>CM075963.1:90707624-91282624 GCA_038048745.1 Coluber constrictor foxii
TTCTTACTTCTAAAACTAAGGTTCTACATTTAGGAAAGAAAAATAAAATGCACAGGTACGGTATATGTAGTACCTCGCTCAATAGTGGGGACTGTGAGAGGGATCTTGGAGTCCTAGTGGATGATAATTTAAATATGAGCCAGCAGTGTGCAGCAGTTACCAAAAAAGCAGGGGTGAAATCCAGCAGGTTCTGACAGGTTCTGGAGAACCGGTAGTGGAAATTTTGAGTACCACCTCTGGCTGGCCCCAAAGTGGGATGTGAATGGAGATTTTGCAATATCCCTCCCCTGGAGTGGGGTGGGAATGGAGATTTTGCAGTATTCTTCCCCTGCCAGGCCCAGCAAGCCACGCCCACCAAGCCACACCACACCCACCAAGCCACACCCACAGAACCGGTAGTTTTAAAAAAATTGTATTTCACCACCGCAAAAAAGCCAACACAGTTCTAGGCTGCATAAATAAAGGGACAGAATCGAGATCATGTGAAGTGTTAATACCACTTTATAATGCCCGATATCTAAATGGGGTATAATGGGAAGGCCACACTTGGAATACTGCATCCAGTTTTGGTCATCATGATCAAATTAATTAATTAATTAACTTTAAAAAAACGTGGAGACTTTAGAAAGAGTGCAGAGAATATGATTAGGGGACTGGAAGCTAAAACATATGAAGAATGGTTGCAAGAACTGGGTATGTCTAGTTTAATGAAAAGAAGGACTAGGGGAAACGTGATAGCAGTCTTCCAATAGCTCAGGGGCTGCCCCAAAGAAGAGGGAGTCAAGCTATTCTCCAAGGCACCTGAAGGCAGGACAAGAAGCAATGGGTGGAAACTAATCAAGGAGACAAGCAATTTAGAACTAAGGAGAAATTTCCTGACATTTCCAGTTAGAACAATTAATCAGTGGAACAACTTGCCTCCAGAAGTTGTGAATGCTCCAACACTGGAAGTTTTTAAGAAGAGGTTGGCTAATCATTTGTCTGAAGTGGTGTAGGGTTTCCTGCCTAAGCAGGGGGTTGGACTAGAAGACCTCCAAGGTCCCTTCCAACTCTGTTATTCTGTTGTGTTCTGTAAACCACCGATAAGAATCCATTGATTTTTTTTAAAGTTGTCCCCTTGTGAAGGAGGACTTAAATTCTCTATCAACACCTGGTGTCTGGCCCACGTGCCTTTATAAACAGGGACGGGGCTTTAAAATAATTAGGAAAAATTAGGCGCCCATTACACCACATTTAATACAAACTTCTGGATCTCGAAGGGCTATTTTGCTCTTAGTTCTACACCACCTATCTTTCCAGAAGAAAAATAAACGGGGTGGTAGTGGTGGAAATGGGGGGTTTGTCATCAAAAGATTTGAAGCCAACACAACCTACAAGAGGGTGATAATCTTCCCCATATGCTATTTCTCTTTTCAATGTCACAACCAGGCGGAAACTTTCAGATGACTTTTGTTGAACGTTTTGAAGTGGTTTTCAGTTCACAGGAAGGCTAACAACAAACGAGAATAAAAAATAATCTTGTCAAGCAAGTACAGAATGAGTTAGTTGCTTACTAAGCCTAATTAAGCTCAACCCAGAGGGTCCCTTCAGTCAGACAAGTATCAGTTGGACGATTCTTATCCATTTCACTAAGGGGATGCCTGAAATTAAATCCAAGCTTGGCCAGATTTAGTATTATAGGAAGCGTCTGTTTGGCTTTTAGAGGGTTGCTTGTCCAGCTGTTGGGACTCTGGAATCCTCAGTTGTCAGTTTCCATAATCAACTAGCAGTAATATTTCATCCATAATAAAATAAGTCCCTAAATACTTGTCATCAACAAGCAGAACGAATGAGAGATTAGCAGCCTCCTTAAAAGCCTAGAAATGTCTGATTTGCGTACTTCACTATGCTGTACAAGAAAATGCATGCATGCCACACGATACCCTGTAAAAACTTTAAAACAAGAATATGGTACAACGATCAGAAATAAAGCTGATACATTTAAAATAGCCAAGTCATATCGGCCTTCCAACCACAAACATTTCTAATACTGCGGTACCATCCCGGAGAAGCCATGCTTTTGTAGCTGTGTAATACACGGCGTTGTCGGAAGTTGGATCACAGCCAAAAGCTCCATCAGTATTTGCAATCCTTGAACGATTTCTACTTCCCAGATTCAACAAAGGAGCCTGGATAGCTCAGCAGACTAATGCATTGTAATTAACTCCAGCTGCCTGCAATTACTGTAAAGTTCGAATCTCCCCAGGCTCAAGGTTGACTCAGCCTTCCATCCTTTCTAAGGTAGGTCAATTGAGGACCCAGTTTGTGGGGGCAATAAGCTGACTTTGTATAAAATATACAAAAGTATGAAGGCTATTGCTTAACGCATTGTAAGCCGCCCTGAGTCTCTGGAAAAGAATGGCATATAAATCAATTTTTTTTAAAAAAACGTTGGGAAGTATATCTCAAGAGCTAGTTGAAGATTCCACGTTCCAAAACAGGAATGATTGCAGAATGCGTATCTGAAATGCATCAAACCTATCTTTACAGAGAAGATACAGACAGATACAGATTAACAGAGTTGGAAGGGTCCTTGTAGGTCATGCAGTCCAACCCCCCACCCAAGCAGAAGACTCTACACGAGTGATGGCAAACTTTTTCGGCACCAAGTGCCGAAAAGGTCACGCAGAAATGTCACGCACCAGTGATGAAGCAAACCCACAACTTCCACTGGCAAGACGCTCCACTGGTTAATTGTTCTCAGTGTTAGGAAGTTTCTCCTCAGTTTCTCCTCAGGTTGCTTCTCTCCTTGATTGGTTTCCATTCATTGTTTCTTGTCTTGCCTTTTGGTGCTTTGGAAAATAAATTGAGCCCTTCCTCTTTATGGCAGCCCCTCAAATCCCGGAAGACTGCTATCATGCCATCCTTAGTCCTTCTTCTCTTTTCTCTAAACTGGCCATACCCAATTCCTGCAACATTTATTCATTCATTCATTCATTCATTTATTAGTTCGATTTATATGCCACCCTTCTCAGGAGACTCAGGGCGGCTTACAATGCATTAAGCAATAGCCTTCATACTTTTGTATATACCTGCTTAGTAGGGCTTTCGCCCCCTCCTAAGCGGTGTTCTTTTTTATACAAAGTCAGCTTATTGCCCCCACAATCCGGGTCCTCATTTTACCTACCTCGGAAGGATGGAAGGCTGAGTCAACCTTGAGCCTGGTGAGATTTGAACTTGCAGTAATTGTAGGCAGCTGGCAACTTAAGTCCTACTTTAACAGGACTTAGTCCACTGCGCCACCAAGGCTCTTCCTATGTTTTTGTCTCCAGTCCAGGCCCTTAATCATCTTAGTTGCTCTTTTTCTTTTCTTTTCTTTTCTTTTCTTTTTTCTTTTCTTTTCTTTCTTTCTTTCTCTTTTTTCCTTCATTTGTCATTTGCTTAATGACTGCATGATTGATTTAACAACCACAGTGTTTTGCTTAACAACCATGGCAAAAAAAAAAGGTCGTAAAATCAGGCCCAATCCCCCTGCTTTAGCAATGGAAATTCTGATCCCAATTATGGCCATAAACTGAGGACTACCTATTTGTTTCTAATAAACAAACATCAAGTGATATTTTTGCTAGCTGAGCATTCTACTGAGTGGAACAAATATCTTAGTAAAGGAAGTGCAAAGTATGGCCGGGGGGGGGGGGGGGAGAGAATCCTGCCTATTGGAGCAACCCACATGCTTGTCTATAAAAATCACCCAATACTTTTCCACAAATGGAACCATAAAAGTTTATTGCTGCCCTGGGAGTCTTGTTGTTGGGAATTTTGATCAGGCTTAAGGACTGTCTCGTTCGCTGCCTCTGTGTAAATGTTTGGAGCATTGATCTTAATGTAAACGCCGTTAATTTCTTTTATTCAAAATTGGAATATAAATGCATTTCAGCGGGGAGTCTTATTTTTTCCCCAAATTCCAGATGGGTAAGCTGCATTCGACCCTTTTTATTTTTATTTCGCAGCCCGGCACATTTGAGACACTTAAAAACCAACAACTGTATGAAGGCATAATTTCTAACTCTAATTTACTACAAGTCTCTCCGAGCCAACAGCAACAAGCACAGAATCTACACATCCTTATTCTCACTAATGCCTATTTGCTAACAAGGCAAAACAATGGACAGAATGGCAACCTTATGGCTGAAATGCTTCACATTCTCAAATTGGTTCTGTTGTTCACTTGATAAGTCATGTCCAATTCTTGATGGACCCATGGACCATAGCATGCCAGGCAGAGGTGGTATTCAGCCGGTTCGGACCGGTTCAGGCGAAATGGTAGCAGAAATTTTAACTGGTTCACCGAACCAGCAAATACCACCTCTGGCTGGCCCTACCCCTGTCCGCCCAGTCGCCACTTCCACCACTGACGCCAGGCTCTCCTGTCCTCCACTGTCTCCCATAGTTTTGTTGTGGCCCACCAGCTGCCAGAGGAGCTGGCGGCAGAGTCAGATGATGATGAGGAGGTTGGGGAAGAACTTAGGCCAGTTCTGGACCCTAGGGAAGGGTCTGATGGGTGCTCAGCATCGGACACAGAGATAGAGCCAGGGCCGTCCGACATTTCCCAGCCACTGGAGAGGCAGCTGCCTTTGGAGTCAGACATGAGTGAGGAGGAGGAACAGCTGGGGCCTGTTCCAGATGCGAGTATGCACAGAGCAGATAGGAGAGGTGAACAACGGAGGACAAAGAGCTGGCTCAGGAAGCAAAACAAACATGGACACTGACTGGGGAATAAATAGGAGGAAAAGAGAGTGGTTTGGTTGTCGCAGAGAACCGTTTGCATTTCTGGAAAGTTTGCTCCTTGTGGGTTTCGTGCAACAAAGACTGCCTTGACAGGACCGAGGTTTGTCTATTTCTCTGTTTGAACTGACTTTTGACTTAAATTGACTTAATTTGCAGCCTCCTGGCTGGGAGCTCCAAAACCATGTCCATTATGTTGTTTACACTATCTAACAATCTCCACCGCCGCCGCCCCCTTCTCCTTTCGCCTTCCATCTTTCCCAACATCGGGGTCTTCTCCAAGGAGCCTTCTCATTTGGTGGCCCAAGTATTTGAGCTCCAGCTTCAGGATCTGTCCTTCCAAAGAACAGTCAGGGTTGATTCCCTTTAGGAGTCAGAGTTGATTTTCTTTAGGACTTGATCTCCTTGCAGCCCAAGGGACTCTCAAGAATTTTCTCCAACACCATGATTTGAAAGCATCAATCCTTCAGTGCTCAGCCTTCCTTGCGGTCCAACTTCAACTATATTATTTAAGAATTCTTCAAGAGAACATTGAAGAATTCTTCAAGAGGAATTTATTCCCCGATAACATTAAGTCTAGGACTGGCATTCAAAGGTGGCACAGAGATTGATCTCTGCTCCTTGTTAATCAAGTGAGCTGGAGTGATGCAACACCCACAAAAGTGACAGGGTGAATTCCAAGCCAATCTCTCACCATAAAACCACAAAGCAGGTTTTATCACACTTTGCGTGATGTTCCAAAATCACGTCCCTTTCTTGAAACGATTCAGGAATCCTAACATAATTGCAAGGGATGCAGTGGCTCAGTGGCTAAGACGCTGAACTTGTCGATCGAAAGGTCGGCAGTTCAGCAGTTAGAATCCCTAGAGCCGCCTAATAGGGTGAGCATAACAACCTCAGACAGCGCCTGCTCTTCAGCTTTGAAACGGAGCTTTGAAACGGAGATAAGCACTGCCCCCTAGAGTCAGGAACGACTAGCACATATGTGCGACGGGAACCTCTACCTTTGCCTTTAACATAATTGCAACCTTTGATCACTTTTGTCGTGGTGACTTTGTTTTTTTTGCTTTCTGTGCTTTAAGGTTGGGGGATTTCCCCCTAAAGGTGGATTAATATGAAAAAAAACTCTGCAATTACACAAGGGCCAAGAATCTCTGCAAAAGAAAGAAGATAAAACAAAGCCACTGCAGCTTTTCCATAAAGGAGATGTTGACCCTTTCACAGTCCCTGCTTCCTTCTCCCTCGTGCAGCCCAGACGTACCTTTTCACTAACACAATTACACTGGAGTAGTTCCGCATCCCTAGTTCAGACTAATCTGTCTAACCACAGAATGCACCTTTCAGATTTCCATTGACAGGAATCCATCGTTCATCCGTTGACAAGTGCTTTCTGCTTTTTGCTGACAAAGCTCCATTAACGGGCAAAAATTCCATAAGTGACGCTGATCGGAGAGAAGGATGTATCACAGGTGGCCGGCAGGACACGGAGCCATATTTAAGTGAAGAAAGTCACCGTAAAGAGCTGCTTAATTATTTAGATACTATTTGTTCTTTCTGAAACGGGGGCATTATTTCTGAGGTTGATCGACAGACACAGAGCTCCCTTCTTCGGCGTAAGAGACGGATGCATATAGGGCAGGGGTGAAATCCAAAAATTTTCTCTACCAGTTCTGTGGGCGTGGCTTGGTGGGCGTGGCAGGGAAAGGATACTGCAAAATCTCCATTCCCATCCCACTCCAGGGGAAGGATACTGCAAAATCCCCATTCCCTCCCCACTCCTGGGGGAAGGATATTGCAAAATCTACATTCCCACCCCCCACTCTGGGGCCAGCCAGAAGTGGTATTTGCCGGTTCTCTGAACTGCTCGAAATTTCCGCTACCAGTTCTCCAGAACCTGCTGGATTTCATCCCTGATATACGGATGTCATATGAGCGATGTTTTTACGAGCCGGGTTCAAATTCCAACTTAGCTCCGAACGTCGTCAATCAATTGACACTGTTTCCACGTTCAAAGAAGTACAGCTGGACCTCCACTTGCAACGGTCCATTTAGCAACCGTTCAGAGTTACGACGGCACTGAAAAAAAGTGACTTATGACCGTTTTTCACACTTACAATCGTGGCAGCAGCCCTGTGGTCATGTGATCAAAATTGAGATGCTTGGTGACTGACTCATATTTCTGACGATTGCAGTGTCCCTTCTGACAAGCAAAACCAGATTCATTTAATAATTGGGTTACTAATTTAACAACTGTGCTAATTCACCTAACAACTGTTGTAAGAAAGGTTGTAAAATGAGGCAAAATTCACTTGCCTTGCTTAGCAACAGAAATTTTGGGCTCAGTTGTGGTCGTAAATCGAGGATTTACCTGTATTTTGCTAGTAGCAATCCTACTTAAAACGTTCAGATTGGATTAAATTGGATTTCAATTTGATTTATTGCAATCTTTGATCACATTTGTTGTGGTAATAAAAAATAAATAAAATTTAAGACGGTGTTAAAACAAATTTGTAAAGGCCGCCTTGTCACGAGATGAGTGGTAAATAAATTTAATAAATAATAAAGAGGGAGAGTCAAGCTATTCTCCAAAGCACCTGAAGGCAGGACAAGAGGCAATGGGTGGAAACTAATCAAGGAGAGAAGCAACTTAGAACTAAGGAGAAACTTTCTAACAGTGAGAACAATTAATCAGTGGAAGTTGTGAATGCTCCAACACTGGAAGTTTAAAAAAAAAGATTGGATAACCATTTGTCCGTAATGATGTAGGGTTTTCTGCCTAAGCAGGGAGTTGGACTAGAAGACCTCCAAGGTCTCTTCCATGTTATTCTATTTTATTCTAAATAACCTAACTAACACCTATAAAGTGAGATCCAGGAAACAGCCTATATTAAGTTATAATGTAAAGACCAAAATTATATTAAATGGGACGCTTTCCATTTTTTCCTGTGGAATAAAATAATGTCATTGCGCTATGTGATATGAGTACATGTAACACTTGTTCTATGTAAATAAGGCAAATATAAATCAGGGAGTTTTCTTGGCCATTTGAAGATGTGTGAACTTCAATTCCCAGAATTCTCCAGCCAGCATGTTACAATTGTTAAGTTGTGTTATGTTGCAATTGTTGTTGCTAAGCTTCCCCATTGACTTTGCTTGTCAGAAGGTCACATTATTATTATTATTATTATTATTATTATTATTATTATTATTATTATTATTATTATTATTATTATTATTATTATTATTATTTTATTTCTATACCGCCCTTCTCCCAAAGGACTCAGGGCAGTGTACAGCACATTAAAATACAAGAAAAAACATCAATTAAAAAACAATTAAAATTATTAAATATTTTGGCTGAAATTTAAAACCCAAAATTTAAAACACCCAATTTAAAATTATTTAGATTGATAATCCGGCCTGGTGGAACAACAGAGTCTTGAGGGCACAGTGAAATACACGGAGGTCAGAGATCTTACGAATTTCCGGGGGCAGTTCATTCCATAGGGCAGGAGCTCACACAGAGAAGGCCCTCCCTCTGGGTGTCACCAGCCAACATAACATGGCCGACGGCACCCTAAGGAGGCCCTCTCTGTGGGAGCGAACTGGTCGGTGGGAGGCTATTGGTGGCGGAAGTCAGTCTTGGAGGTACCCAGGTCCTAAGCCAAAAGATGATTGCATGACCCCGGGACATGGCAACCGTCATAAATATGAGTCAGTTGCCAAGCATCTGAATTTTGATCCTGTGTCCATGGGGATGCTGCAACAGCCGTGTCTAAACAGTCATAAGTCACTTTTTTCGGTTCTGTTGTAACTTTGAACGAACGGTCACTAAATAAATGATTGTAAGTCAAGGACTGCCAGGATCAAATTTATAGGCTGCCCACCTTACCACTTGGGTGACTTACAAGTCATAAAAATAGCAATATGAAAAACAATTATAAATATGAAAACACTTAAAATTATAAAATTGCAATGATAGGATTATAGTACTATATAATAAAATCCTCTATAAAATTATACAGGAATTCAAACTTAGCCAAAAAACCCACAGGCATGAGTGGGGAAAGAGGGAGTGACTTCCCTCTCCCTGTTTACCCTGTGTTTACCCTGGGACCCCTTCAGGTCCTCCACCCATGCGCAGGACTTTCTGGCATGCACAGAGCGTCAAAAACGGGATGCGATGATGTCCAGGTGGGTGGGTGGAGCCTCCCACAGCTGCCGCTACCGATTCCCCCGTACCGGATAAAAAACCGGCTGAATACCACCACTGGACCCCATGCCTATCAGTAGAGTCAAGTCTGAAGGTCACTTCAGAAAACCATAAGGGTGGAAACAGATCTCACCTCTGGAGGCAAGATATTCCAGAGGGCAGGGGCCACAACAGAAAAGGCTCTTCTCCTAGACCACTGATGGTGATCCTTTTCAGCACTGAGTGCACAAACCGGAACACGCGCATGCGCCGGAGCACCAGAAACCCAAAAACCAGCAGGCCGGTGCGCGCGCACCCACCAGCCAGCTGGTCTTTGGGTTTTTGGCGCTCTGGCGTGTGCGAAGCCGGAAACCAGAAGAGCAGCTGGCAACGGCACCCATGCCCATAGAGAGGGCTCTGCGTGCCACCTCTGGTACTTGTGCCATAGATTCACCATTACAGTCCTAGACCCTGCCAGCTGAAATCCCTAAGCATGGGAACAAATGGAGTGGACCACTCCCAATAGGGCAAGATGGTTCCTCAAACATTCTGAACTTATGCCAATTGTTTGCAAACCATTCCCACATTTTGGATGTTTGTTGGAAGCAACCGCTCCCTATTATACCTGAGAAATGTTGTGCGTGCCCGTTTTATGCTTGGGTATAGATGCATTCTTCCCACCGGTGAAAGTTAGTTTTATAATAGTGGTAGATTACAGTGATCCCTCAGAAGACTGGTTATTTACCACTGATAAATTGTTAGTTGTCACTCTGAGGAGGCAGATTTTGCTCCGTACGTGGAGGTGTAAATTGAAATTACAAGAAGAGGTAAATCGTAATATGTACTCCAGCCTTGAGCTTGCTTATTTTAGGAAAGGAACTTACAGAAGGATAAGTAATATCTGGTCTAGACTATGGATCCTACAAGCAACCCAAGTAAGGATTACTAAACTGAGGTAAAAAAAATTCGTTTTACTGGTAGTCCTCAATTTATTATGACCACAGCTGAGCCCAAAATTTAGGTTGTGAATTGAGACATCTGTTTAGTGAATGAGTTGTGACTTCGCTTGTCAGAAGGCCGCAAAAGGGGGATCACATGATCTTCGGATACAGCAACGGTCATAAAGATGAACCAGCTCCCCAGAAGCTGAAGTTTGATCACACGATCATGGGGATGCTGCAAAGGTCGTAACTGTGAAAAAAATGGTCGTAAGTCACGTTTTTCAGGGCTGCTGTAACTTTGAGTGGCCACTAAACGAGCCTGGATAGCTCAGCAGACTAATGCATTGTGCATTGTGATTAACTCCAGCTGTCTGCAATTACTGTAAGTTCAAATCTCACCAGGCTCAAGGTTGACTCAGCCTTCCATCCTTTCTAAGGTAGGTAAATTGAGGACCCAATTTGTGGGGGCAATAAGCTGACTTTGTATAAATATACAGAAGTATGAAGGCTATTGCTTAACGCATTGTAAGCCGCCCTGAGTCTCCGGAGAAGGGCGGCATATAAATCAAATTAAAAAAACAAACAAACAAACTGTTGTGAGTCAAGGGCTAGCTGTATTTCTAGACAGGCTAGAGCCGCTGTAGGGATTGATCAAATTTTCTACAATGACAGAAAGTGTTTCCATTAACGAACAGAAATGGTACTCAGCCGGTTCAGAACGGTTTGGGTGAACCGGTAGCTCCGATGATCAGTTGGCCCCGCCCACTCACCCCCTCTCTATCCTCTCCTTTATTTCCTGCTTTGTAGCTCATCTCAATCACAACTGATTTTCCCCTCCTCGCTCTTCTACTTACCGTTGCTGACTTGAAAGGTAAGCAGCTGAGCTTCTAAATACTCCATTTTCAGCACTGCACACAAGAGCCTTATGTGCACTCACCAAACCAGCAGCATTCCGCCACTGTTTATGAACCGTATTGGGATGCACACACCTTCAGCAACTTTAGACCTGTGGACTTCATCGCCGAGAATTCTCCGATCACCCATGCAGGCTGGGCAATTCTGGGCATTAAAGTCCAAAAGTCTTAAAGTTGCCAAAGTTGTGCACCCCTGGACTATAGCGCACACCATTTGCTTCGAACTTGGTTTCACAACAGGCAACCATTCAACCAGGACTGGGTTTTATTATAGATTTTAGTTGTTTATTATTTTATCCTAGAACGTTTCATTGTATATTTACTGAGCGTTTTTATTTGTTCTGGTCTCTGGTCTGAGATTGTAATGAATTGATTGATTGATTAAGTAACTAGAGGAAGACAGAGATTTCTAAGGGTTCCATCAGGGGGGAAAAAAAGAGGTGGACTCCAGCTTCTCCCCATCCCTGTTCCACAACAGGACCGAAATAACATAATTTACTCCTGGGTAAGCAATGTTATATCTCCCCGCTGGATGACTTCTCTGGGTTGTTACCATAACGAAGCAACACATCAAAAGCAGGATACATAATTAGAGAAAAGGAATAATAATTACTTCTAACATGACAAGGCTGATCACAGAAGTGGAGAACCCTGCCAAAGTCAATTACTCCTTTAAAATTAGGGGGCTAGGCAATTATTCCAATGCACTCTTCATGAATTATACTGTTCATTAATGGCAGCACTGAAGCAAATCTGTGTTGTTCTGACTGCTTTAGAGGTCTCCTTGATGCAGCCCCGCTTTGTTCTCGGCGATTCGGAGAAAGCTTGACATCAGTAACTACACCCTGAAAGAGCCCTCCCTGCGAGACGCATTAAGGGGCTGACCCTGGCATGAAGGTTTCAGGCAGTCCAGCCTGAGCAGGCCACAGGCAAATCAAAAAAAGACCACAGGAAGTTATTTCCAGTAGCAAGGAAAAGCTTCTCTTTCAACCACGCTAAACTGCACCGTATTTTTAAAAATAATAATGTCGTTAAAAATAATAAGGCAGTTTGGCCTGGTTGGGAGAGAAACTGATCTCATGGAAATAAGAAACCTTATTTTTCAGAGCCTTGATCAAGAAATGTATTTTTTAAAAAAATGTTTCCCCAGAACTCTTTTGGTCTTTTGTTGTAGGGGTGCTATTCAGCGGGTTCTGACAGGTTCTGGAGAACCAGTAGCGGGAATTTTGAGTAGTTTGGAGAACCAGCAAATGCCACCTCTGGCTGGCCCCAGAATGGGGAGGGAATGGAGATTTTGCAGTATCTTTCCCCTGGAGTGGAGAGGGAATGGGGATTTTGCAGTATCCTTCCCCTGGAGTGGGGTGGGAATGGAGATTTTGCAGTAACCTTCCCCCAGGAGTGGGAAGGGAATAGGGATTTTACAGTATCTTTCCCCCAGGAATGGGGTGGGAATGGAGATTTTGCAGTATCTTTTCCTCAGGAGTGGGGTGGGAATGGAGATTTTGCAGTATCTTTCCCCCAGGAGTGGGAAGGGAATGGGGATTTTGCAGTAACCTTCCCCCAGGAGTGGGGTGGGAATGGAGATTCTGCAGTATCTTTCCCCCAGGAGTGGGGAGGGAATGGGGATTTTACAGTATCTTTCCCCCAGGAATGGGGTGGGAATGGAGATTTTGCAGTATCTTTTCCTCAGGAGTGGGGTGGGAATGGAGATTTTGCAGTATCTTTCCCCCAGGAGTGGGGAGGGAATGGGGATTTTGCAGTAACCTTCCCCCAGGAGTGGGGTGGGAATGGAGATTCTGCAGTATCTTTCCCCCAGGAGTGGGGAGGGAATGGGGATTTTGCAGTATCTTTTCCCCAGGAGTGGGGTGGGAATAGGGATTTTACAGTATCTTTCCCCCAGGAGTGGGGTGGGAATGGAGATTTTGCAGTATCTTTCCCCCAGGAGTGGGGAGGGAATGGGGATTTTGCAGTATCCTTCCCCCAGAGTGAGGTGGGAGTGGAGATTTTGCAATATCCTTCCCCTGGAATGGGGTGGGAATGGAGATTTTGCAGTATCATTCCCCTGCCATGCCCACCAAGCCAAACCCACAGATCTGGTAGTAAAAAAAAAATTAATTGCACCACTGTTCTGGTGACTTTTATATGCAAGACCAAGAGCATAACCATCAGGGGGGGGACCCCTATATGGCACACTCAAAGTGGGAGATGATGTTGAGCCCTTTGGACTCCCCACCGTGCTACGTCCGGAGCTGAAAACATGGTGCTATTTCAAAACAGCGTGGTCATTTTGGAGATGGGACCGTTTCTCAATTCGCTACAATCAATATTTCGTTTAACGTAAATTTTCCAAGCGCAAAAGCAGACTTCTAATCACTCTTATCTAAACGCAGCATGATTCAGGAATATATAGAACAGAACATATAGAATAAGAAGAGTGGGAAGGGGCCTTGGATGTCTCCTAGTCTAACCTCTTTCTCAAGCAGGAAACCCTATACCAGGGGTGTCAAACTTGATTTCATTAAGGGCTGCATCAGGATTCTGTTTGACCTTGGGGGGAAAGGGGTGGCCAGGGTAGGTGTGGCCTTCATGACATCACTCATGTTGGGGGGGGGGGGTGTCTGTGGTGGCGTGAGAGCTCTGTCATGGAAAATGGACTCCCAAGCTCCATTTTCAGCTGCAATGGCCTTCTGCATCCCTCTGGCAGCAAAAATGGAGCTCCATTTTCATGGCACTGTGGGCTGGTCCTTCGCTGTTTCCAAGGTAGCCCCGCAGGCCAGATCTAAGCACCCGGTGGGCCAGATCCAGCCCCCAGAACTTGAGTTTGACACCCCCGCCCTATACCATTTCAGACAAGCGGTTGTCCAATCTCTTCTTAAAAATTTCCAGTGTTGGAACAACCACAATTTCTGGAGGCAAGTTGTTCCACTGATGAATTGTTCTAACTGACAACCTCTAAGGCTTGAGATTTTCATAAAATCCTAGCTTTCAAAGGTGCCATTTGGGTCCTACGATTGACCTATGAGCCTAGTTTCAGAATCTGAGCTAAAGATATTGGATATGGTCTACATATCTGGCCTACAACTCTGGATGGCATAAAAAGGCATCAGATTTAGAGTTGCCAGGTGCTCACTATTTGAGCGGACAATCCACTTTTTTCACATTATGTTCACTATTTTTTTCCACAAAATAGTGGACATTTTTTTTATTCAAAAGCTTTATGATGAAATGGTATGTAATCTAAAGCTGTACAGTCTAAGAGAATAAGGATAGGAGAATCACGTTTTGTCTTTTTTTTCATAAATTAGAATGAGACAAAGATCGAATATCCATTGAATGCTAAATTGTTTCAATCTAATTGATCGCAATAATCCTCCAACTTTAGAAGAAATGACGAACATCTGGTTATTATCACCATGGCAAGAAGAACTTCCACCCAACACTCTCTTCGATGAAATTTCTGCCTTAGAAGAAGTTTATGTTCATCTGCAGGGCGATTCATCCCTTGATAAGTGGACGTACTTTTTCAAGAAAGAGCCAGTTCCGAGTTTATTGAAACTGTTCCAGTATTGTGCATCAATTCTGGTATCAAATGCAAACATTGAACGAATTTTCAGCGTCATGGGAAATTTGTGGACTGACTGCTTATACCATCAGTTCGAAGTGAACTTTGTATATTTTTTAATATTTCTCAACGTTGTACTGAAATTAAAGAATTATTCCTTAAACTCAAAGCTGCGCAGTCAAATAAAAAATACACACGACAGCAAAGTAAAATGTAATTTAATATTTTACATATTATTATAATATATTTGATGTTTTGAATTTTAAGTAAAGTTTTGAAGTGATCATTTTAATACGTGTTAAAATGTTTGTAAGAAAATATATAATTTAATTGTATATTTTTTTTATTTCTTTACTACTTAACACACACACACACACACACACACCGCTTGTCCATGATTTTTTGGAAGCAGACCTGGCAACCCTAATCAGATTCATGGATATTTCTGATATTCCTCTGTTGCCATCTAGGAGGGACTGTAAGTTGTATCTAATAGCTCCCACATCAAACTTTCCAGCTACATTTTTCTCCGTCAGGCTTATTCTGAACTCAGCTCTAGTGATCGTTTTGTTTTCTTTCTTCTTCTTCCTCTATCAGGCAGGTAATCTTTTCTTAAAAGCTGAAATGAGTCTCTTTCAGCCATGCTAGCCACAAATTTACCACACATGTTTACAAATAGAAGTTGAACTGGATGCTAGGAAGGTGATCTTGATAGTTTTTGGTTGCATACAATTGTGTAGATTACCTCTTCACAATAAAAGTCCAAAAAAATACTTCCACCTCCAATTAATTAATTAATTAATTAAAATGAAAACTGTTTTCATTTTGATTTTTAATCAGCACCCAGAATTGTTCTGTTGTGAGATGGGAGGCATACAATTAATTAATTAATTAATTAATTAATTAAATTTGTATGCCTCCCATCTCACTAACAGAACTCTGGGTGCTGATTAAAAATCAAAATGAAAACAACAGTTAAAATGAACTTTTATAATTTAGTCAGTTTAATTAAGTGAAATATAATTTCAGAGAATATGGACTCATCCCTTTGTACAAGAAATGTATACTTTTATTAATAGAATGGACATAGGAAGAGATAATATCTCTTGAAAATATATCTATTTTCCCTTTTTTTTCCACAGAAGAACCGTTTTTGTCTGTTCTGTTCTAAGCAATTACACTTTTTAAGCTCCTTAAAGTAAATCTTGCCTTTCAACATTTGTTTTGAAATAACAATCCTTCTGGTAAAAGAATGGGATTAACAGGCCATGTAAGAATACTACTTTCCCTGAGAGATTTAAATTACTCAGAAAATGTCATGGTAGAAGACAAATATTATGTTTGGTGAATTTTAGGAACCAGATTTACCATATTTTTGGAGTATAAGACGCATCCTTTTTCCCCCTAAAAGGGGATGAAACTTTACATGCGTCTTATACACCAAATGTAGCCCTGCCCACCCACTGGCCCCCACTCTTTGGCCTCTGCCTCCCAGCAGTTTACCTCCTTGCAGCAAGCAGCAAGAAGAAACAGCTTGTTTCAGCTTCAGCACATCCTAATTAGCACAAGTTGATTGGATTGGCCTCCCGACTCTCAGCTGTTTTGCTCTCAGCTGCTTTGCATAGGCCTCTGCTGCTTGCTGCAAGGAGGTAAATTGCTGGGAGTAGATTTTTTTTCTTGTGCTAATCAAACTACTCTGTAAACAAAAATGAAAGTAAAGCAGGCTATTTGCTGTTTGCTGCAACGAGGCAAAATTGCTGGGAGGCAGAGGCAGATTTCTTTTTCTTGTTTTCCTCTCCAAAAAAGATAGGTGCGTCTTATACTCCGGAGCGTCTTATACTCCAAAAATATGGTAACTTTCTCTGCAGTCATACATCTCTTTCCAGGTGCCCTAAAAATTATATTAATGAGAATGTTGTTCTTATAAAACAAATAAACGCAAGTGTAGATGTCAATAATATGTCTGCTAAAGGTACATCAGACAAGAAACTGATCCATGTCCTAATCAGCATGAAAAATGTCTCCACATCTACAAATAACCCTTGGAGCCCAATAAAAATAACAAATGTATTCCTCATTGTTGGAATGTATTTCTATGCAACAATTACAGTAGTATTCAGCCAGTAGATGGCTGTATTTACAAGGTGGGATCTATGATATATACCCTATGCTCCTTTGTTCTGAGTAGTTTCCTGTTACAGTTATATAGTTGAGCAGTAAACCACATGGTGTCTGTGCTGTTCTTTGTTTGAACTCTGTGGTGCCATATATAAACAGAATTACTAACACTAATAAATGAGCAGGATTCAAATCCATATGGATGCAGAGAAAGTCCCTGAGATCTTATGATTCAAAATGAAAGGAAAGTTGGTGGAAAACTACAAAGGCCAGAGTGAACCAGCCAAACAGAAGAACCCCTCCTTCAATCCACCTGGTAATTATTACTCTTTTCATTTCAGCATAAAGAAGGCCTCTTGATGTCAGGTGCAAACAACCAGATCACACATGAAGTGTTCAATGAGTCACTTTTATTACTGTAAGCCTATTTCACAAGAATGTTCCCAAATTGGCAGTTTGCACCGGGGCCAGACTAGTAAGTTTCAACAGCATTCAAGGGGACCTTGACCTACGTAAGGTTTCCAGATTAATTCCCCACTTGACTCCTCCCCCTGGCTTGACTAGCCTGGGTCCGACATTTGATCATGGAACAACATCTCACCAACCCGGTGTAAACTCAAAAGCTAAGCCAGCCTGGGCCTGTTTGGTAACTGGATGGGAAACTTCCCAGATATCTCTGAACTACAACCTAGAAGAGAAACGTATAGGCCAGTGATGGCTAACCTTTTTGCCATCACATGCCAAAAGTAGGGGGAGCGCGGGAGGGTCGCATTTGCATATGTCCACACCCATAATTCAATGCAGCACACGCCCCTGTGCATGCGCGAGTGACCCCACCCCCCCCACCCACCCCGCGCTCCCTCCACCTTTGGCACGTGACGGCAAAGCGGTCACCAGTGGGCACAGTAGGCCCATGTTTCACCCTTCTCAGGCTCCAGAGGCTTTCTGGGAGCCTGGGGAGGGCAAAAACAGTCTCCCTCCACCGACTCCAGAGACCTTCCGGAGGCCAGAAATGGCTTATTTCCCGACTTCCGGTGGGCCCAGAAGGTGCAAAAATCAGCTGGCCAGCATGCACATGCGTGCTGGAGCTAAGCTAGGGCAACACTTCCGTGCCTACAGATATGGCTCCATGTGCCACCTGTGGCACGCATGCCATAGTTTGCCATCACAGGTGTAGGCATTCTTAAAAGTGATAATGGCAAAATACCTCCTTACTATTCCTCTACTGTAAAGTTATATCCAGGAAATCCCCAGGAGCCAAGTATGATTAGTAAAACCTTTTCATGTGTTGTAGGAACTCAGCAGCAACTCAGGAATGGCTCAAACATGTTCTGTTGCTCTCAGCTATATGAAAGAACTACAAATATGGATTTCTAAAACCCATAACTGATCTGTTCACAGGAAAGTAAGCAATAGAAGTGCGATTAACAAGTAGCAATTCTTGAAAAATCAGAATGACACAACTCTAACATCTCTTGACTGAGCACCTTTTCAGTTGAAAAAAGAAACATTTAATGATCATTTCATTATTTCTGCATCCCTTTCTTTCATAATGCCATCCCATTCCCATGAGCACGAGGTTTCCTTGAGCAAAGTCATTTATCATATAAATCATTACGGTTATATTTCTTTAATAATATTAAGAGCTTCATTCAGATCAAAACAGAAAGAGCAACAGGATGGTTTAGTTTTAGCACCAAAACATCTGTCTGGTTAAACTATTTTTTTTCCTTCTTCTCTTCTGCAGAAAGTACACAAAAGCAAAGTTGCCAAATATCTCAGAAGGCCACACAGCTGATTTTTTTTTAAAATGACATTTTCTCCCCAATCCTTTTCCCCTACCATTCCTGTTTTGTATCCAGATGTGTAAAATAGGACATTTTAGCAAAAATTCCAAGAGCAACAGTGACTCAGCTTTCAGCAAGCAACATTTCAAATTAGATTAAGAAGTTTGCTTACTTTGATTTACCCTATTTTCATCCACTTTTAGGGATGGCATGTGTGTGTCATACTCCAAAACATACGGCATACATTTTGTTAGAAGATCGTATGAATAAGTGTTGCCATCAGATCAGTCCCCTGATTTCTGAAGAATCTCTGCGTACAAATATATAAGATTCTACAAATTTCTATTTAATAAGCTCAAATCTTGTGCTTGCTATTATGGAAAAATATATTTGCTGCTGTTCATCAATGTTTTGAAAAGACAGAAACAGAAGAAGAAAAAAAACAAGAGGAAAATCCGTGCAGTTATACAGATCAACTGACATGAGTTTTTCCGATAAATCATTTCTTTAAAAAAAAAAAGATGGCAAGAAAATATAATGAAGACATTGTCCAAAATGTCTTTACAGTTTTAAAGGACTTGGCTTCATATGAAAATCATGTGAGCATCCAAAGTTCTATAATGCGTGTTTAAGGTTTCATTCATTTATCTATTTCCTCCAGGCACATACAGTAATTCTATTGGATGTCAACCATCGTGCTTGAAAATCATACATCGGAAATACGAAGAGGCACTGGAGGTTGTGCTAAAGAAGGGAAACTTGAAATACTGCAGTGCTGTACAGAAGAGGCCTGGTATCTTTTTAAATGCAAGATATTATAACTAAGTGCTGGTTTATGTAAATGAGGATATCTACCATCTCAGAATTGCTTTAATTTAAAATTCTCTGCGGAGCAGAAGATGGCATAAATGGTCTCTTGAAAGGAACTATTCTTTGAAAAGCTTTATTCTTTATCATTCAAGTTCTGGAAAATTTCAAATTCTTTTGCCAGAAAAAAAAAAAATCACCCATCACAACCTTGATTCTCTTTTGCCCCCTTTCTCTCCCCCGCCCCCCCAAAAAAAGAATCTTGCTCTATATTCTGAAGATTCAAAATATTACCTTGGACAGTCTCTCAAAAGAACAATGGCAGGATCTTGGTTTTAAATGGCATCTGCATAAATTCCAGTGTGGTTATTACATGAAAAATCAAATTCAGAATAATGACTTTGAAGCCACTTGCGCTTTTTCAGCCAAGGAGGAGGAGGGGGAAGGGGAGGAGGAGCGGGGAGGAAGAAAAGAGGAAGAGAGAAAAGAGGGGGGAGGGGGAAGATGGTGGGGTTCTTGGCGTTCTCTGAGCTTGGTGCTTCCCTAGCAAATGTTTCATGACCCAACTAGAGAACATCATCAGTGCTAGAAGGGAGGAGGAGGAGGAGGAGGAGGAGGTGGAGGACGAAAAGAGGAAGACAGAAAAGAGGAGGAGGAGGAGCAAGAGGAGGAGGAAAAGAAGGAGACAGAAAAGAGGAGGAGGGGGAGGAGGAAAAGAGGAAGACAGAAAAGAGGAGGAGGAAGAGGAAGACAGAAAAGAGGAAGACAGAAAAGAGGAGGAGGAGCAAGAGGAGAGGAAAAGAGGAGGAGGAGGAGCAAGAGGAGGAGGAAAAGAGGAAGACAGAAAAGAGGAGGAGGAGGAAAAGGAGACAGAAAAGAGGAGGAGGAAAAGAAGGAGACAGAAAAGAGGAGGAGGAAGAGGAGGAAAAGAGGAAGACAGAAAAGAGGAGGAGGAAAAGGAGACAGAAAAGAGGAGGAGGAGGAGCAAGAGGAGGAGGAAAAGAGGAAAACAGAAAAGAGGAGGAGGAGGAGGAAAAGGAAACAGAAAAGAGGAGGAGGAGGAGCAAGAGGAGGAGGAAAAGAAGACAGAAAAGAGGAGGAGGAGGAGGAAAAGAAGGAGACAAAAAAGAGGAGGAGGAGGAGGAGCAAGTGAAAGAGACAGAAAAGAGGAGGAGGAGGAGGAGCAAGAGGTGGAGGAAAAGAAGAAGACAGAAAAGAGGAGGAGGAGGAGGAAAAGAAGGAGGAGGAAAAAAGACAGAAAAGAGGAGGCAGAGGAGGAAAAGAAGAAGACAGAAAAGAGGAGGAGGAGGAAAAGAAGGAGACAGAAAAGAGGAGGAGGAGGAGGAGGAGGAGGAGGAGGAGGAGCAAGAGGAGGAGGAAAAGAGGAAGACAGAAAAGAGGAGGAGGAGGAGGAGGAAAAGAAGGAGACAGAAAAGAGGAGGAGGAGGAGGAAAAGAAGGAGGAGGAAAAAAGACAGAAAAGAGGAGGCAGAGGAGGAAAAGAAGAAGACAGAAAAGAGGAGGAGGAGGAAAAGAAGGAGACAGAAAAGAGGAGGAGGAGGAGGAGGAGGAGGAGGAGCAAGAGGAGGAGGAAAAGAGGAAGACAGAAAAGAGGAGGAGGAGGAGGAGGAAAAGAAGGAGACAGAAAAGAGGAGGAGGAGGAGGAGGAAAAGAAGGAGACAGAAAAGAGGAGGAGGAGGAGCAAGAGGAAGAGACAGAAAGGAGGAGGAGCAAGAGGTGGAGGAAAAGAAGAAGGCAGAAAAGAGGAGGAGGAGGAGGAAAAGAAGAAGATAGAAAAGAGGAGGAGGAGGAGGAAAAGAAGGAGACAGAAAAGAGGAGGAGGAAAAGAGGAAGACAGAAAAAAAGGGGAGGTGAAGGAGGAGGTGGAGGAGGAGGAGGAGAACTCAGGCTCACTACACCCAACCATAAATATTCTCTGTACTGAGTATTTCCTAAAAAAAAAATAGCAAACAAGACATGATTTCTCATTATTCTTTGTGTGGGATCATCTTTCTGCCATGTGCCAGATGCAAAGAGATAAAACCCGAAAAAGCAGCAGCCAACAAAGGATTAGAAACAGAGCCTTCCTTGAATGTTTGAAGCATGATGTCAAGCCCATTCAGGATGCCTACAAATGCGATGAATTAAGCCTAGATGTAGTGAGTGATAATTGAAATCAGAGATTCGCTTTTTACCACCGACATATTTCCAAATGGTACCCCATAAATTTGGTGTCTGTTTTCATCTTTTCTTTCTCTCTTTTTTTTTTAAATGACAGCTGGCCGCATCTACCAAGATAATCCAAACTAGGGACATAATTTTTAATAGCACCTTTTTTGCTCTGGCTGCTTATGTAACTTTTGTTGTTGTTGTTTGGTTGATTGCCCCCCCAAAAAATGTGGAATCAATTTTGCAAACTTGTATGATGTGTTTGAATTATGCAATACTCTACTGACACTGTCTTCCTATGTGGCCTGGCTCTGAGTCCGCCATCCAATCTCCCAAAACAATTCTGCTGCTGATCTGATGCCGGCATTATCTACCATCACAATCAAAACTCTCTTGCAATCATTGCTTTTATCTCCTGTGCCTAAAACCGCAATTCCAAGCAACTCCATAAGTTAAGCATCTCCCTCCATCAGAGGTGGTGTTCCGGTTTGTACTGATTCGGATGAACCAATAGTGGAAATCATGGCTGAGCAAATTACCAGAATCAGATGCCGTATGTATTTGTGTGTTTGTGTGTACACCTGTGCACAGGTAAGTGAATTGCATTGCATCTCCTTCGTCTAACTGGGAAATCCTGACTTTTTCCCTTTCCTGCAGGTGGATGAGTTATATGGGCATTTTATAATATAATATTATTATATGATGCCAAACAATCAACTGTGGATGTGTGTTATTTACTTTCCTACTACACAAAGGCAAACCTGCAAGCGTTTTATGTCATAATTGTGTGCTTTGCCATCATATATTTATTTCTTCCTCACTGTCATTTTCCCTATAAACAGAAAATGCATTTATAGTTCCTTGGTAACCTTCCTAGTTAGTGAAACCCAATAAAACAACATATATGCTGATAGCATCGTTAAAAATTAAGTATTTTATATAAGAGGCTGCATTCTCAACCAACACACAACTTACGAGCGCAGTTGAGCCCAAAATTTCTATTGCTAAGTGAGACATTTATTAAATGAGTTTTGTTTTTCTTATGATATTTTGTGCCACGGTTGTTAAGTGAATCATTGCAGATGTTAAGATAGTAGCACGGTCGTTAAGTGAATCCAGCTTCTCCATTGACTTTGCTTGTCGGAAGGTCGCAAAAGCAGGATCACGCTACCCCAGGACACCGCGCCCGTCATAAGCGCGAATCAATTGTCAAGCATCTGAATGCAAATCACGTGACCATGGGGGTGCTGCAAAGGTCATAAGTGTGGGGAATGGTCACAAGTCACTTTTTTCAGTGACGTCATAACTTTGAACGGTCACTAAATGAACTGCTGTAAGTTGAGGACCACCTGTACTTTGAGACTGAAATCTATCGGCGATCCAGAATCGTAACAGACTGGGGCAGCCTACGTATTTCATGCATTACGTAGTCAATCAATAAAACACAGAATTTTGTATTTCCTTCTGAAGAAATGGCATAAGGATTTATGGGACTATAGGTAGTCCTTAAGGGACACGGTGGCTCAGTGGCTAAGAGGCTGAGCTTGTCAATCAAAAGGTCGGCAGTTCAGCAGTTCGAATCCCTAGTGCCGCGTGACAGGGTGAGCTCCCGTTACTTGTCCCAGCTTCTGCCAACCTAGCAGTTTGAAAGCAGGTAAAAAACGCAGGTAGAAAAACAGGGACCATCTTTGTGGGAAGGGAACAGCGTTCTGTGCACCTTTGGCGTTTAGTCATGCCGGCCACATGACCATGGAGATGTCTTTGGACAGCGCTGGCTCTTCGGCTTTGAAACGGAGATGAGCACCGCCCCCTAGAGTTGGGAAAGACTAGCACAGATGTGCGAGGGGAACCTTTACCTTTTAGGTAGTCCTTGATTTACGGCCACAATTGAGACCCAATTTTATTTTACCAAGTAAGACAGTTGTTGAGTGAATTTTGCCCCATTTCACGACCTTTCTTGCCACAGTTGTTAAGTTAATCACACGGTTGTTAAGTGAATCTGGCTTCCCCATTGACTTTGCTGGTCAGAAGGTAATAAAAGGGAATCACGTGACCCTGGGATAAATATGAGTCAGCTGCCAAGCATCTGGATTTTGATCATGTGACCCACGGGGATGGATGCACTTTTTTCAATGCCATTATAACTCTTGAATAATCACTAAATGAATTGTGGTCGGTCGAGGATTTTTATTTATTTGTCACAGCTCTGAAGTGCCCATCTCCCTCAAAGAGGTTGTGATCACATTAAGTCATCATGTGCTTTGATTTGACTGACTCTGACTTAACAGGTTGCATAAAATCTAACCAGTTTAAGATTTATTTAATAAATGACGGTTCCACAAAACAAGGCTTAGGACAACAGACAGACCACTTCATTTAAAGTGCAAGCTATGGATGATCTTTTAAAAATGTGTGTCTTTACTACAAGTTGAATATAACTCTTCAGATGTTTGGGTGCCCAAAATTCCCTTCTCTCCATCTACTATTTGTCTGAAACCAGAATTTTACACTGTAAAGAGTGAAGGAGACAGAGAGAGAGAGAGGGGGAGGGAGGGAGGGAGGGAGGGAGGGAGGGAGGGAGGGAGGAAGGAGGGAAGGAAGGAAGGAAGGAAGGAAGGAAGGAAGGAAGGAAGGAAGGAAGGAAGGAAGGAAGGAAGGAAGGAAGGAAGGAAGGGGAGAGAGTGAGAAAGAAAGAAAGAAAGAAAGAAAGAAAGAAAGAAAGAAAGAAAGAAAGAAAGAAAGAAAGAAAGAAAGAAAGAAAGAAAGAAAGAAAGAAAGAAAGAAAGAAAGAGAAGGAAGGAAGGAAAGGAAGGGGGAGAGAGAGAGAAAGGAAGGAAGGGAAGGGAAGGGAAGGGAAGGGAAGGGGAGAAAGAAAGAAAGAGAGAGAGAGAAAGAAAGAAAGAAAGAAAGAAAGAAAGAAAGAAAGAAAGAAAGAAAGAAAGAAAGAAAGAAAGAAAGAAAGAGAGAGAAGGAAGGAAGGAAGGAAGGAAGGAAAGGAAGGGGGAGAGAGAGAGAGAGAGAGAGAGAGAGAGAGAGAGAGAGAAAGAAAGAAAGAAAGAAAGAAAGAAAGAAAGAAAGAAAGAAAGAAAGAAAGAAAGAAAGAAAGAAAAGGGAAGGGAAGGGAAGGGAAGATTCATTTCTCAACTCTAAAAGATCGCAAGGTTTCAGGTAAAATACTTTGGCTTCATAGCCTAGATTTAAGTGTCGGAGCTTGTTGTTGGCCACCCACAAAAATGAAACAATGCTTCCTTTTTGGTTTAGGACAAAATGGGTCTCTTCATAATATCCAAAATGGAGAATTCTGATTTTATACCAATTTACAAGCCAGCATAAGAAATTGGATTTGGATGTAATGGATAATTTTGAAGAGTACTTCGCCGGAAAGAAAGCAACAAACTTGGTGCATAGTGTGGAAGACTGAGAAATCCTAATGTCTACCTCAAGCTTGAAAAACAATGTCTGAGAAGCCCAGAAAACGAATTTGGACACAACCATCAAGAGAAAGGTTAGTGAGTGACAGATCCTTCCCAGCAAAATAGCTGCGTTTCTCTGTTGCAACATAAACAAACAGGCTGGAAGCATCTTAAAAGATTAACCAACATTTCATGGCATAAAAACAGATGAGCCATCTCTTAAGATTAGAGGCCACCTTCATCAAATGGATGAAATCCTGTCCCAACTACACAGCTTCATTTCTGGAGAACTGAAGAATAGGAAACAGGGAGATCAAAGAGAAATGGAGCACAAAATTAGAGATTGTGATAATGATGTTTAAACTTCAAAACTCTATGCAAAATCATTATGGCGGCTGTTTTCAAAAGCAGCATTAATGATGAACCAAACATCCTGGCTAATTAAAACCTACAACGTTCCTCATGTGACTTCTTGCACTTTCTACAATTACAGCTCTCCCTTTATAATGCTCAGTTCTCAATGTTAGGTCTCTGCTGCTAGTCATCAATCCAGAAATACTACCGGAGCTTTTCAATATTATCTCCTAAGATTACATCTCAATGGCTGTCAATCGCATAATTCAGAATGAATGCACTTTGTCAGGAAGAGGAGTCTTCTCCTTCAATGAAGAACATAGTTCCGTCAATATATGCCTCCCCATTTTCCGTTCCCTTGTTCCGTGCACCCCCTTCATGGCTCCCTGTAAAACCATCGATACTAGAAATAAAATCCAGTATTTTTAACAAAAAGCCTGGGTTTTTTTACAACCTCCGTGCAGTACATCAAACAAAATTGTCTCCTCAGCCTTCAACTAGCTTTCAGATCAGGGGTGTCAAAGTTGATTTCATTGAGGGCTGCATCAGGGTTGTGTTTGACCTTGGGGAGGCATAATCAGAGGGTGTGGCCAGCTCATCACTCCTGTCAGGGGCGCCTGTGATGGCCCGAGCGCTCTGTCAGCAAAAACAGGCTCCCAAACTCCGTTTTTTGGCTTCCATGGCCTCCTACAATCCTTTGCCAATGAAAATGCGGCTTGGGAAGGCCGCTCCATTTTCATTGGCAGAGGGTTGCAAGAGGCGGTAGCAGCCAAAACCAGAGCTCAGGATCCAGAGGTGGGTTTCAGCAGGTTCGGACCAGTTCTGGAGTACCTGTAGCAGAAATTTTGAGTAGTTCGGAGAACCGGTAGTAAAAATTCTGACTGGCCCCGCCCACATCTATTCTCTGCCTCCCAAATCCCAGCTGATCAGGAGGAAATGGGGATTTTGTAGTAACCTTCCCCTGGATTGGGAAGGGAATGGAGATTTTACAGTATCCTTCCCCTGGAGTGGGGTAGGAATGGAGATTTTACAATATCCTTCCCCTGCCATGTCGAAGCCATGCCCACCAAGCCATGCCACACCCACAGAACCGATAATAAAAATATTTGAAACCCACCACTGTCGGGCGTTTGTTTTCACTGGCAGAAGCAACGCGGGCTGGTCCTTCGCTAATTCCAGGATGGCCCCATGGGCCAGATCTAAGTACCCTGCAGGACAGATCCAGCTCCCAGGCCTTGAGTTTGACACCCCTGTTTTAGATAGTTGGCATTTTTAAACATTATTATACTATTCATTCATTTCTCCCTGGCTATATAATAAGAAAAGAAACTGAACATGCATTTTCAGTACTTAAGAGAGATAGAGGAAAAATGCAAATAAAGGCCCTCCATTGCAATGATTCAATAGAGACGCCTGATAATAAATGAGCTAATAGCAAAACAGGAATCTTTCCCCGCAAACTTTATTTTCGGCGCCCTCTTATAGAGTTCATTAGGCAAAAAAGCAACATTACATTTTCTTAAAGCTCCTTATAAACTGATCCAGTTACCGTTTTTAAAACAGATGTGATAGATGCAAGCTGAAGCATTCCAATTTCAGTTTTGGCATCAATTCCCAGACCTTGTTCCCTGAGTAATTTAAGGACTTCCTCCGATAGTTTTTCATATTCTTTTAAACTGACATTTATCTTTCTCCAGTATCTCTCCAAAACGAGCATGCTCTAAAACAATGACAGCCCTCTTTGCCTGTCATCTTTCATTCTGGCAAAGACAGATGTCTTATGCTGGCTTATGCCAATAATAGACCCAACGGGGGAGGGGGGGAAGAAAAGAAAGAAAAAAAAGAGAGAGAGAGAGAGAGAGAGAGACTAGGTTGTCTCTGATGTAAAGGCACCAATTCACATTTGTGACACTCATTTGTCAATTAACAGATTTCTCCCATTGTTGACACATGGGACTTAAAAGATGTGGGCTAGAAAGTGATGAATTAAAAAAGACAGATGAGTAAGCTATGAGCTGCAAAGTAATACTATAATGTGCTTTAGATAGGAATATCAACTGACACCCCTGACAAGCCATACACGGTTTTATTTCATTTCCCACTGTATCTCAGCTTCATACTTTGTCTTCTTTGTTCTCTTTTCATCAAGCCCCTAACATCTCATTCTGACAGCTGGAGACATTTAAGGCACTTTCGTTTCAAATGCAAGTTAGCGTACTTGATTCGTCATTAAAATGCAAAACGGTTGCTTTCCCCAGGTAAAAATGTAGGTAAGCTTAAAAGGGTTGTATCTGAGTAAAGTAGAAAAGCTGAAAGTGACTCCGGCTGCTTGGCTTAACTCTTTCACTCACTTGCTACTCGGATTTTGGGGCGAGGCTGGTAGGGGTGTTTTGGGGGGAAGGGAGGTCCTACAGAAGAGGGACGTTTGGGCTAATCTACAAGGATTTTTTAAAAACATGGAACTTTTGATTAATTTTACACAGAGTACAGATAGTCTGTAGAGATTCTCAATCATTCAGGTCATGATTGTCCCAAAAATGATGGTGCCACAGACTAAAGAGCTGTTAAATAGCACTTAGCTGCCAGCAGCCTGCAATTACTGCGAGTTTGAATCTCACCAGGCTCAAGGTGACTCAGCCTTCCATCCTTTCAAGGTAGGTAAAATGAGGACTCAGATTGTGGGGGCAATAAGCTGACTTTGTATAAAAAAGAACACTGCTTTGGGGTGGGTGGGGGGGGCAAAGCCCTACTAAGCAGATATATACAAAAGTATGAAGGTTATTGCTTAACGCATTGTAAGCTGCCCTGAGTCTCCGGAAAAGGGTGGCATATAAATCAAACCAATAAATAAATAAAATAAATAAAGATACTTTTTTCAGGAGGCAACTGGACTTCCTTGTTTTTTTTTTCTTTGAGAAGCAAAACATCTTCAAAAGAAAAAAACAAACAATAAAGTTCAGTTGCCTCCTGCAAAAAGCACCTGTGGGACAACCATGACCTGGATGACTGAGAATCTCTACAGCCTTTTAGCTATACAATTTGGGATGAACCACCCTTCGAATGGGATGGGAGCAGGAATGGGTTTCCAGAGGACAAAATGGTAGACTATAAGAACCTGACCCTGAGGACATAGAGAAACCTCCAAGTGCTTCAAAGCCCTTCTAAAACAGGGGCGGGCAAATATGGCCCCTTTATGACCTGTGGACTTCAACTCCCAGAATTCCTGAGTCAGCATCAGGAATTCTGGGAGTTGAAGTCCACAGGTTGTCAAAGGGCCACAGTTGCCCACCCCTGCTCTAAAAGGATGCAAATGACCAGCTCTGTCTGCAAGGAATATAAATCCTTCCATTCCCCACCATCCTGTCAGAACTGACGAAGCTTCCTGGATGAGAAGCGAAACGTCTTCAAAAGACAAAACAAGAAAGTCCAGTTGCCTCCCGAAAAAGCACCTGTGGGACATAGTACAGATTGTCCTTCATTTAGTGACTGTTCCAAGTCACAACGCCACTGAAAAAAAATGACTTGTGACCGTTTTTCACACTTACAATCGTTGCAGTATCCCCATGATCCCATCAAAATTTAAGCACTGGGCCACTGACATGTATTTATGACGGTTGAGGTGTCACATGATCCCTTTCGCAACCTTCTAACAAGCAAAGTAACCTGAGGGCTACCTGTATCCAGAGCATCAGCAATAAAAAATTTGAATAGGTAACAGAAGAAATAGAAGATTGTGCCTACACCCGATTGCACTTCCGGTCCCACTAAATGTTATTCCAGAATCCTGAAAGTGTGGTAAACCAATCCATGCCTGAATAATTATTACAATTGCTAATGGCCCTTAAATAATCTAGGCAGTCCCTCACCATACACAGTTATATAACTTGGAGAGGTCAAATCAACAGAGGAGGAGTAATTACTTCATATGTCTTACTTCAGGGGTGGGTTCTAAAAAATTTTACTACCGGTTTTGTGGGCGTGGCTTATTTTGTGGACATGGCTTGGTGGGGGTAATGTGACTGGGTGGGCATGGCCAATTTTTATTTTATTTTTTTTACTTTTAAAAGCATTTTTTCTACAACCTTAAGATGTTGCAGAAAAAAATGCTTTTAAAAGCCTCTGACGATCAGGCAACTCAGCTGGGATCGGCAGAGGCTTTTAAAGGCATTTTTTTTTCCTACAACCTCTTCGGCTGAAGAGGTTGCAGAAAAAAATGCTTTTAAAAGCCTCTGATGATCAGGCAACTCAGCTGGGATCGCCAGAGGCTTTTAAAGGCATTTTTTTTCCTACAACCTCTGACAAAAAGAAAAAAATGCTTTAAAAAGCCTCTGACGATCCCAACTGAGCCACACAATGATCAGAGGCTTTTTTTTTACTTTTAAAAGCATTTTTTTCGGCCGAAGAGGTTGTAGAAAAAAATGCTTTTAAAAGTATGCCATGCCCCGAACCAGTCCCCGGGCTGGGGACTGGTTAGAGGCATGGCCAGCCAATGTTATTACTGGTTCTTCGAACTACTACAAATTTTTACTACCAGTTCTTGCAAACCGGTGCGAACTGCGAGCAACCCACCACTGTCTTACTTGCTACTTAGCTGGGATCATCTAACTCCTGGTTTTAGTTCAATCTAGCAGTATTCTATTCTAATATAACAGCCTGACTGCTGAAGCTGTTTCAACAGCCAGTTTTCTGCACAAAACATGTAAATATTGGGTATTTCCCAAGTAGGCCAAAATAAACACTGTAATTTCTTCCAAAAATGGGAATAGAATTACTCAGGGTTTACATAACCTTTATCGGGGTTTCCTCTGTGAAATGTGTCAACTTTGAGTAAGGAATTACAATATCCTCATTTGTTTAATGAGTTCAGGATGAGTGTGTAGAATCTTTGTGGTGACCCCAGAGATGTGCTGGTTGGAGGTACAAATTGTGTACTTTCCTATTCAGATACTTCCGTCTTGTTGGCTGAGAAATCAAATAATATGCAACAAATGTTAAACCGACTGTAGGATGCCAGAAAGAGAATGGATCTGAAAATTAAGCTATCAACTACCAAGACAACAGCAACTGTCAGCAAAAATGAAATAAAATGATTTAAATTACCTAGCAACAAAAAAAAACCCCTTGTATTTGCCCTTTTTTTTCTTACCTCATACTTTTAATTTTCTTGTTTCCTATTACTCGTTTTTTTTCTGTGATTTAATTAATGTTAATTCCAAAGCCTTGGCTTCGGTAGTTGTGTACGATTTTATGAAAATATCTTTGCTCTCTTTACGATTATACGAATCTTTGCAAAGAGAAATTGAACTTTATTTAGGTACTTTTCAGAGTATAAGACACACTTTTTCCCCCCTAAAAGAAGGTGAAAATTTGGGTGTGTCTTATACACCAAATGAAGCCCCACCTATCCACCAGCCCCCACCCTTCGGCCATTTTCGGCCTCTGCGTGTTGCGTTTTTGGCCTCCACGCATCGCATTTTCAGCCAGTTCCAGGTGGTGGGGATTGGCAGCAGCAAATGGGCTACGCCAAACAGGCCATGGTGGTGGTGAATGGGCCATGGCGGCAGCAAATGGACCATGGCGAATGGGCAGTGACTGTGAATGGGCTACAGCGGTACCAAATCGGCCACGGTGAACGGGCCATATGAATATAGGATGGATGTTGGGATGCAAAGGCAGATTTTTTTTCTTGTTTTCCTTCCCTAAAAAGATAGGTGCGTCTTATAGTCTGGAGCGCCTTATACGCCAAAAAATACAGTATTTATTCAGTCAATGACTGGCAATAAAAAGTCATATTTTACTACTGAATGTTACCAAAGCCTCCTATGGGCTTTAGCAACATATAAAGAGAACGTACAAATATCAAATGTTGATCGTGGTGTCACAAACGAGGCAACATGTCAGTGTAAAAAAGCAATCTGGTTGAATCAATTTAACTCAAGGGAGACTTACATAAGTATTTCATTAGCCACGCAGAGCTGATTTGGCCCAACCCAATCCTATGCATCTCACAAGCTCTGGCTTTTTCATCAGCAGTTCAAACCACATAGATTTTAGAAGCATGTCGTGCCCCACGCAAAAGAATTTTTGAAGGCCTCTGTACAAAGAGTTATTGATGCCTATTGCTCTGGAAAAAATGACCAAATCATTTTTAAAGCTCGGGGGGCTACATTGATTCATTGCCGGAAAAAATAGACTTGAAATGGAGAAGATTTAGAGGCCAAAGTGAATCTTCTGAAGAATGGCTGCTCTGTCAAAATCAGTCCATGGTGGCAGATTAAAATCATCCAAGAAACCTGCAAGTGACACCAGAAAAGCACCCCAAAACCTACAGGCTTCAGTCACTTCAGCTAAAGTCAGTATTCAAGATATGAACATTCATGGTGGGGGCAAAGGAACATGTGAGTAACTCCATACTTTCATGTCGGGATGAAAATTCCATCCCTTACATTAATGCAGGAACGTTTTGAGGGAAGAAAGATCAGACCAGCTGAAGATACAGAATACAGAATAACAGGGTTGGAAGGGATCTTGTTGATCATCTCATCCAGCCGCTCGCCCAAGCAGGAGACCCTACACCATTTCTGACAGATGGCAGTCCGGTCTCTTCTTGAAAGCTTCCAGTGATGAAGCTCCCACAACTTCTGAAGGCAACTTCTGTTCCATGGGTTGATTGCTCTCACTGTCAGAAAATTTCTCCTCATTTCCATGTTCAATGTCTCCTTAATCGGATTCCATCCATTATTCCTTGTCTGGCCCTTCGCTGCATTGGAAAACAGGTTGACCCCTCCTGGTCCTTCTCTTCACTAGCCATGCCCAGTTCCTGCAACCATTCATTGTATGTTTTAGTCTCCAGTCCCCCTAATCATCCTGGTTGCTCTTCTTTGAACTCTTTCTAGGTTGTTGAAAATGTTCAAGATATTGTTAGTACTCAAGACTGCATTACCAGCAATGTATAAAGTTTTAAAATGGGGTTGGTGAGGAAATAGCAGATCAAAATAACATGGGGGCATAACCTCAAACTGACAGGAGAGAGGTTCAAAAGTCGTGTTAGAAAACGTCACAGTAAGACTAGTGGAAGCTTGGAACCAACTTCCATTGAAGGCAATGGGTCGATCATCACTGAAGGTTTAAACATGCACAGACCCTCATCCAACAAAAATTGAAAAATAGAAATTAGATAAAACAAATAAATACATTTCATGTATTTCTATTTTTTAAAAAATCACCTTCAAAGATGACAGCAGCCAGAGCATAATAGTACAAGATTGGAAGATAGGAAGAGATCTGGTCCTAAAATCAGAATATCAGAACAACAGAATTAGAAGGGACCTTCTGGTCATCTAAACCAACCCCCCACCCAAGCAGGAGACCCTATACCATTTCTGACAGATGGCAGTCCAGTTTCTTCTTGAAAGCTTCCAATCGCCAAGAGTGGGACACAACTGAATGGATAACATTATCATCAAATAAAAAATTAAAAAGAATAAATTAAAAAGAAAACAAAAAAAAATAATTGATGGACCACTGCTGTTATTTTCTATGTTTCTAAGACCTAGGGTTCACTACAAACAGGGGTGAAATGCAGCAGGTTCTTACAGGTTCTGGAGAACCTGTAGCGGAAATTTTGAGTAGTTTAGAGAACCGGCAAATACCACCTCTGGCTGGCCCCAGAGTGGGGTGGGAATGGGGATTTTGCAGTATCCTGGAGTGGGGTGGGAATGGAGATTTTGCAATATCCTTCCCCTGCCACGCCCACCAAGCCACGCCTACCAAGCCACACCACGCCTACCAAGCCACGCCCACAGAACCGGTAGTAAAAAAAATTGAATCTCACCACTGACTACGAACACACAACTCAACACTCAAGTTTGCCAGACATGACCAGGATGAGTCCTGATTTCTAGAGAACAAATAGATCAAACCTGGAAGTTGGAAGAATAGACCGAACGAGTAATGGGATTTATCAGAGTCAGTATCTTTAACCATCTAACTTAGGAAACAAAATGTTTCTAGCTTTGTTTCCACTTGAAAACCACTTCTGCTCAAAAGAAAAAAATGAAAAAAAAAATAATCTCACTTTGGGCTTTGATAATTAAACAGATTTTTTGTGATAGAAATGGCTAGTACTTACTATTCTTGTGTAATTAAAAAGTTGAGTCGATAGGTTTAATATGTAATTTACTGCTTTATTTTCTTCCCTTCTCCTCTTTTTCCCTTTTCCCTGTGTGTCCCCAATGTCTTTATTTTCATGCGTGTTTTACATTAAGAAAAATGTTTAATAAGAACAACTTATTATTGGAACCTTTGAACTACATATGGTAGGTATTAGCTACATACGGTAGGTAAGTGTAGGTAGTACATTTAGTGGAATATACTAATGGAATACCAGTAGCAATAGCACTTAGACTTATATATCTCTAAAAGGTTTGTAGAGTCAACCTATTGCCTGCAATAATCTGGGTTCTCATTTTACCAACCTGGGAAGGCTGAGTCAACCTTGAGCCGGTCAGAATCGAACTGCTGGCAGTTGGCAGAGTTAGACTGCAATACTGCCTTCTAGCCACTGCCCCACAAGAGCTCTTAGTATTATAGTAGTATATTTAGTGGAAAACAAATGCTGCATTCCATAATAAGAATTTCATACCAATGATTAAGCAAGGAGAAGGTACTATTGTGGTCTGAAGCTACTTCGCTTCTGCAGAACAACTGCCATTATGAATTCTGTTTCGTACAACAGCCTAAACAACTTGCCATTATGAATTCTGTTTCATATTACAGAATTCTGCTAGAGAGCACCAGATCCTCCATCTTGAAAAGCAAATTGTCCATGGAGCAAGGAAAGTAATCCAAACATACAAGAAAGTCTGCAAAACAATGGGTGAAGAATAGCTTTCTGGAATGCCCCAGTAAAATTTCAGGACTACCTCAAATGTTACAGAGCTAAAGAATTTTGTCATGAAGGAATCGGCCAAAATCCCTACACAGTGATTAGAAAGACTGCATAAACTGTTTCAACTCCTACCCTCAAAACGACGCTATAGAGCACTGCACACCAGAACAATTAGACAAAAGAACAGTTTTTTCCCGAATGCCATCACTCTGCTAAACAAATAATTTCATCAACACTGTCAAACTACTTACTAAGTCTGCACTAGGATTAATCTTCTCATCGTTCCTATCATCCATCCCCTCCCATTTATGACTGTATGATTGTAACTTTGTTGCTGGTATCCTTACGATTTATATTGATTGTTTCCTAATATGATTTGATTGTTTATTTATAGCCTATGACTATCATTAAGTGTTGAACCTTATGATTGTTGACGAATGTATCTTTTCTTTTATGCACACTGAGAGCATATGCACCAAAGACAAATTCCTTGTGTGTCCAATCACACTTGGCCAATAAAGAATTCTATTCTATTCTATTCTATTCTATTCTATTCTATTCTATTCTATTCTATTCTATTCTATTCTATTCTATTCCATGAAAATTTAGGCTGCTATTACTGTAGCTAAAGGTAGGGAAAGTAGTTTCTGAATCAAAGGGGATAATTATGTTTTTCCCCATGGATAGACTGGGTGAGGATTAGTATAAGGCTAATCTTCAACTGCCTATTTCTCTTCTAAATCCAAAAAGGAGTCAATCAGGGTTTAAATAGCTTTCTAATTTGGTATTTTGCCAAACACTTTGCTGAAATCAAGATATATTATGTTTACAGCATTCCCACAGTGTACTAAATTATTCAATTAAAAAACCAAGATAATCTTATTCTGGCATGATTTAGCCCACCCATACCACCTTCAGATTATTACCACATTGTTTCAATGTGTTTAATGTGAACAATTTCATTATCATCTACTCTAAAAATTTCCCAGGTATCAATGTCACACACTAACTGGATTACAGCATTCTGGAACCTCTTTTTTTAAAACAGGAACAAAATTTGGCCTTCTTTAATAATCTAACATTTCTCTCATTCTCAGCATGAGAGCTTTCTAGTTAATATTTTTTTAAAATTAATCTTTATTTTTCTCTGGAATCCAGCTGATTTCTCATATAACTGCAGAAAATACATTTTATTTCATTATTTATCCTGCTAAATTCCATCCATCAATGCATGGAACATAGCTACATTGGTGGCAAATGTTCAGTTCACAGAAAGTAGCAATTTATCAATCAGTATCAATTAATAATAGCATTTGTAGGGCATGTCATTTTATCAGACCATTTTTAATATCTATTCATTTTATTAATTAGCTCTAAAATGTCCTTCGGGTATAATGTTTAAAGACCAATTAAAATATTAGTAGTATAAAAGACTTCAATTTCATTATAACAGCGCAATTCTAATATTGAAAAATTAGAAGTAAAAATATTTTTGATTATCACCATTTAAACAATTAATTAACCAAACAAAGAGGGCAACGTCATTAAAATTAGCACCACAAATCTTCTCAAGTCAATGTTTTCATTAATTTGATTTTTAATAACATAATTTATATCCCTCTATCTATTGATAAACAGCACTCATTGCAAATGATATAATCAATGTCTGATGAGAGATGATATATTCGATCTGTTTAGATATAGTTTTCTGTATAAAATACATTTTCTAAAAAAAGATGCTTTCTACGAAGAATAACAGTTAAGACATTCATAATGTTGAGAAAACTATTTCACATTTGTCATAAAAAAGGAGAGAGGAGGGGAAGGGGAAAGGGAAATCACTATAAGAGATATACTGGTGTGTCTGAAGAATTAAACCTAAAATACACATTTCTCCACCGTCTTTAATTTGAAGGCACCATATGCAGTGGTGGGATTCAAGTAATTTAACAACTGGGTCTTTGCCCTAATGATTTCTTTCAACAACCAGTTTGCCAAACTGCTCAGAAAGTTAACAACCGGTTCTCCCGAATTGGTGCGAACTGGCTGAATCCCACCACTGACCATATGTATTCGTCTCGTTCCTCTCACTTAAAAAAAATATAGGTTGCAGATAAGCCTGATCTTATTATTAGAATTTTGGGTTTTTTTTATTAATGCTTCCATTCCACCTTCAATTACATTAGTCAATCCCCATTCAGTAAACCCATTCTCGCCACTGTACTGTCATTTTCATTTTTAAGAATTGACTCTGAAGCAGATACTTTCAAGCTACAACCTTGAATGTAGTAATAAGCTTCAACCTTGAATGTAGTAATAAGCTTCCAAATAACTGGGACAGGAAAGCAACACCCAGAACAACAAAACCCATTCCTAGGCATTTTAAGCAAAAATAATTACACAGTTAAGCTTTCCTATGGTCAGAAAAAAGCCAAAACAGTGGAAAGCCAATTGTAGGTTCAGTGTCAGCTAAACTCCTATCAATTAAGCCACACACACACACACACACACACACACACACACAAATCAGAATACAGAGTAACAGAGTTAGAAGGGACCTTGGAGGTCTCATACTACAACCCCACTGCTCAGGCAGGAGACCCTCTACCAGTTTTGGCGAAACTTTTCGGCACCGAATGTCCCTTCCAACTCTTGTTATTCTATTATTCTAACTGGAAATCCAATTATCCTTGCCTTAATACATAGCATTGGTGTTTTTGGCATGTGGCTAATTTGAAAATTGGCAAAAAAACAAAACAAAAACCCAACCCCATACCATGAAAGGCTTTGTTAGGTCTATCAGATGACTTCCTTTTATAATACTTGATTTTCGCTAAGCAAGGCTTGGTCTTTTAAACTTGGAAAATGAAGCCTTGAACATTTGTTCCACCGATTTATGAGAACATTGAAATCATCTACCAAGAACATGTGCTATAATTATGGCCAAAGCAAGAACTACTGAATAAACAACGACCATAATGTTTTTAAAGGATCCAGCTTTAAGCATAATTTACTTATTTTTCCAATGCACAACTGAAATGCCAGCTCTTAACAAAATCATCATCATCTTTTAATGACCCCCCCATAATCCCTTATGGGGTGGAGTCTGGGCAACCGAATGGAGCTGAGTGTTTACTGGCCAGATGCCCTTCCTGTCGCCAATGCGGAGTTACATTCAGCAGATATATACTCATCCTGCCCAGAGAGAGAAATATCTGTCTCTACCTAGGTTCGAACTTACAGCCTTCTGATTGTTGAAGCAGTTTGTTGATCAGTTGAAGCAGCTTCTTGGATGAGAAGCGAAACATATTCATTGAAAAAACCAGAAAGTCCAGTTGCCTCTTGAAAAAGCATTTTTGGGATAACCATGACCTGGATGATTGAGGATCTCCATAGACAATCATGCAGTGGCTTGATCTTGACTAAGCTGGCCCAAAACACAGCAGCACGTGCAGGATTGATCACACCACAATACAACCACGTAACTCCATAAACTACACCGGCTCCCTGTGAGGTTCCAAGTGCAACTGAAGTTGCTCGTTGTCACCTCTACAGCTCTACCTCACACCTCTTCCCCAAGGTTTCTGCCATTCTGCTATGACAAGTAGAATGGACATGTTCCAGTTTCCCTCTTGAGATGTGCACAGTCCCACGTCTACTAGCCTTACATAAGCTATGAAGACCTGGCTCTTCCCCCAGATCCTGGACCAAGAAGCTGATTGAGCCTCATAGCAGGGATGTAGCTTAGCTTGATATGCTGACATTCAGTAGGGGAATGCTACCGGTTTAACAACCGGTTTGGTGAGTGCACGCTTGCACGCAGCGCTGAAAATGGAGCATTTAGAAGCTCAGCTGCTTACCTTCCAAGTCAGCAACGGTAAGTAGAACAGTGGGGTGGGGGAATCAGCTGTGCCGTGCGATTGAGATGAGCTAGAAAGCAGGAAATAAAGAACCCGGGGGCAGGTGGGTGTGGCCAACTGATCATCAGCACTACCGGTCCGCCTAAACTTTGGTCCAGAATGCAGCTGCGCGGGTGATATTGGGAGTGACATGGCGCTCACATGTGACACTACTCCTACGCGAGCTGCACTGGCTTCCGGTGGTCTTCCGGGTGCGCTTCAAGGTGTTGGTTCTTACCTTCAAACTCCTCCATGGCTTAGGACCTGGGTATCTACGAGACCACCTTCTGCAACCGATAACCTCCCACCAACCAGTACGCTCCCACAGGGTAGGCCTTCTCAGGGTGCCATCACTAAAGCAATGCCGACTAGTGGTTCCCAGAGAAAGAGCCTTTTCTGTTGGGGCACCTACCCTTTGGAACAGGTTACCCCCAGGGATACGAATGATCCCAGATCTTCGTACTTTCCGTCGTGCAGTTAAGACCTTTCTTTTTCACCAAGCCGGTCTGGCATAAATCTTTTCTAATTTTTTAAATCTTTATGCTGAAGATTCTTAACTGTTGAGCCAAACTGGCTTAATTATTTATATTCACATTCTATATGTATGTCATTTTAACTGTTCACCGCCCTGAGTCCTTCGGGAGAAGGGCGGTATAGAAATTGAATAAATAAATAAATAAATAAATAAATAAATAAATAAATAAATAAATAAATAAATAAACAAACAAACAAACAAACTGATCCGAACCGGCTGAATACCCCCTCTGCTAATATTGTAAATGTTAAGAGCTTCAACCCAGTTTATTTTGAATAAGATTTGCATAGTTTTGGTTATGCTTTATTTATAGTCCTTGCACAGAGTTCCTTGGGTAGATGGCAGCTGTGTAAATTTGTTCAATAAATTATTTTTAAAAACAAGAGAGAAATTGGCAGAGAGAAATTCAAGGCATTCTCTCGGATAAAATTACTCTCCACTTTCCCAAAATCAAATCAACATACCTTGATTTTAAAAAAAACAACAACACTGCACAGCTACTGGATCATATTACAGGAAACCTTCCACAAATACTCAATAGAAACTTTTCCTCACTGTCACTGTCTCTTTGGCACCTTGATTTGCAAACCTGTATTAACTATGACCTGCATGACAGCATAATTACTGCATATTCATGTCTAATTTGATACCCCGGTTCCTTGGCCTGCAAAAAAATATATACTGTACTTTCCTGCGTATAAGACTACTTTCTAACACACAAAAATCTTCTCAAAAGTCGGGGGTCATCTTATACGCCGGGTCTCATTCTCCTGTAACCAGGCAGACCAGCCCATAAGGCTCTGACGAGCCTTAAATGGCTCTGAGGAGGGTCGTCTTATACGCCCAGTCGTCTTATACGCCGGAAAATACGGTATATACTGGCCCTTGATTCTGTCACATAATCAGATTTTGTTCTGTGACAACTGCTTGTGCCAGTTCATGCAACAAACAGAATCACATCTGATCAGCTCTCTTTTTGTCAAAGTGAAGCCAAGTAACAAAATGCACATTAAAAAATAGCAACCCAGACTTTATTAGGCTAGGATTATTATTATAGGTTTAATCTGATTAGGCTGAGATCCTGCCTTTTAAACCCATTGCGAAATCAAGATGTAACCTCTTGGTTCCAAACACAGATCATAAAAGGGATGATAGAACATAAATCAAAAGAAATACCAAAACTAATTAATGATTAAAATACTGGGAAATAGGATGAGCCCCTCCCGAGCCATATCTGGACCTATGGATAGGTAGTGCTTGCACAGGTAGTACTTGGCACCTGTCCAGACTCCCATAGTATACAACTGTCAAAACCTGAGCGGGAGGGACCTCTACTAATTCTAACATGTTTTATGAAGGAATCCACAATCGCCCAAGTTCATTGATCAACTCTAGTGGCATGCAGAGCAATGGAATTGATTTTCTGGATAGTTTTGGGGTAAATAGCATCAAGCGAACCTCAGCTATTGTGCAGGAAAAAAAAATAGCTTCTGGTTTTGATTGATTGATTGATTTTCTTTGCTGCTCATCATCTCACCTCCATCATCTCAACTGCATTATTGGCAATGGCAGGTGGTACTTGGCTGTATCATGAACCAAAGGTGCTTTTTCAGGAGGCAACTGGACTTTGTTCTTTTCTTTTGAAGAAAAGAAAAGTTTCGCTTCTCATCCAAGAAGCTTCTTCAGCTCTAACATGATAGTGGGGAATGGAAGGATTTATATTCTTTGCAGACAGCTGATCATTGGCATCCTTTTAGAGGGTCCTTGAAGCCCTTGGAGGTTTATCTGTGTCCTCAGGGTTTCCAGAGGACAAAATGGCAGACTATAAGAACAGGAGCACCACTCAGATGACCCTGAGGACACAGAGAAACCTCTAAAACAGGGGTGGGCAAATATGGCCCCTTTATGACCTGTGGACTTCAACTCCCAGAATTCCTGAATCAGTTTGGCTATCTCAGAAATTCTGGGAGTTGAAGTCCACAGATTATAAAAGGGCCACAGTTGCCCACCCCTGCTCTAAAAGGATGCAAACGACCAGCTCTGTCTGCAAGGAATATAAATCCTTCCATTCCCCCACCATCTACTCAGAGTTGAAGAAGCTTCTTGGATGAGAAGGGAAACGTCTTCAAAAGGAAAAAAACCAAAACCAGAAAGGCCAGTTGCCTCCTGAAAAAATGCACCTTTAGGACAACCAAAGGTGCATTTTTTTTACAGAGCCTGGTTTAGCTCTGCAGACGAAAGCACCGTAATTAACATCCAGCTGTCTGCAATTACACCAGTTCGAATCTCCCCAGGCTCAAGGTTGACTCAGCCTTCCATCCTTTCTAAGGTAGGTAAATTGAGGACCCAGCTTGTGGGGGCAATAAGCTGACTTTGTATAAATATACAAAAGTACGCAGGCTATTGCTTAACGCATTGTAAGCTGCCCTGAGTCTTCGGAGAAGGGCGGCATATAAATCAAATTAAAAACCATGAAACTGGATGACGGAGAATCTCTACCGACAACCAGAAACCAGTTATGATTTCCTCCCATTTGAGGCAGCGCTTCTGCGATTCCTATTCTCTCCTTAGGCCAACACAACCCAAATATGCAGATATTTATACATTGGCAAGTCCTGGCTAGCTTTGGGGAAAGGAAAGTTGGGGGGCAGCAAGTTGCCAAGGCCACACCATCAGGAAGAGCAAGCCGAAAAGCTCTGGTCCCCAGGCGGGATCATAGGTGTGCGAGCTCAAGGAACCTGCCCTCCTAAATCCGCTTTTCCGCCAACACTTGCTCCTTTTCTGGAATATCTGAGAGAAGGAGGCTATTGGAGATCCTTCAGGTTACAATCTTTCAAAATATCATTTCGAAAAGCTCAGACATTCTTCGGTTAGAAGCAATCTATAGCCAAAGGGGAAAGAAATCTCAGGGAATGTTCAACCATTAGAATATTTGCCTAGAAGCTTTAATTCAAGCAACAGATGCCAAAAAAAAAGAAAAGAAAAAATGAATCTCAGATCAGCCCTGTCAGAAAAACTGAAGTGAATTTGTCAGTTTCTTATTTACTTACCTAACGTTCCCTCAGCAGAGGGGAAAAAAAAACAAAAACCCAAGCACCGAATTCGAAGGATGACAGTTTCTCTCTCTTGCTCTCTTTTGCTGTCTTTCTCTCTCACTCTGTCTTTGTCTCTCTGCCTCTTTCTCTGTCTCTCTGTCTGTCTCTCTCTCTTTCTCTTACACACACACACACACACACACACAATGTATATATATCACAATGCAAGGCACCCCACCAGTTCCATCAAGCAAACATAAAATCCACAGGGAGAAGTAAAATCTTGTTTTTTCTGAAACAGAATCCCACAAACCGGACCTGATGGGCTGCTTTTATTTGGGTGGGTGGGTGGGGAAAGACTGTCCTTTAAAATAGGCTGATGGGATTATTTCCAATTTCTGCCTCCCTAGTATATTCCACTCAGGAAGGAAGGAAGGAAGGAAGGAAGGAAGGAAGGAAGGAAGGAAGGAAGGAAGGAAGGAAGGAAGGAAGGAAGGAAGGAAGGAAGGAAGGAAGGAAGGAAGAGGGAGAGAGAGAGAGAAAGAAAGAAAGAAAGAAAGAAAGAAAGAAAGAAAGAAAGAAAGAAAGAAAGAAAGAAAGAAAGAAAGAAAGAAAGAAAAGAGGGAGGGAGGGAAGGAGGGAGAGGAAAGGAAAGGAAAGGAAAGGAAAGGAAAGGAAAGGAAAGGAAAGGAAAGGAAAGGAAAGGAAAGGAAAGGAAAGGAAAGGAAAGGAAAGGAAAGGAAAGGAAAGGAAAGGAAAGGAAAGGAAGTAAATAGGTAAGGAAGGGAAGGGAAGGGAAGGGAAGGGAAGGGAAGGGAAGGGAAGGGAAGGAAAGGAAAGGAAAGGAAAGGAAAGGAAAGGAAAGGAAAGGAAAGGAAAGGAAAGGAAAGGAAAGGAAAGGAAAGGAAAGGAAAGGAAAGGAAAGGAAAGGAAAGGAATACTGTAAGTAAACATGAGCCAAGGACCAGTTCATAACAAAATGCCCCACGTGTAAATATCGTTTTTATTTCCCAGGGAACGAATGGGATTACAATTGCCAGTTGCAACAACATAAAAAGATAAATCAATTAGCTTGCTAATTTCTCCCCCCTCCCCATTTATTTCTCTCTGTACTGTATTTGTCATAATTGACTATAATTATGTTAATTACTAACTCCAGTATAATTACTGCATTTGTCACTTAGCACACTGTGTACCCAAAGCAAGGAGGCAATTGTTGGGCATCAGAAGGAAGGAAATTCAGCCCCCGGGAAAGGATCCCCTCCAAAAAAAACCTGGCTGGAATACATTCAGGAAATGAAAGGGCAAAAGGAGAATTTCACGCAATGCTACTCTGAAGTGTTGGTTCATTAAGGATATTAATTTTCTGATAACTACACATTTAAGTGTGACACATCAGAGAGCACCTACAGGATTTAGCAATTATTAATGCGTGACAGTTTCAAATGCTAAGTGAATCAATTAAACAGCAGCGTTCACCCATTTGAGGAGAGAAACGGGCTTCCAAACTGCCTCAGACTACAATTTTCACATGACAAAAAAAAAAAAAATGTGGGGGGGGGGGAGACCAATTCAAAAGCCTGACAGGTCAAAAAAAAAAAGAGAGAGAGAGAGAGAGAGAAGTTGGAAACAAAGGCATCTTATAACCATCATCTCTTCTCTTTCCTTGTCAGATCAAGTTTTCAAGTGTCTTTGCTGAAATGGCACCGCCATGCCAGCTGACACAAGGTGATTTTTCATCTCTTGTCAGAGAAAATCTTTTATTCTATTTGCTTGGCATTAACATGTTACATTTATTGATCCAGCCTTTTCTCCTGCCACTGCAGGCCTCTGGGCTGGAGCCTTGAAGGGAAGGCTTTGATGTCCCAGTGACATTCCAGGCCCCGAACAATGCAAGGACTAAATGGATTTCATGCAGAAATGTGTTTGTGCATGACAGCTACATTATTAACAGCCTCTCACACTGATAAATATGCAATTGCGACTATTAAGATTTGCCCAATTACAAGGAAAATATTCCCGGGTACCTAATAAAAGCTACCACAATGAAAAGTTTTAACAATAGATGCGTTTTTCACCCTGTTGAAGCCGAAGAAGATTCGTCGTGACGAATAGAAAAAGGATGACATGCTTTTATCTTAAATTTCTCCTTTGTTTCTCCCTCACCGTTTTTTTACGGTTGGTGCTTCATCCTACGGTGGACCGAAAGAATCTATTTTATTTTATTTTTCCAGCACAAAACAGGCTAAAAGATTCCAAAGTGGTGAAAATGTTATGTACGAGTCAAGATTTGAAGGCGGACAACAGAGAGACACGATTGGCTCACGGAAAGATGTTTGATCCGTACTGTCAAAATGCCAAATGACTTTATTTATTTATTTTCTATTTACCCATAATACTGGACACTCTATTTAGCTCTGTGACGGTGGAGATTGTGACAACTAAAACCGGTCTGATGATCTCTCGGTGTCCCGATTTCAGAGCTCTTTCTTTAGGCTGCATATTTTAAATAGTTTGTCCTCATTTCATTTATTTATTTATTTACTTCCGTTTATTTCACAATACATATGATCATGAAGCATATAATGTATATGTGTGGATGCGTAAGCCTGTGTGTGTGATTGTGTGAATGGGTGAACGTGCAGATGCCTGCGTGTTTCATAGCTCAAAATAATTCCAGGCAAACTAACTACAATACCATCGTATTAATTAATATTAAAAAGACAAAAGTCGATCCTTTACTTTTTCTGTTCTAGCAAACGTTTTGCAGCAAGCCGATTTCATCCACCATAGCCAGCAGGACTGAAAGACCTATTTTAGGGGTGCAATTTTAAAATCCACCTTATTTGATCTGAGAATATATTTTTCCATGGAGAGGCTCTTTCAGCGGCCCCAAGCTTAAGGTGATGTAAAATAAATGTTCTTTTTTTATCACCAACATCCTCTTATCTCCTTCCATTTTAAAAAGAAACAAAGGAATCTCTTTTTAAAATATTTTGAGGCAGACTTTTAAATATCAAGTTTTAATTCTTTGTTTTAAACATTCTCTTTCCTTATTTTGTTAGGCACACCGGCTTGGTGTCCCAGAGAAAAAGTGGCATAAAAATCCGATTAACAAATACAGGTAGTATTTGACTTATGACCACTATTGGGATCCAAACATTTTGATCTGTCCCCCCCCCCACTTCAGAGACCCACAAAAACACAGCCGAGGGTTAAGAATCACTTGGCACACTCCACAGTTCTTATCTCAACCTTGGCAGCGATATGCACACCGTCTGCCAAGGACTTTATTAGTTTACACAAACAAGAAAATCACCTACGTAGCTTTGCCGTTCATCTAGCTTCCAAGACTACGAGGTTGCTATGTTTGTTTAGCTTTGTTCGTCACAAACTTCTTGACCCACTGGCCTGTCTTATATAGACAGGCTTCTGGGTGTGGTCCAGTGACTCACTGATCCTGTGACTCCAATCAGTGACTCAGGACTATTTTCTCATACGCCGCAGCTGCAGTACTCTTTTCTCTCGCCTTCTTTGGCGTGCGTCCAGGAATGACGTCTCTCTCTCACTCTCATCTGAGACACCTGTTTCCCCACTACTTGGCTCTCTTTCAGCTGGTACCTGAGACGGTGCCAGAGGGGGGGGGGCTGGGAGATCTGGCTGGCTCCTCTTCCTCCTGCTCAGAGCTTCCTTCCTCCAATGGGATAGGCTCAGAGGACGGGGCCACAACACATTTGTTGCTAAGAGAGGTGATTGTTAAATGAGCCACACCCAATTTTACAACAACTTTGCTGGTTGGAAGCCAGCTAATCAAGTCACATATGGTGATCATGTAAACCTGGGATAAATACATTCTGGTTGCCAAGTGCCCAAATTTTATCACGCAAGTGTGGGAACATGGCAACGATCATAAATGCAAGGTCATTTTTTCCAGTGCTGCTGTAACTTTGAACAGTCACTAAATAAATGGACATAAGTCAAGGACCCCCTGCACCGAAGTAAAGGAAGATTTCCATATCACATCGCAGCATGCTATCAAAAAGATCCATCCCCTTTTTTTTAAAGAATGAACCACTTTAAGTTATATTCAAAAACTGTTGTTGGTGCCCGTTACATCTCTTTTGTAAAATATAAGCCCTGAGCAATACAAGGAAGAAGAAACCGAGTCTTTTAGGGGCCTGGCCTATTTTATCTTGCAGTCTTAAAACGTGCCTGACTTCCCTTAAGTTGCATTTCTTCTTTTTTTAAAAAAACTGTGTAACACAAAAGATAGTCAAAGAACGTTATGCAAGCTACTAATCATGTCCTATCTATTTGTATGCCTCGTATTCGGGCTAAAATGCATTTCAATTTGGATCTATTTTCTTGCTGTTTTTAAGCAGGTCGAAGCAGTCGCGAATCCAGTTCCATTCTGCTAAAAGCAAAGCCTGTTTGTTTTTCTGAAAATAATCAAATGAGGAACGCAGATAGCTTCTGTCGGTAATGTCGTTTCGTTTTCCTTTTCACTTCAAGACTCCAAGGAACCCTAATAAATCTCTTGATTTGAGCAAGATCCCAATCATGCTATATGCTACTTGAAAAAATTAAATGAAAAGCAAGAATAAGTTGAATGATCAAAAGAAAAAGAAGAAAGGTAATGACAAAAGACACTCAGTACATCCATCATGGTTCAGATAGGCTAATAATACACAGAAGTTGTTTTAATTTGCAAACTTCCATCATGGTTCAGATAGGCTAATAATACATAGAAGTTGTTTTAATTTGCAATAGAAATCAGAGGCCACCGTATCTCTCAGAAGTGTGACTAAGGAGCACATGACCAATGAGTACTATACAAACTAATCTCAAGTAATCCACAGAAACGGTTGCTGGCTGTATAATTGTGTAATTCGTATCCATAAAACACACAGGCAATTATAAGCGTTGCTTCCTATCTTCATGCACATCAAGATATCATTATTTCCTGCTGAAGCTCAGACCGAACGAGAATCTCATTCTCATTTGCAAATTATTTGACCAAAGCTTTGTTTGTAAATCATTTGCCAAGGGAAAAATGTCCAGAACCTCGCCCCAAAAAAGATATGAGTTTTTAAGAGCTCAGCTGTACACTCCAACTCCTGCAGCATGGGGATACACACACACACACACACACACACACACACACACACTCCCCATCCATTAAGCAAAAATCAAGAACACGGAGAAGTAACCTCAAATTGACAGGAGGGAAGTTCAAAAGCCATGTTTAGAAAGGATGATTTCACAGAAAGTGGAAGCTTGGAACCAAATTCCAGTGGAAGGAGTGGGTCAATCATCAGCAACCGAGTTTAAACATGATTAGGATGAACACGTGTCCATCATCTGACAATTTTTTAAAAAAAAAATTAAACAAAACAAATGAAGCATAAAAAGAATAATTAAAAACAATAAATAAATCAGTAAATAAATGCATAAAGAAAAATTTGTAACAAAACAAAACAAAAAGCAAGCTCAAAGATGAGTCACCAGGTCATTTCTACCATCAGTTTTTTTATGTTTCTATATTTCTAACAATTAGCAGATCTGTCCTCATTATATTGCCTAGCTCAAGACCAGTCTGTCATTCCAGGATATTCTGGCATGCCAGTGGTGTTTCCTCTTATTTCCCAACACAAGACCCAGGTAGACATTCTAGGATACCTGGAGAGAAAGTCCAAGGAACCTTCAAAGATCAGCCATCTGCTGAATTCAACTATACCTGCCAGGTTTGCTAGATTAAGACCATCCACTCTCATCCAGATGTTCCATGGCCATGTTGACTGTGATTGTAGAGAAACCTCCCTGGTGTTTTGGGGAAGTTTAAATATGGAGTTATCCATCTCATGGAAGACCAAACACAGGTCTTCTAGGAGATCAAAACATCCCAGGGGTACCCCAAAATAAAAGTTCTGGAGAAGCCATGGGGGAACCTCCTTCCCCACACCATATACATGGCCACAGTTCTGCGGTGACAGATCCTGTTCCTGAGCTAGGAATCACATCATCCTACGAATACCAACCAGATGCTAAGCTTGCAGGTAGAACTTTTAAGCAACTCTTCTGTGAATTCTAATTCTAGAGGGGAAAAGCCAACTCTTCCAGTAACAATTAAAGGAGAGAAGCCTACTCATGAAGAACTGCTATGTCTCCCTCCCCAGCTCAATTTTGGAAGAGAAGATGTCTGGAAAAGCAGATCACTTAATCTCTAGCCTCAGTTTAGACTTTAGAGGCTCTGTGACGTGTGTGGGGGAGCTTCTGATTTCCTTCTTGGAGTAGTCTGGGGGTGGGGTGCAATCTTAGTATTCAAGTGTTTAAAGCAGGGGTCTCCAACCTTGGCAACTTTAAGACTTGTGGACTTCAACTCCCAGAATTGACTCTTCAACTCTGGGAGTTGAAGTTCACGAGTCTTAAAGTTGCCAAGGCTGGAGACCCCTGTTCTAAAGGGTTTGAAGATCTTAGTTTAAGCAGAGAAGTCAAATTCTACAAGGCTGACGAGGGCGAAACAGGGTGACAAATTCTGCTCAGAACAAAAATACTAAAAAGGGCATTATTTCCAAAGTTGAGTGTATTCATATTCAAGAAACTCTTTTCATTCCAAAAACAAGGAAATTGTGGGGTTTTTTTTACAGAAGCAGATCTTTTTCTGAATCGTTTAAATCAATTTTTTCTCTTTTTGTTCTTCTTTTAGCAAAACCAGTTAACAAAGAAGATTTTTTTAAAAACTTACGCAACAAAAGCTGAGTTATAACCACTGGGTCAAGCAATCCATTGACTAATATTCTCCCATATGTAAAGAAGATATTAACTATATATAGCATTCTGCAACAATGTCTATGAAATTAAATATACGTGTGCAGAGTTAAGCATATATTGATGACATACAACAACAACAAAAAGAACAAGGAAATTTTCCGTTAAGGTGTAGCTTAACCATCTACATGTATGTCCTACCTTAATAAATTGAAGCTGAGGTCCAGTCTTTTCGCAATGCTTCCATATTTTTTCCCGAGGAATTCTGGAATTTCTTTGCAATCCTGGCCAATGTAAGACACCTGTAAAGATGAAGAGCAGGAGAGATTATGCAGTAAATCCACATTTTGAGATTTGGAGGCACCTCCCCATTTTTAGCAATCCTCTTGTAAAGCAAATTGCTGAAAATCAAAATGAATGTTTGAAATAATAAATTGCTATCATCGCCTGCATTACTGTTTTATCCAGTTCCATCACTAGGCTGATTTGAAATTTTGTAATTTCAAAATTAAGATGTTAATTAAACAGACAACATAATTCCAGGGATCCTTTTATCCTAGCAAGGTTTTATTGTTCAATTTATTTCATGTGGGTTTCAAACAGTCTGAAATGGAAGAGAAATCAGATTGCATTTCTTAGGCTCGTTTTGCAGGAAACTATTCGTAGGGAATCATGCATTTCTGTGTAATACTTCACTAAGTCTACCCTGGCGTTACTGCAATAAACCTTGTGTAACATAAGCCAATATGATCACATGAAGTGTTTGGGTTCATTTACCTAAGGCCATATGATGAATTTAAGGTAGAGAACCACGTTTTCATTTAGACTTTCCTAAATTAGGGAAGGAAGGAATATGTGCTGATATAAATATATATAATAACATTAGACCATGTAAGTTTGACCAATGAAGTCATTTTTACTTGTATTAATATTGGTTTTGTATCAAAATGAATGACACTCAGATGCCACACTCTCCATGCAAGGATATTGATGCAGTTGTGAAATCCAAATTTTTTTACTACCGGTTCTGTGGGCATGGCATGGAGGGCATGGTGTGGCTTGGTTGGCATGGCTTGGTTGGCATGGCAGGGGAAGGATATTGCAAAATCTCCATTCCCACCCAACTCTTGGGCCAGTCAGACGTGGTATTTGCCAGTTCCCCGAACTACTCAAAATTTCCACTACCGGTTCTTTGAACTGCTTAAAATTTCCACTACCAGTTCTCCAGAACCTGTCAGAACCTGCTGGGTTTCACCCCTGTATTGATGTATGTTTTAAAAATAAAAAAAACTTCCCCCCCCCCCACAAAAAAATAAATAAATTAGGGCCTACTATCTTCATCCCTATGATCTGAATCAGATAATATGGGTCCCAATTGCTCCCTCCTTCCTATGGTAGGAAGCAGGAATAGCAATAGCAATAGCACTTACACTTATATACAGCTTTATAGTGCTTTCCAGCCCTCTCTAAGCGGTTTTATAGAGTCAGCCTCTTGCCCCCAACAATCTGGGTCCTCATTTTACCGACCTTGGAAGGATGGAAGGCTGAGTCAACCTTAAGCCTGGTGAGATTCGATCTGCCACTGCTGCCAGCCGGTGATCAGCAGAAGTAGCCTGCAGTATTGCACTCTAACCACTGCACCACCACAGAATAAGATAAATTGCTTTCCAACTTCTACAACAGTGTAACAGGGCCTCCATCCATAATGCCCATGTCAGGAACCAGCTGTCCCCAGGTGTTTAGGATTTGGGATTTAAACCTTGACACTTGTAATCTCCACATGCATGTAACCTAGGGACATACTACACAGACAAGGAAACACTGCATTCTCCAATTTCTTCTACAAATACATCACATAGTAGGTCTCCAACTTTGGCAACTTTAACACTTGTGGACTTCAACTCTGAGAGTTCCTCAGCCAGCTGAGTAAACCCTTCAAGGGAGGATGCTTTGCACATTTTTTAAAGTCCTGATTCAAATGTTTTGCACAATCCTGGTTAGTATCATATAATCATATATATAATCATGTATAACTCCTCTGCTTACAACAGAATACCTTATGCCACCAGGCTTAAAATTTTGGGTTTAGACAACTTAGAACTACGCCGCCTTCAGTCTGACCTAAGTATAGTACATAAAATCATCTGCTACAATGTCCTACCTGTCAATGACTACTTCAGCTTCAACCGCAATAATACACGAGCACACAATAGGTACAAACTTAAGGTAAACCACTCCAAACTCGATTGCAGAAAATACGAGTTCAGCAACAGAGTGGTCAATGCCTGGAATGCACTATCTGACTCTGTGGTTACATCCCCAAAACCCCATAACTTTAATCTTAGACTGTCTATTGTTGACCTCACCCCATTCCTAAGAGGTCTGTAAGGGGCATGCATAAGTGCACCAGCATGCCTACCATCCCTGTCCTAATGTCCCCATTTATTCGTATCATTTCCTGTGTTCATATTCATGTTTATACAGTACTTATAACTGTTATCTCGTACGTTTGACAAACTAAATAAATAAATTAAATAAATAAATAAATAAATCATCCAATCGAGCCTGGGTTATACTTCTTTCATTGTGATTTAAATGTTTACTAATGCACACATCACCATCACCACCACCACCATCATCATCATTCTAGCCATTGTCTAACCTATTGGGGCACCTACGCTTTGGAACAAAATACCACCTGGAATACGAATAATCCCAGATCTTCGCACTTTCCGACGTGCCCTGAAGACCTTTCTATTTCAACAAGCAGGGCTAGCATAAACATCAAAATTCTATGCCAAGGCCTTAGTAGATACACCAAGTTGACTCAATTTATTATTTACTGTTTATAAAATATATTTATATGTATATGAAATCTTAATCTGTTCACCGCCCTGAGTCCTTTGGGAGAAGGGCGGTATAGAAATTCAATAAATAAATAAATAACCACTTGCAGGATGAAGGTCTCTTCCTCATGTTTACAACCCATATGGTCCCAAGCTTTCTTTTGCCAATTGGGCCCACCATACTTGCTGATGTTGTCCATCCATCTTATTTCAGGTTTCTTTTATCCAGTAGGATCCATTCAGTGGGAGCCTTGGTCCACCTGCCATCAGGTCTTCTTGCTTTGTGACCAGCCCATTTCCATTTCAATTATTTTACTCTTTGGATGGCATCTCATATTATCATTTGTTTTCTAATCCATGTGCAAGTCTTTCTATCTTGTCTTGTAATGTATCTTTCCACAGCTCGTGGCTTTTGTGTCAACTGTGAGGTAAGTGTCCCTGTTTCATTGGCCTAGGTTAGAGCAGGTAACACGCACCGATCAAAAACTTTTCTCTTCAGGCACAGGGTGAGGTTGTTCTTGAAACTTATGCTTAAAATTACACACATATCAAAATGTCTGCAAGAAAACAAGAGCACCAAGGACTTCATACAACAGTGGTTGAAAGTTTAGGGGGAAATATCTTTGAAATCTCCCATAAAATTTATCACAAACTTAATAAGTAGCTTAGGAAAGTAGATCCAATGTTTTATATTTTTAAAAAATCCACCGTGATATATTTTACATTTGCAAGAATAATGTTGATAGGTTCCTACTGGTTGGAGTTGTTTTAACAACCAAGTAATCATACATTCAGTTCAGAGCTCTATTTTTTAAGGGCCTTATGAAGTTTCCATTTATCTCTGAAGCTCCATTACTCCAAGTTCCAGATAAAAACAAGAGAACAAGAATCAGGCAAGTTGTGTTTGGATGATATTTCATGTTTTCCAACATGCAATCGACTTTCCGTGACAACTTGCCGATGCATCCCCTAACTTTACAAATTGTAGTTCAGCAGGTCTTAAAATGATTGCAGACTGATACTGTAGTATTTCATCGGCTTTAATCCATCCTTCTTCAGTAACTTTATCTGAGAAAGAGATCAGTGACTATAGAGAAATAGTTTTATGGTGAATACATGAGCTGGAAAAGAAAAAGGAAAAAAAAACCCCGAGCTTCTGATTTTTATTTTATTCCTTCCTTTTTAATGTATCTGCTATCCTTTTTCTTACAATCAATCCTACTTTAGAACAAAAAAACAGGGTTTTTTTAGAACAGTTCTTACAATATCCAGAATTACAAAATTCTGGATTCTTTCGGCAGAGATCTGAATGTCATTACTTTGAATTCTGCTCCAGAATTTTTTGAAAAAAGATCCGTCATCCGTCAATCCACACCAGTGGTGGGTTTCAAAATTTTTTACTACGGGTTCTGTGGGTGTGGCTTGGTGGGTGTGGCTTGGTGGATGTGGCATGGGAAGGATGCCGTAAAATCTCCATTCCCTCCCCACTCCAGGGGAAGGTTACTTGCAAAATCCCCATTTCCTCCTGATCAGCTGGGACTTGGGAGGCAGAGAATAGATAGGGGCGGGGCCAGTCAGAATTTTTACTACGGGTTCTCTGAACTACTCAAAACCTGCTGAAACCCACCTCTGACCCACACCGCTTGAATCTCTATAAGCTTTTTAAAACCGACATACAGCTCTTCAAACTTTTATTACTCTAGAAGAGAAATATTGATGTCAACTTCTCTTAATGGACTAACACTAAAAGTTCATCCACAGCTCTTCACATTTATTTTATTTTAATATTTATTTCATTTATATCATTATTTCATTATTTATTTATTTTTATTTAAGTGTATATGGCCAACCCCAATCATTCTGAGATTCTGAGTGGCTTACAAAAATAAAAAACCCATACAGGTCCTTTTAGTGATTGTCCGAAGTTACAACAGCACAGGAAAAAAGTGACTTATGACCGTTTCTCTCACATTTACGACGATTGCAGCATCCCTGTGGTCGCAGGATCAAAATTCAGACGCTTGGCAGCTGACTCATATTTATGACGGGTTACAGTGTCCCGGCATCAGGTGATCACATTTTGCAACCTTTTGACAAGCAAAGTCAAGGGGGTAGCCAGATTCACTTAACAACCATGTTACTAACTTAAAAACAGCAGTGATTAACTTAACAACTGTGGCAAAAAACATCATAAAATGGGGCAAATCTCAAGGCTCAACTGTGCTTGTAAATTGAGGATTAACCTGTATACTTGGTGCACTCGGTGGCGCAGTGGTTAGAGTGTAGTACTGCAGGCTATTTCTGCTGACTGCCGGCTGACTGCAATTTGGCAGATCGAATCTCACCAGGCTCAAGGTTGACTCAGCCCTGCATCCTTCCGAGGTGAGTAAAATGAGGACCCAGATTGTTGGGGGCACTAGGCTGACTCTAAAACTGCTTCGAGAGGGCTGTAAAGCACCGTGAAGGGGTATATAAGTCTAAGTGCTATTGCTATACAAAATATTTAGGCCCATATAACATGATTCCCCCTTAGAGAGTTTACTATAGTTATCTAAATTTCTAAGGGTTATTTTTCAAATAGCGTGAAGTATGCCTAATGTATACAGCTTCACTCTGAAGCTGGTATGATTAGAGTAGAAATCAGTCTATTGTACAGCTGTAGGGGTTTTTTTTTTTTCATTCTACTTGAAATTGCTGGGATGTTTTATTTTCCTGTAGAGCTTGGTCCCTTAATCCTGGCTGCTAACTTTGAATCAACTTGGAGAAGACCAATTTATCAAAAGCTGCAGAGTTATGGCTCTGCACACAATGTATGACTGTTTATGAACAGGTGGTGGCAAGCCTTAAACAATGCATTATGGATGTAGAACAGCAGTGGGATTTGTCATCTCAGTCCAAATATATATATTTTTTTAAACAGCCGATCTCCTTTTTTTTCCCTTTTAGACCAGCAAGGTATTTAAACCAAATAGCCATCCCTAAATTGAGGACAGCGTTAACCTAATATTTCACTTTCAACAGCTGCCCTTGAAGAAAAATTCAGAAAAACATCTCATTCTTCAAGATTCTGTCCTTGTGGCCACAGAAGCACTGAAAATATAATCCATGCCCAATTTATAAAAAGATACGGGCAGGGCTGGGCTGCTGGGGATTCACGGGGGTTCAGGAGAATCTCTAGCTGAGATTCTATGCAGTTCGGAGAACTCCCAAATCCCACTCCTGGCTGGCCCCTCCCACCCCACCCCTCCCAGGAGTCCCCACACAGCCTGTTTTGGATGTAAGTGCAGGATGCGCATAGAGGCTCGGGGAGGGTGAAAAATGGGCCTACTGGAAGTTCAGGAAGTTGGGCCCATTTCCGACCTCCAGAGGGCCTCCAGAGCCTGGGGAGGCCGTGTTCACCCTCCTGGAGGCTCGAGAAAAGCCTCTGGAGCCCAGGGAGAACAAAAATTTCCCCCTCCCACGCTATGGTGCAGAAGCTTAGCTAGGCCACGCCCATCATGGCCACAGCTATGTTTCATTTCCCCCCACTTTTCAATTAAATTTCTGGTTCATTCAGACTTTACATACAAGTTGCTGTTCGCTGACTGAATACAGTTCAGTTTCTGTGTGGCCAATTTTTGTTTTATTGTCTATAAAATCCATCATAAGCAGTCCTACTAACTACTTATTGTTGTCGTTTACTTTTATCGAATGTCTCGCTACTTCTTTAAGCAAAATGTTGCCGCTGACCTTAGTAACGGACAGAAAGCAACCCATGCGTACAAAATCGTTATGAGCTTGTAATTTCATCATGAAATTACAATACATAAAATTCTGCTCTGGAGGGCAGGGGTCTCCAACTTTGGCAACTTTAAGACTTGTGGACTTCAACTCCCAGAGTTGAAGAGTTAATTCTGGGAGTTGAATTCAACTCCGTCAATTCAACTCCCAGAATTAACTCTTCAACTCTGGGAGTTGAAGTCCACAAGTTTTAAAGTTGCCAAGGTTGGAGGCCCCTGTTGTAGGGGATCAAGGAAGATTCAAACCCCCACTCTGCTGAGCCAAAACAACGTTGACATTGAATGTTGTTTCAGATTGTTGAATCGCTCCGATTCAACAATTCAGACATCTTCATTTGGATTCAAGGGTGTTTCCATTCAAAACCAATGGTAGTTCCACTTGAAAATTCTCTGCATAGGACCTGATGATTATGACGACGACGACTTGAAAATTCATTTCCAAAGGTTGATTCAATCAATTTGCCTTCCTTTATTTCTCCTGGTGTAATTTTCTTTGCATGAACCAAAATGTTATATCCCAAAGCTCCAACAAAGATGTTCTTCCATATAAAAACATATAAAGAACAGTTGCAGGAACTGGGCATGTCTAGTTTGATGTAAAGAAGGACTAGGGGAGACATGATAGCAGTCTTCCAATATCTCAGGGGCTGCCACAAAGAAGAGGGAGTCAAGCTATTCTCCAAAACATCTGAAGGCAGGAATAAGAAACAATGGATGGAAACTAATCAAGGAGAGGAGCCTAGGTTTGAGTCTTCTGGAGATCAGAATATGGAAACACTTCCATGAGAAGAGGACACGTGAGGTGTCCCAAAACCAGGGGTGCTATTCAGCAGGTTCAGACACATTCTGGAGAACCAGTAGCTGAAATTTTGAGTAGTTCGGAGAACAGGCAAATAACACCTCTGGCTGGCCCCAGAGTGGGGTGGGAATGGAGATATTGCACTATCCTTCCCTGGAGTGGGGAGGGAATGGGGATTTTGCAGTATCCTTCCCTTGGAGTGGGGTGGGAAAGGATATTTTGCAGTATCCTTCCCCTGCCACGCCCACCAAGCCACTCCCGCAGAACCGGTAATAAAAAAAAATTAAATTCCACCACTGTCCAAAAACTCATTTCCCACCTGAATGCTTGACATGCCCCAATTAAAATAACATCAGAAAAAGGCTTTTTCCCCACATTTTTTGTTTTTTAAAAAAAATTAATTTAGTCCAGCCAATGCGTGCCCTCCCTTTTCCTTCTCAATTAAGGGAAAAAAGACCCTATGAACTTTTTTGTTCGCTGTTGAAATACAAATTTGTGCAAGAATCTCTTCAACCCCTGGACTCTTTGGTTACAGAGCAAGACTCAGCTGTTTATTTTTATTTATCAGTACCATAAATATGTAGTTAATGAGAAAACACCCAAGACATGTCAGGAATTTTCAAGTTTGCTGCAGATCTGAAAGCAGACAAGACTTACTCCCCCACCTCTAAGTGTGGGCAAACAACCTCTGTCCTCATCATGCTGATTCAAGGAATCACTCTGTCTGAACAGAGATTAAAGAAGGAATAGCCTTGTTAACTCACAAATTGCAATCTTAATGGCTACCAACAACCACAAGTTACCAAAATATCTTAAGACTGCCAGACCCTGGATCACGGGTGAAATGCTCCCGGTTTGGACCGGATCGTCCGATGCGGTAGCAATGGCGGCAAACCGGTAGCAAAAATCCCTGTGCCCACCCCCTCCCCTCCTGGATGCCCAGCTGAGCCGCACAATCATCAGAGGCTTTTTTTTTTACTTTTAAAAGCATTTTTTCTACCACCTCTTCCGACGAAAAAATGGATCCTCAGAGGCTTTTTCAAAGCATTTTTTTCTGCAACCTCTTGGCCTAAGAGGTGGTTAAAAAAATGCTTTGAAAAGTCTCTGACAATCCCAGCTGAGTTGCCTGATCAGCAGAGGCTTTTCAAAGCATTAGAAAAAAATGCTTTGAAAAGTTTAAAAAAAAAAAAGTTGGCCATGCCCACCCAGTCACATTACCCCCCCCCCCATCAAGCCACACCCACAGAAACAGTAGTAACAAATTTTACATTTCACCCCTGCCTTGGCTCTTTTATGAAGAGTAGTCTTCGAATTACAAGCATTTATTTATTATCCTTTCTGGACCGGGACGCCTTGCGCACGGTCACTCACGCCCTCGTCGCCTCCCACCTGGACTACTGTAATGCTCTCTACATGGGGCTCCCCTTGAAGAGCACTCGGAGGCTCCAACTGGTCCAGAATGCGGCCGCACGGGTGATTATGGGCGCACCTCGTTACGCCCATGTAACACCTCTCCTGCGCGAGCTGCACTGGCTCCCAGTGGTCTTCTGAGTGCAATTCAAGGTGTTGGTCACCACCTTTAAAGCGCTCCATGGCATAGGACCAGGTTATCTACGGGACCGCCTTCTGCCACCAACAGCCTCCCCCCGACCAGTTCGCTCCCACAGAGAGGGACTCTTCAGGGTGCCGTCAGCCAAGTTATGTCGGCTGGCGACACCCAGGAGGAGAGCCTTCTCTGTCGGAGTTCCTGCCCTTTGGAATGAATTGGCCCCGGACATTCGTAACATCTCTGACCTCCGGGTCTTCCATTGTGCCCTCAAGATCCTACTGTTCCGACAGGCGGGGCTGTCTAACGGAATGATTTTAAATTGGGTTTTAATTTGGGTTTTAAAATTCGGCCAAATCATTTAATTAATTAATTTTAAGTATGATATCTGTACATTTATGTTTTAACCTGGCTGTACACCGCCCTGAGTCCCTCGGGAGAAGGGCGGTATATAAATAAAATTATTATTATTATTATTATTATTATTATTATTATTATTATTATTATTATTATTATTATTATTATTATTATTATTTTGCCACCGTTCAATGTTATGCAGCAATGGGGAAAAAAGTGGCTTGCCACCGTTCCTCACACTTAAGACCAATCCTCTTACTTAGGACCATCAGAGCGTCCTCACACTGACGTGATCAAAATTCAGATGCTTGGCCACTGGCGTGGATTTACCAACTGGGGTCATGCGATCGCCGCCTTCCCAGCCAGCTTCTCACAAGCAAAGTGACAGAGTGAAATTGGATTCACTTAACAACTGCAATAGTTCGCTTAACAACCATGGCAATAAGAAAGATTCCAAAAATCAGATGCCATTCACTTCAACAGTAGTCTTGTTTAGCAATGGAAATTCTGCTCCCAGTATAAATGGAAGGCTACCCGGAGATGCTGAAAAGTGTGAGTTTTTTTTACAAATGTATTCTTATTCTTAGAGAAGGAACCACTGAAAAGAATGATATTGAACGTGACACTTAAGAGAGGCAATAAATTCCTTTGGAGAGCAACAAAAAGCAACTTACACCAAGCTGTCATGTTGTAAGAGTAGCACACTAATAGTTTTGCAAACATTGTGCCACAAAAAACCACATTAACTTTCATAACTGGCCTGAGCCGCTTTCCAGAATTGAATTTGAAACGAATTGCTAGTGTAACAAAATAGCAACAGCACTTAGACTTATATACCGCTTCATAGTGCTTTGCAGCCCTCTCTAAGCAGTTTTCAGAGTCAGCCGGTTGCCCCCAACAATCTGGGTCCTCATTTTACCCACCTTGGAAGGATGGAAGGCTGAGTCAATAGCAACATAGACTTAATATAAATCTATATTAGACTTATAAGTCTATATTAGACTTATATACCACTTCATCGTTCTTTTACAGTCCTCTCTAAGCGGTTTACAAAGTCAGCATCTTGCCCAACAATCTGACTCCCCATTTTACCCACCTTGGAAGGATAGAAAGCTGAGGCAATAGCAACAGCACTTAGACTTATATACTGCTTAACAGTGCTTTTACAGCCCTCTCTAAGCGGTTTACAGAGTCAGCCTATTGCCCCCAACAATCAGGGTCCTCATTTTACCCACCTCGGAAGGATGGAAGGCTGAGGCAATAGCAACAGCACTTACGACTTATATACTGCTTAACAGAGCTTTTACAGCCCTCTCTAAGTGGTTTACAGAGTCAGCCTATTGCCCCCAACAATCAGGGTCCTCATTTTACCCACCTCGGAAGGATGGAAGGCTGAGGCAATAGCAACAGCACTTACGACTTATATACTGCTTAACAGAGCTTTTACAGCCCTCTCTAAGTGGTTTACAGAGTCAGCCTATTGCCCCCAACAATCAGGGTCCTCATTTTACCCACCTCGGAAGGATGGAAGGCTGAGGCAATAGCAACAGCACTTACGACTTATATACTGCTTAACAGAGCTTTTACAGCCCTCTCTAAGTGGTTTACAGAGTCAGCCTATTGCCCCCAACAATCAGGGTCCTCATTTTACCCACCTCGGAAGGATGGAAGGCTGAGGCAATAGCAACAGCACTTACGACTTATATACTGCTTAACAGTGCTTTTACAGCCCTCTCTAAGCGGTTTACAGAGTCAGCCTATTGCCCCCAACAATCAGGGTCCTCATTTTACTGACTTCGGAAGGATGGAAGGCTGAGGCAATAGCAACAGCACTTACGACTTATATACTGCTTAACAGAGCTTTTACAGCCCTCTCTAAGTGGTTTACAGAGTCAGCCTATTGCCCCCAACAATCAGGGTCCTCATTTTACCCACCTCGGAAGGATGGAAGGCTGAGGCAATAGCAACAGCACTTACGACTTATATACTGCTTAACAGAGCTTTTACAGCCCTCTCTAAGTGGTTTACAGAGTCAGCCTATTGCCCCCAACAATCAGGGTCCTCATTTTACCCACCTCGGAAGGATGGAAGGCTGAGGCAATAGCAACAGCACTTACGACTTATATACTGCTTAACAGTGCTTTTACAGCCCTCTCTAAGCGGTTTACAGAGTCAGCCTATTGCCCCCAACAATCAGGGTCCTCATTTTACTGACTTCGGAAGGATGGAAGGCTGAGGCAATAGCAACAGCACTTACGACTTATATACTGCTTAACAGAGCTTTTACAGCCCTCTCTAAGTGGTTTACAGAGTCAGCCTATTGCCCCCAACAATCAGGGTCCTCATTTTACCCACCTCGGAAGGATGGAAGGCTGAGGCAATAGCAACAGCACTTACGACTTATATATTGCTTAACAGTGCTTTTACAGCCCTCTCTAAGCGGTTTACAGAGTCAGCCTATTGCCCCCAACAATCAGGGTCCTCATTTTACTGACTTCGGAAGGATGGAAGGCTGAGTCAACCTTGAGCCTGGTGAGATTCGAACTGCCAATTTCTTGTCAGCTGGCAGTCAGAAGAATTACAGTAGCCTGCAATGCTGCATTCTAACCACTGTGCCACCACCAAGACTCCGGCCTACAGATCAGGAATATTCTAGAACCATGATGGCGAACCAATGGCACGGGTGCCAGAGGTGGCATGTGGAGCCATATCGGTGGGCACATGAGCTCAGCTCCGGCATCCATGTGTGCGCCAGCCAGCTGATTTTAGGGCCTTCTGGGCCCACCAGAAGTCAGGAAACACACTGTTCCCAGCCTCCGGAGGGCCTCTGTGGGGGTGGGGGAAGCCATTTTCACTCTCCCCAGGCTCCTAGAAAGGCTCTGGAGCCTGGATCGAGCGAAAAACAGGCCTAGAATTATGGATGTGGGCACGTGTGCATGTGACCCCAATGCGCTCCCCCGCTTTTGGCACGCGATGGCAAAAAGGTCAGCCATCACTGTTCTAGAAGAATAATCACTGAATTACGTAAGATCACTGACCTCCGTGTATTCCGCTGTGCCCTCAAAACCTTTTTGTTCCGCCAGGCCGGGCTATCGATGTGAAGATTTTTAATTTGGTTTTAATCTGGGATTTTTAAATTTGGGGTTTTATATTGAGCCAAATTATTTAATATTTTTTAATATTTTTAATTTTTAAATTGTTGTTTGTCTTGTGCTTTTAGTTAGGCTGTGCACCGCCCCGAGTCCTTCGGGAGAGGGGTGGTATAGAAATAAAATTATTATTATTATTATTATTATTATTATTATTATTATTATTATTATTATTATTATTATTATCATCATCATCATCATCATCATCATCTCCGAAAAGTCCTAAACAAAGCCCACTACAGATAGTCCTCGATTTATGACCACAGCTGACCTGCAAATGTCCATGGCTAAGCAAGACAGTTATTGAGTTTTGCCCCATTTTGTGAACTTTCTTGCCACCGTCGTTAAGCAAACCATTTCAGTTGTTAAGCTAGTAACATAGTCGCTGTAGGTAAACCTGGCTTCCCCCAGGTCAGGAGGTCACCGAAGGAGATCCCCGAGACACTGCAACTGTCTTAAATGGGAGTCAGTTGCCAAGCATCTGAATTTTGATCACATGACCCTGGGGATGCTGCAACCAGTCAAAAGTGGGGGGGGGGGTTCAGTGCTGTTGCAACTTTGACCGTCACTAAACAAGCAGTCGAAAATCAAGAGCTACCTGTACATATTATGCAGCCATTAATCAAGGATTATTGCAGGATTGTAGTTGAAATCTGACTTACATCCCGAAATCAACAGGCAAGCAATTTAACCCCAACTTTAATATTGGGAATCATAAAGGAAATGTTATGATGTTATTATTATTATCTTAATTTAAAGCTTTTTAGTCTTAAATCATTCCTGATGTTAAGGTTAAAAACAATTACTATCAACCTGTCTTCCATTGAGGACTTGTATACTGCACTAGTCAAAAAGAGGGCTGTGAAAATATTTACAGACCCCTCGCATCCTGGATATAAATTGTTTGAACTTCTACCCTCAAAACGGCACTATAGAGCACTGCACACCAGAACAACTAGACACAAGGACAGTTTTTTCCCGAACGCCATCACTCTGCTAAACAAATAATTCCCTCAACACTGTCAAACTAGTTACTAAGTCTGCACTACTATTACTATTAGTCTTCTCATTGTTCCTATCACCCATCTCCTCCCATTTATAACTGAATAACTGTAACCTTGTTGCTGGTATCCTTAACATTTATATTGACTGTTTCCCTATGACTATCATTAAGTGTTGTACCTTATGATTCTTGACGAATGTATCCTTTCTTTTATGTATACCGAGAGCGTATGCACCAAGACAAATTCCTTGTGTGTCCAATCATACTTGGCCAATAAAAAATTCTATTCTAGTCTATTCTATTTCATTGATTATATTGTACACTGGCCAGAGCCAGGGAGATGGGAAGGTAAAGAAATATGAAATATAAATAAATATTTTGGCGCGGGAGCAAAGCTTTAGCAGGGGGCAACTGGCTTCAGCTAATGGAAGCTTTTCAAGTTGGTAAGATGTTTATAGGTACAGTGGGGAGATTCGACACTGGAGACAATCATACTTGACCAATAAAGAATATTCCTATTCAACTTCGAAAAACTACTCTCTCTAGGATCTGTAGGTAGTCCTCGACGTACGGCCACAACTCATCTCAAAATTTCTGGGGCTCATTTGTTGAGTTTTGCCTCATTTTGCGACTTTTCTTGTCACCGTTATGCATTGACGCTTAGCAGTACCAGTTGGGTTAGTTAGAGAGATTCTTCTTCCCCTTTCCTGGAATGCCATACAACTAGTCCTTGACTTACGACCATAACTGAGCCCAAAATCTCTGTTGCTGACACAGTCGTTAAGCGGGTTTTGACCCATTTTATGATCTTTCATGCCACGGTTGTTAAGCGAATCGTTGTTAAGCGAATCATTGCCGTTATTAAGTGAGTAGCACAGTTGTTAAGCGAATCCAGCTTCCCCTTTGACTTTGCTTTGTCAGGTCGCAAAAAGGGATTATGTCAACCCCCCCCACACACACACACATACTGCGACTGTCATAAATATGAGTCGGTTGCCAAGCCTCTGAATATGTATCAGGTGACCCTGGCCATGCTGCAGACGTGGTAAAGTGGGGGGGCCTCTTTTTTTCAGTGCCGCTGTAACTTTGAACGGTCACTAAACGAACCGTGGTTTAAGTGTGACAAGACTCCAGGAAGGGCTTCTCAAAAAAGATGCTTGTGGAGGAGGAAAGGAACGTCTGGATGGCCTTAGGTAGCCAGCAAAACGGAGGAGAGCAGAGAGCACGTGCGCCAGTCCAAACTGACCGCAGCTGTCAGAAGGCGCGCGGCCCCTTTCGGGAAAGTCCTTTATTTCCCCCCCTTCGCTGCCTTTTCCTCGCGCCCAGCAGGTTGAACCCCGCGACGAGGGAGGGAGGGAGAAAACGGGGGTGGGGGGGAGAGAGAGGCGTGGAAAAGCGCGGCTGAGGGAAAAGGGGCGGCGCCGAGGGAAAGTTTGGGAGCGCACGTGCGCTTCGGGAGCAGCCAGAGGTGGCCGTGGCTGAGGAAGAAGAGGAGGAGGAGGAGGAGAGAAAGAGGAAAGGAGCAGAGGAGGAGGAGGAAAGGGAGGGGAGGAAGAGGAGAGGAGGGGAAGAGGAGGACAGGAGGGGTAAAGCAGAAGAGGAGAGGAGGAAGGGAGAGGTAAAGCAGGAGGAGAGAAGGAGGAGAGGTAAAGCAGGAGGAGGAGGAAAGGGAGAGGAGGAGGGGAAGAGGAGGACAGGAGGGGTAAAGCAGAAGAGAGGAGGAGGAAAGGAGAGGTAAAGCAGGAGGAGGAGGAAAGGGAGAGGAGAAGAAGAGAAGTAAAGCAGGAGGAGAGGAGAAAGAGGAAAGGGAGAGGAGAGGAAGAGAAGGAAAGGAGAGGTAAAGCAGAAGGAGAGGAGGAGGAAAGGAGAGGTAAAGCAGGAGGAAAGGGAGAGGAGGAGAGAAAGAGGAAAGGAGGAGGAGAGAGAGGGAGAGGAGGAAGGGAGAGGTAAAGCAGGAGGAAAGGAGGAGGAGAGGGAGAGGAGGAAGAAGAAAGGAGTAAAGGAGGAGGAGACAAGGGAGAAGAGGAAAGGAAAGCAGGAGAAAAGGAAGAGGAGAAGAAGGAGGAGAGGCCAGGAGGCTGAGGAGCCAAGCGCGGGCCGGGCGAAGGCACTTACTTGCGTCCCGTTCACCAGCCGCCCGGCCATGGCTGCGCTGCCTGCGCCCGGGGCCAAGGACCGCGGGGCTGTTGGAGCAGCTGGCTGGACGGGACGGGGCGGGGCGAGGGGCGCGGCCGGCCGGCCAGCTGCAAGTAGCCTCCCGGCTGAAGCCCCTCCGGGATGCCGCTTCCTTGAAGGCGGTCAGCTGATCGCCAGGCGGAAGAGCCGCTGCGGGCGCTAGGCGGGCTGCTCAGCCGGGCGGGCTCTGCGCTTCGCTGCGGGCCAGGGGACCTTCCGGGTTTGGGGGAGCCCCGGGAAGAGGGCCTGGCCTCGGGTGTGGGGGGGAAGCTCAGTCCAGGACCAGCTGGGGTGGGCTGAAGATGGGGGCGCCTGCCTCGTTTCTCTCCCCCCCCCCCACATACACACATTTTACACTTCCAAGACGCCTCTAAAACTTTTCAAAAGTTGGAGGGCTGCCAATCAGAAGAAGAAAAAATGCCTATGTGGTCGGCTGCCTGCTGGCCTTTGGTGCCCTTTCTTTCTTTCTTTATTTTTTAAGAACAAATTTTATTTCATAATCAACATACAGCATATAAAATTAAACATAGATCATACTTTTATTTCCCGCCCCCTTCCCCCCTCTTATCCCAACCCCCACCCCTCTCCCCGGACTTCCCAGAACAAATACAGGGTAATAACAGTTTAAAAAACCTTAATAAAAAAGAAAACCCCACAAACTAACAATCTTTAGACTTATCTATCACTTGTACTTTAACTCTCTTTGTTCAAAACAAAATATTTCTTGCTTAAAGGTAGTCGATCCCAGTTAATTCAACAATAAGCAAAGCCAGCTTGGTTCTCCACAGCGTAACATTAATGTAAAACAAAATAACAATTTAAAACCCTTGAAAATATATTGAAGAATCTATAACCTTCAATTTAACATCCAAAAGAAAGAAAGTTTCTTTTTAATCCATCACTTAAAATAACTTTTAGATACATATTGAGAGATCTATTGACCTAGGATTAAGAATTACAATTTAATAATATCCATCTTAAATACCTTAAATATATCCATTACTTAAAATAACTTTAAATCATAAAAATCCATTCTTTTATATTCTTAATAAAAATAAATCATGTAAGAAATAATCCATTACTTAAAATAACTTTTAGATATATATTGAGAGATCTATTAACCTAAGATTAAAAATTACGATTTAGTAATATCCATCTTTTATATTCTTAATAAAGATTAATCATATAAGAGTCTTTGGTGCCCTTTCAATGAGGCAGCTAGTCCTCGACTTTACAATGGTTCATTTAGTGACCGTTCAAAGTTACGACGGTGCTGAAAAAAGTGACTCAGGACCTTGTGTTTTCTCACTTAGGACCGTTTTTTCGCAGGTAGGGCAGTTGCAGTGTTTCCCCAGGGTCACGTGATCAAAATTCAGATGCTCGCCAACTGTTTCAGACTTATGACCATTGCTGTTTCTCAAGATCATGGGATCCCCTTTTGCGACAAGCAGAGTCAAGGGGTAAGCCAGATTCACTTAACAAACGTTTTGCTAACGGATCAACTGCAGCAATTCACTTAGCAACCGTGGGCAAGAGAAGTCATAAAACGGGGCAAAACTCACCGAACAAATGTCTCAACCGCAGAACTTTTGGCCTCGATTGTGGTTGTAAGTTGAGGAGCACTGTATTGCAAAGAGGAGGAAGCACACCTGGCGGCTTCTTTCTTTCAGACCCGTCTCAAGCTCACCTGCCAGAGGGCTCACAATACACCTGTCCACAGTACCAACTTTGTAAGAGCTCAGGAAACGGTAGTGGTGGTGGTATCGGGCACGGTCTGTGCCTGTGATGACAAAGCTATGGCACACGTACCGGAGGTGGCACTCAGAGCCCTCCCTGTGGGCATGCCCACCGGCCAGCTGCTCTCTTCTGGGGTCCATCACATGCATGCGCATCAGCCAGCTGCTCTCTTCCGAGTTCCATTACACGCATGTGCATCGGCCAGCTGCTCTCTTCTGGGGTCCATCACATGCATGCGCATCAGCCAGCTGCTCTCTTGCGGGTTCCGTTACACGCATGCGTGCTGGCCAGCTGCTCTCTTCTGGGGTCCATCACATGCATGCGCACCAGCCAGCTGCTCTCTTCCGAGTTCCATTACACGCATGTGCATCGGCCAGCTGCTCTCTTCTGGGGTCCATCACATGCATGTGCATCAGCCAGCTGCTCTCTTGCGGGTTCCGTTACACGCATGCGTGCTGGCCAGCTGCTCTCTTCTGGGGTCCATCACATGCATGCGCACCAGCCAGCTGCTCTCTTCCGAGTTCCATTACACGCATGTGCATCGGCCAGCTGCTCTCTTCTGGGGTCCATCACATGCATGCGCACCAGCCAGCTGCTCTCTTCCGAGTTCCATTACACGCATGTGCATCGGCCAGCTGCTCTCTTCTGGGGTCCATCACATGCATGCGCATCAGCCAGCTGCTCTCTTCCGAGTTCCATTACACGCATGTGCATCGGCCAGCTGCTCTCTTCTGGGGTCCATCACATGCATGCGCATCAGCCAGCTGCTCTCTTCCGAGTTCCATTACACGCATGTGCATCGGCCAGCTGCTCTCTTCTGGGGTCCATCACATGCATGCGCATCAGCCAGCTGCTCTCTTGCGGGTTCCGTTACACGCATGCGTGCTGGCCAGCTGCTCTCTTCTGGGGTCCATCACATGCATGCGCACCAGCCAGCTGCTCTCTTCCGAGTTCCATTACACGCATGTGCATCGGCCAGCTGCTCTCTTCTGGGGTCCATCACATGCATGTGCATCAGCCAGCTGCTCTCTTGCGGGTTCCGTTACACGCATGCGTGCTGGCCAGCTGCTCTCTTCTGGGGTCCATCACATGCATGCGCACCAGCCAGCTGCTCTCTTCCGAGTTCCATTACACGCATGTGCATCGGCCAGCTGCTCTCTTCTGGGGTCCATCACATGCATGCGCACCAGCCAGCTGCTCTCTTCCGAGTTCCATTACACGCATGTGCATCGGCCAGCTGCTCTCTTCTGGGGTCCATCACATGCATGCGCATCAGCCAGCTGCTCTCTTCCGAGTTCCATTACACGCATGTGCATCGGCCAGCTGCTCTCTTCTGGGGTCCATCACATGCATGCGCATCAGCCAGCTGCTCTCTTCCGAGTTCCATTACACGCATGTGCATCGGCCAGCTGCTCTCTTCTGGGGTCCATCACATGCATGCGCATCAGCCAGCTGCTCTCTTGCGGGTTCCGTTACACGCATGCGTGCTGGCCAGCTGCTCTCTTCTGGGGTCCATCACATGCATGCGCACCAGCCAGCTGCTCTCTTCCGAGTTCCATTACACGCATGTGCATCGGCCAGCTGCTCTCTTCTGGGGTCCATCACATGCATGTGCATCAGCCAGCTGCTCTCTTGCGGGTTCCGTTACACGCATGCGTGCTGGCCAGCTGCTCTCTTCTGGGGTCCATCACATGCATGCGCACCAGCCAGCTGCTCTCTTCCGAGTTCCATTACACGCATGTGCATCGGCCAGCTGCTCTCTTCTGGGGTCCATCACATGCATGCGCATCAGCCAGCTGCTCTCTTCCGAGTTCCATTACACGCATGTGCATCGGCCAGCTGCTCTCTTCTGGGGTCCATCACATGCATGCGCATCAGCCAGCTGCTCTCTTCCGAGTTCCATTACACGCATGTGCATCGGCCAGCTGCTCTCTTCTGGGGTCCATCACATGCATGCGCATCAGCCAGCTGCTCTCTTGCGGGTTCCGTTACACGCATGCGTGCTGGCCAGCTGCTCTCTTCTGGGGTCCATCACATGCATGCGCACCAGCCAGCTGCTCTCTTCCGAGTTCCATTACACGCATGTGCATCGGCCAGCTGCTCTCTTCTGGGGTCCATCACATGCATGCGCATCAGCCAGCTGCTCTCTTCCGAGTTCCATTACACGCATGTGCATCGGCCAGCTGCTCTCTTCTGGGGTCCATCACATGCATGCGCACCAGCCAGCTGCTCTCTTCCGAGTTCCATTACACGCATGTGCATCGGCCAGCTGCTCTCTTCTGGGGTCCATCACATGCATGCGCATCAGCCAGCTGCTCTCTTCCGAGTTCCATTACACGCATGTGCATCGGCCAGCTGCTCTCTTCTGGGGTCCATCACATGCATGCGCATCAGCCAGCTGCTCTCTTCCGAGTTCCATTACACGCATGTGCATCGGCCAGCTGCTCTCTTCTGGGGTCCATCACATGCATGCGCATCAGCCAGCTGCTCTCTTGCGGGTTCCGTTACACGCATGCGTGCTGGCCAGCTGCTCTCTTCTGGGGTCCATCACATGCATGCGCACCAGCCAGCTGCTCTCTTCCGAGTTCCATTACACGCATGTGCATCGGCCAGCTGCTCTCTTCTGGGGTCCATCACATGCATGCGCATCAGCCAGCTGCTCTCTTCCGAGTTCCATTACACGCATGTGCATCGGCCAGCTGCTCTCTTCTGGGGTCCATCACATGCATGCGCATCAGCCAGCTGCTCTCTTGCGGGTTCCGTTACACGCATGCGTGCTGGCCAGCTGCTCTCTTCTGGGGTCCATCACATGCATGCGCACCAGCCAGCTGCTCTCTTCCGAGTTCCATTACACGCATGTGCATCGGCCAGCTGCTCTCTTCTGGGGTCCATCACATGCATGCGCATCAGCCAGCTGCTCTCTTCCGAGTTCCATTACACGCATGTGCATCGGCCAGCTGCTCTCTTCTGGGGTCCATCACATGCATGCGCACCCGCCAGCTGCTCTCTTCCGAGTTCCGTTACACGCATGTGCATCGGCCAGCTGCTCTCTTCTGGGGTCCATCACATGCATGCGCACCAGGCAGCTGCTCTCTTCCAGGTTCCATTACACGCATGCGCATCGGCCAGCTGCTCTCTTCCGGGGTCCATCACATGCATGCGCACCAGCCAGCTGCTCTCTTCCGAGTTCCGTTACACGCATGTGCATCGGCCAGCTGCTCTCTTCTGGGGTCCATCACATGCATGCGCACCAGGCAGCTGCTCTCTTCCGGGTTCCATTACACGCATGCGCATCGGCCAGCTGCTCTCTTCCGGGGTCCATCACATGCATGCGCACCAGCCAGCTGCTCTCTTCCGAGTTCCGTTACACGCATGTGCATCAGCCAGCTGCTCTCTTCTGGGGTCCATCACATGCATGCGCACCAGGCAGCTGCTCTCTTCCGGGTTCCATTACACGCATGTGCATCGTCCAGCTGCTCTCTTCCGGAGTCCATCACATGCATGCGCACCAGCCAGCTGCTCTCTTCTGGGTTCCGTTACATGCATGTGTACCTGCCAGCTGCTCTCTTCTGGGTTCCGTTACATGCATGTGTACCGGCCAGCTGCTCTCTTCTGGGGTCCATCACATGCATGCGCATCAGCCAGCTGCTCTCTTGCGGGTTCTATTACACGCATGCGTGCTGGCCAGCTGCTCACTTCTGGGGTCCATCACTTGCATGCACACCTGCCAGCTGCTCTCTTCCGAGTTCCGTTACACGCATGTGCATCGGCCAGCTGCTCTCTTCTGGGGTCCATCACATGCATGCGCACCAGCCAGCTGTTCTCTTCCGGGTTCCGTTACACACAAGTGCACCAGCCAGCTGCTCTCTTCTGGGGTCCATCACACACATACACACTCCAGTTTTGGCACTCGGTACTGAAAAGGTTAGCCGTCACTGGTCTATAGGGAAAGGATGCTTGCAAAATCCCTGAGCCAGGTGTTTCTGGCCTTCGCCACCCTATAGTAGGGAGCAGCCACAAGCTGGGGTACTGGGAGGATTGGAAGCTAAGAAGGCTGAGTCCTGCTTTATAGATGGATAGGTGATCACCTCTTCTAAGACAGCGTGTAGATAGTGCTCAACTTACAACAGGTTGTTTAGTGACTGCAACGGCACTGAAAAAGGAATTGCAGCATCCCCATGGTCACATCAGAATTGGGCAGCTTGGCAAATGACACCTATTAATAAAAGTTGCACCTGACAAGCAAAATCAATGGGGAAACCAGAATTACTTAACCGCCATGTTAGTAGCTTAACAACTGCAGTGACTCACTGTGGCAAGGAAGTTTGTAAAATGAGACAAAACCTGTTTCATAAATGCCTCAATTAGCAACAGAAATTTTGGGCTCGATTGGGGTCGTAAGTCAAGGACTATCTGAAGAAGTAGAAAAGGTGACAGAAGGTAGTTTCCCTAACTCTTATTAAGAAAATTAGCCACTGGTTTGATATAGTGCTTAAGACGTGAGGCTAGAAACCAGGAGACTGTGAGTTCTAGTCCTGCCTTAGCCATGAAAGCTAACTGGGAAACTTTGAGCCAATCACCAGGAGACTCTGAGTTCTAGTCCCGCCTTAGCCATGAAAGCTAGCTGGGAAACTTTGAGCCAATCACCAGGAGACTGTGAGTTCTAGTCCCGCCTTAGCCCTGAAAGCTAACTGGGAAACTTTGAGCCAATCACCAGGAGACTCTGAGTTCTAGTCCCGCCTTAGCCATGAAAGCTAGCTGGGAAACTTTGAGCCAATCACCAGGAGACTGTGAGTTCTAGTCCCGCCTTAGCCCTGAAAGCTAGCTGGGAAACTTTGAGCCAATCACCAGGAGACTGTGAGTTCTAGTCCCGCCTTAGCCCTGAAAGCTAGCTAGGAAACTTTGGGCTGGTCACTCACGCTCAGCCCAACCCACCTCACGGGGTTGTTGTGAGAAAAATAGAAGGAGTATTATGTACATCACCTTGAGTTATTTATAAAGTAATAAAGGCAGGATAAATATCAAATAAATATATAAAGATGTATAGTCCCGGAAATGAAACCAGATTGAGCAAAATTGTACTTTTCCTCCTTTGGCATCTTCTCTCAAAGTATTACAACCAAAGCCATTTAAAAGTCCTCAGTTATGTAAAGATATCATGTTCCTCTCATGTGACACATTTTTTGTGTGTGCATGTGATAGGAGGGAAGAAGCCACTGAAACTGTCACAATCAAAACTTGTCTTGCTTTTGTCCATCAACAACCAGCAATTCTCAACTAAGTATCACCAACAGACTCTGCAGCAGTTCAAAATGTGTATCAGATCTCTATCTTTATTATTTGATTTTTGGCTAAGCCATAGTCTATTTGAATTTTAAGTAAAACAGGCTATTTGGTTACAAGCCCATGGAATCTGCACCTGATTTTCTCCATTTATAAAAATCGCATCGCCTGAACTGCCACCATTTTAGTGGGTCTTTTAAGAGGAAAGGTGAGTTGATGGCTTTGTCATTGCCTCTCATAGGATCCAAGTGGAATTTTTAGGTACGTCCAGATGCCTGTAGTATAGGATAAAAAGTATCCTAGATGCCTTGGTAATCCAGCAAGAAGATAATGTGATACCACCACCTCCCAGAAAGCAAGCAGATCTGGGTTATGTTTAATTTGGATGAAGATTAGGGGAAATGTCCATAAATTGGCATTATCTTGCAGGGAAAAAAAACTGTTTTAAAGGAAATAAAAAATAATTTATTCATCTACCTTGTCTACAACTGTTTTACATTATAAACAGACTGTAATTTGCCTTTAATTAGTCTTTGATTGTTCAACATATTAAATAGAAATCATTTTTTTTTTCTGGGAGATAAATCTGTATAATACCCTAGATAGTTTCAAGTAAGGCTTCCAATTTCTCAGACGATAAAAAAGGAGTTTATTATAAATACACAGGACTCCTTAGAAGCAGTGCAAACATTTTAATCCATTCTTAGAAGTACTCGGCATTATAGGGAGGAAAAAACCCAACACTTTATATTTAGGAATTGTATTTGTCATCGCTTTCATTTGTAGATAAATTATAGATAAAGCAGAGTGAATAATATTTGAGAAAGGCAGCAAAGTAGAAGATGAATTAATGTGCATTTTCTATGCGCTGCGAAAGGAAAAATACAACCCAGCATTAATAACCATTTCCCTGCAAATGTGTCATGGATGGATTCTTCTATTTCAGGATATGGATTCATGCTGGATTTACATTTAATATTGCATGTAAAGTAGAATGTCTAAAAATCTTAATAGTTCCTTCATGACATGCTGCTTTTCGTAATATTTTCAGAAAAGATCACTTCCATTTGATTTTCCATGAACAGTTTTCCCACTATGAACTTCAACTGAGTGGCCAATAAAGCCTAGTCCAGGGGCCAGTCTTTGCAGTCTAAGAAATGATCTCCTGATTGCTTCATAAAGGCAACCTGTCAGGCAGGCCCAAAAGGAACCAAGAGTGACAACAGGACTTATCTCAGAATCGTTTCTTTATTGCTGCTCACCTATGTACAGGAATCTTGCCAAACCCAAGCGCTTATCTTTAGAACTGTTGGATAAACCCTGTGAATTTAATTGAAATTAATGTGAAATTAATTGCACCAGAAGGCAAGACGAGAAGCAATGGATGGAAACTAATCAAGGAGAAAACCAACCTAAAACTAAGGCGGAATTCCCTGACAGTGAGGACAACTAGCCAGTGGAACGGCTTGCCTCCAGAAGTTGTGAGTTCTCTCAACATTGGAGGTTTTCAAAAAGAGACTTGGGCATCCATTTATCTGAAATGGCATAGGGTCTTCTGCTCGAGCAGAGGGTTGGACTAGATGACTTCCAAGGTTCCTTCCAACTTTGTTATTCTGTGTTCCATGTTCCAACTGCTAGGGCTGGTCACCTTAATCCTTTTCTTGCATGTCAAAGATTCCAAGCTCTTTATTTCCCAGAGAAGAGACCTTCCATTCTGAAACTCTAGACTTTATTCCACCACACAACCTCCTGGGGTTTGCATTGCACAGTCTCAGCTGCCATCTTGACTTTTATGACTCCTCCTTCTGAGCGCTCCCATTTCAACTGTATGGAGGCCCGCTCAACACTCTTAATGACTTTGCACGTAGCGATCCGGCAAAACGGGAGTTTCGCATCCTTGGAAAGGATGTACCTTACAACTATTTTGATTTCTTGCCTGTGATTTCTTGCATTTGCCCTGCAGGTTTTAATAACTTCACCCAAATGAAATGTTGAGTTTTTTCAAGATTTTCTTATTAAAATTTCTAGTCTTGACATAGAAGATTTGGGGGCGGGGGGAGGAAGACCCTGAGGCCATATTTCTATCATTGAGAACACACATGCGTTGTTGGGTTCATTATGGTTTGCATCATTATAACAGGTCTGTTCCAGGGGTGAAATCCGGCTAACTATTCTTAAGAACAGATACTGGAAATTTTGAGCAGTTCGGAGAACCGGTAGCGGAAATTTTGAGTAGTTTGGAGAACCAGCAAATACCATCTCTGGCTGGCTCCAGAGTGGGGTTGGGATGGAGATTTTGCAATATCCTTTCCCCAGGAGGGGAGATAATGGATATATTGCAGTATTCTTTCCCTGGAGTAGGATGGGAAAGGAGATTTTGCAATACCCTTCCCCTGCCACACCCTCCAAGCCACGCCCACAGAACTGATAGGGGGAAAAAATTGGATTTCATCTCTGGTCTGTTCTCAGCTACACTCTCTGTTGCTACCATATCATCATTGGGAGTGATACCAGTCGCTGTAAAAAGCCAAAAAATATGACTTTCTCTACTAAGGCTCTGTATAGGGTTATGTTTTATATCTTCCTCTTGAAGATATCAGTTGAATTTGCCTTCAACTAATCACTTTTGATCCATTCCCAAGGACACAATTCTTCCTATTAGATTTTTTTTATTCTTAAAGTGTCAGAATCACTTAATAGTGAAATGGGTGGCATACATATTAGGAAGGGAGGGAGGGAAGGAAAAGGAGGAAATAAGAAAAGGAAGGGAAGGGAAGGGAAGGGAAGGGAAGGGAAGGGAAGGGAAGGGAAGGGAAGGGAAGGGAAGGGAAGGAAGGAAGGAAGGAAGGAAGGAAGGAAGGAAGGAAGGAAGGAAGGAAGGAAGGAAGGAAGGAAGGAAGGAAGGAACTCTTGCATAGGGAGAGTGAATTCTATTTCAATCTGAAAAAATTCTATTTCAATCTTGAAATTCTGGGCAAGTCAGAAATCCATTTTGTGGAAATAAAACTAAAAGATAAACCAGCAACAACCAAACCATCCCAGGCAACTTAACCATCTTGCCTCATTTTAGGAAACCAAGATTTCTAGAACTGAAAGGCTATTGACTTCCATGCCTTAACAGTAGCTAGCGTAGCCAAGCTGAATCAGTTCGCCATCTCACGAGAACTCTTTTACATTTAAAAAATATACTCAACGGCGGACGATTAAAAGCACGAAAAAACGACGTACAAAAATGATAATCCTCAGAATTTCTATTAATAGCCAACGTTGCCTTTTTTTAAAAAAAAATTCTCTGTGCTCCCACCGCATGTGTTTCAAAATCAAGCTAACATGGACAGGAAACAGTTTTGACAAGTGAAATACAGCTCGCTTCCTTCTCCTGTCCTGGTGAGGGTTTTGTGTCCTCCTCCTTCTCTAGAAACTTCTCAACTCTTGGAGGGAGGCTTCCCCCCCCCTCTTTTTTTTTTCTTTTTGGACTCATGTTACACATCAAAGTCACAGTAACATTTTTTTTATGAAGACCGCAAATGAATCAATTTCCTTTTGCTAGGCTCTGATTGGTCAAATGCTGCAATTGCATCAGTTAACTGTCATTAGAAGGCTCTTAACAAGGCATAAGTGCTTCCTGCTTCAGTTCCAGGAGTCACTTCGACTTTGCTTGCTATTTAGGCACTAAAACAACCTTGAATTAAGTTTGAATCCTGGGATTAAACAAGCACAGCCTTGGAGTGTTCTTGGCAGTAGGATAGGTGTGGTTTGGCACTGTTTTTTTTGTTTTTTTTTTGCTGGGACTGGCTTGCAGCCTAAGATTCCCTGGTGGGCGCCCATACAGTTATTAATCAGGCCTGAACCTGCTTAGCTTCTGGGAACAGCCAAAGTAATCCAGAGCCTGCCCCTATTGCCAAAAATAATTAAACCTCACCACAGCTCTGTAGCTTGAAACTAAGAAATATCCTTATGGCGTAGATAGAAGCAGCTTTATTGCGTAAAGAAACGTTCTCATGGAACTTCAAACTCAGAGCTGAAGAAGCTTCTTGGACGGGAAGCAAAACATCTTCAAAGAAAAACCAAAGTCCAGTTGCCTCTTGGAAAAAGCACCTTTGGGACAACCTGGATGACCGAGAATCTCCGTAGACATTCAAGCTCAGAAACACATGTCTGAGACAGGATAAAGCATTATGCATTTATGCGGGTTGGGTCAGCAACCCACAGCTCTGGAGCCGCATGTGGCTCTTTTATCCCGCTGCTGCGGCTCCCCGTCGTCGGTTGGCTCTATAATTGATAGGTCATTCAGTTAGGACAGGTAGAGGAAAAAGGATGCCACGCTAGGAGGAGACGATGGTGGGCAGTGGTGAAATGTAAAATTTGTTACTCCTGGGTCTGTGGGCGTGGCTTGGTGGGGGGGTAATATGACTTGGTGGGCGTGGCCGACTTTTTTAAAAAAAAACTTTTAAAAGCATTTTTTCTATAACCTCTTCGGCGGAAGAGGTTGTAAAAAAAATGCTTTTAAAAAGGGTCTGACGATCAGGCAACTCAGCTGGGATCGTAAGAGCTTTTTAAAAGCATTTTTTTCTACAACCTCTTCAGCCAAAGCGGAGGTAGAAAACAATGCTTTTAAAGGACTAACGATACCAGCTGAGCCGCGCGATCCACAGAGGCTTTTTAAAAAAAACTTTTAAAAGCATTTGTAGAAAAAAAATGCTTTTAAAAGTAAAAAAAAAAAGCCTCTGAGGACCACGCAGCTTAGCTGGGCATGGTGGGGTGTGGCAGGGATTTCTGCTACCTGTTCACCAAATCACCCACCGCCATCGCTATTGGATTGGGTGATCCGGTCCGAACCGGGAGCATTTCACCCCTGATGGTGGGGAACCGAACTTCTGGTCAGCTCCAGAATTGAACAGGGGTCTCCTGGTTAGGACTTTTGTGATTCTTTGTGTATTTTTTTAAAAAAATTGATTTATATGCTGCCCTTCTCCGGAAACTCAAGGCAGCTTACAATGCGTTAAGCAATAGCTTTCATACTTTTGTATATTTATACAAAGTCAGCTTATTGCCCCCACAAACTGGGTCCTCATTTTACCTACCTTAAAAAGGATGGAAGGCTGAGTCAACCTTGAGCCTGGTGAGATTTGAACTTACAGTAATTGCAGACAGCTGGTGTTAATCACAATGCTTTATCTGCTGAGCCACCAGGCCCGTATTTAAGGTTGCCTACCCCTGGGTTAGAGAGATGGTACTCTTCCTCCTCCTGGAGTGCCATACAGTACTTGACTTACGACCATAATTGATCCCAAAATTTCTGTTGCTGAAACAGCAGTTAAGCGAGTTTTGACCCATTTTATGATCTTTCATGCCAAGGTCGTTAAGTGAAGCCTTGCAGTTGTTCAGTTAGTAGCACGGTTGTTAAATGAATCTGGCTTCCCCATTGACTTTGCTTGTCAGAAGGCTGCAAAAAGGTGATCATATGACCCCAGGGCACTGCAGCCGTCATAAATATGAGTCAGTTGCCCAGCATCTGAATGGTGAGCCCGTTTACCATGGGGATGCCTCACTGGCAATGTTTGTTAAGTGTGAAAAACTGTCGTAAGTCACTTTCTTCAGCTTTGTTGTAACTTCAAACGGTCACTAAACAAACGGTTGTATGCCAAGGACTTCCTGTATCATATTATTCTTCAATCTAGCCGATTGGGACGGGGTTGCAAACAGGTAAAAGAAACAACTTTAACCAACACAATTCTGTATCTGTCCAAATCCATTGAACAGCCTGGTTGAGGGAATAACTGCGAAGGCTTCACACACGTAGTATAAAAGGTATGGGAGAATGACCTTGGGAGACGGGGGAAGAGATAATGCCTTATCTGAATGCTCATATAAGGGATGGCTTAGCTCAGGGGTGTCAAACTCACAGCCTGAGGACTGGATCTGGCCCATGGAGTGCTTAGATATGACCTGTGAGGCCCCCCTGGAAACACCGAAGGTCCAGCCCTTGTTGCTCTGCCAGTGAAAATGGAGCTCGGGAGGGCTGCATGCACTTAAGGAGATAAAAAGCTTATTGAAAGAGGAATCCTGGAGCCTGGATAGCTCTGCAGACTAAGCACCCTAATTAACATCCAGCTGTCTGCAATTACTCCATGTTCGAATCTCACCAGGCTCAAGGCTGACTCAGCTTTCCATCCTTTCTAAGGTAGGTAAATTGAGGACCCAGTTTGTGGGTTCAATAAGCTGACTTTGTATAAATATACAAAAGTACGAAGGCTATTGCTTAACACATCGTAAGCCGCCCTGAGTCTTCGGAGAAGGGTGGCATATAAATCAAATTTTTAAAAAATCCAAGTATCTAGATAGCTCTATTCATAAGCAAAGCAAATACTGCAGGCAGAAATCCCATTCAAGACAGGATATTTCAAAACTCCTTGGCAGAACGGTGGGATTAGAAAGCAGCGCCTCACCCAAGATCCAACCCAGGACGAAAGCCATTAAGCCACAATAGGAATTGCCCAACACCTTTTCAAAACATGAGCCCTTTCATTGCATGATTCCAGAGCAATCCAAACTTCAAACCTGGGAACTCAGATAAACACATAAACCAGAGGTTGACCAGATAAGCTCAAACACCTAGGATTTTCATTTCTGGTGGTTCTGTTCAGGGCTGGTATTAACTTACCGTCACTACTGGCTCGCAAATGTGAGCCCACGTGTCACCTATGGACTTGCGCAGGGCCTTCCGTGCATGCGTAGAGCACCAAAAACGGAACGTGATTCGCCAATTTATAAGATTTGGATCAGTGGTGAAATCCACTTTTTTTTTTTACTACCAGTTCTGTGGGCATGGCTTGGTGGACATGGTGTGGCTTGGTGCGCGTGGCAGGGGAAGGATACTGCAAAATCTCTATTCCACCCCACTCGAGGGAAAGGATACTGCAAAATCCCCATTCACTCCCCACTCCTGAGAGAAGGATATTGCAAAATCTCCATTCCCACCCCATCCCAGGGAAAGGATACTGCAAAATCCCCATTCCCTCCCCATTCTGGGGCCAGCCAGAGGTGGTATTTCCTGGTTTCTCCGAACTGCTCAAAATTTACGCTACCAGTTCTCCAGAACCTGTCAGCACTTGCTGGAGTTCACCCCTGATTTGGATATATTATTGCCTCCATTGGAAAGAGCCAGACAAGTACTTCCCTATAGTGTTGTAGTTTAATTTTTTTCCCAAATGTTAAGCAATGCATTCCTCACATAATGCCTCTGGAAATATTTGTGCGCCATATTTCTGCCATACCCAAGAAAGGCATGCCAGCCTAATTACGAGTCATGCCCTTCTGGTAATAGTCTTCTGTTATTCAAGTTTACACAAACTTTTAGCCAAGTGAGAGCTGCTGCCTCGTAATAAAATTCCCAGTCTGGGAGTCCAAAACAGTCATTATTCCTAGAGTCCTGTAATACTTTCAATTTAATTCTCGATTTTTTTACCTTGCCAAATGTATTTCAGAGTCGTTTTATTTAGTTCATCAAAAAAAATTCTTTTCTAATTTTAGTATGGTATGGTTTGAAATAAAAAGAGTAGTTTTGGTAATACGTTCATTTTTACCACTGCAATTCTCCTTATCATCAATCACTGTACATTCTTCCATCTTTCCAGATCTATTTTAATTTGTTATATCTATTAAGGATATTCTTGGCTCATAACCGATGTTGTGGGTTATTGAGCAGAGTACTCTTTCAGTAAATGCATGAAAAGTGACTGAGAGTGGTTTGAACAATCACAGTCAACATACAAACACACTGAGTTGTTGTAGTCTTTTACTTTTAGAAAAAGTAATGCAAAATCCAAAAACAATCCAAGTCATACAGAGATAAGACAAGAGTTAAAAGATCAATCCAGGGATATTTCAAGTACAAAGTCTTCTTACCAGTTGTGGTCATACACATTAAAACAGTTCTTCTTGAATTTCAAAACAGGAACAAGTTCAATATCAAAACATTCAATAAATCATAGAAAGCAACAGGTAGCTATGATCAAACAGTGATCATGAAGAGAGATCAGCTAGAGTGTTACAGCAAATAAGCAGGCAAAATGGTGTAGTATCCACACAAGCCATGATCCTGACTTCCTTTAAGTACATTGGCTACAGAGCTTAGCCAATCAGGATACAGGATGATGCAATACAGTTTTAAAGCAATATAATATCTTTCTAATTGCAAATATAGATAGTTGGTTTATATATTGCCTGACCAACTAGTTAGACAAATAACCATTTCCTAACAGTATCAGCTTTGTATAATGGTCCTCTTTGATTGTTCCACACTTAGCTGTTAAGAAAATACCACGGTATTTAACCTTTTTTTTCTATCTGTAGGTCAATTTTCTCTGTCAATTCCTTTTTCGGTTTGTTGGTGAGATTTTTGACTAATATCTTGGTTTTATCTTTATTTATTTTCATCCCTGCCACCTCTCCATATTCCTCAATTTTCTTTATCAATTTAGGGCCAGTTTCTATGGGTTCTTCTAATATAAACACAAAGTCCTCAGTGAAAGCTTGGAGTCTGTACTTTTCATTTCTAATTTCCATTCCTTTTATCTCTGTATCTTGTCTTATGTTCCTTGTCAATTCTTTTAATGTTAAAATAAATAGTAATCGGGAGAGGGGGCAAACTTGCCTTGTTCCTTTTTGTATACTAAAAGGACCATCTCCATTAACCAATATTTTTTGCCTCCTGTTGGGTGTAAATTGCTTTAATTGTATTCCTAATTTGTATGCTACAAGGATATTTTAGATGAAAGGAGTGAGTCTCCCACTGGTTTTACTACTGATTCTTGCGAACCGGTCCGAACCAGGGGCAACTCACCACCATCTTAAATCCAACAACAATTGCAGAATCAGGGGTTGGACTTAACTTGGTGGCCATATTTGCAAATCCAATCAAGGCACAAAAAAGATGTTAAATTATGGCGTGTAAATAAAGAACAAACAGCATTGGATGAAATTTTAATGGAGACGGATGAAAAAATAATTTAAATATATATATATAATTATTTACTGAATTATTAAATGAAGGAAGAAATAGTTTATAGATAGAAACGATGATTGCCTGGACAAAGAATTTCAGATACAACATAGAATTAGAAAAATGGTTAAAAATTTGGGAGAGAAATTACAAACTGACGATGGCCGTGGCCCATAAGGAAAACCTTTACAAAATGCTTTATAGGTGGCATTTGCCGCCAGCAAGATTGGCCAAGATGTATAAAACTCCTCGCCAATTGTTGGAAATGTAACTAGACTACAGGAACATACTACCACATGTGGTGGACATGTAAAAAAGCAAGGAGTTCCTGGGAGAAAATTCATAATCGGTTAGAAATGATAACTAAGCAACGTATTGAGTTCAAACCAGAAACCTGCCTTTTAGGTATACTGTTGGAAAGTTATGACAAAGCAAACATTTACTTAGTGTTACATATTGACAGCAGTTAGAATTACATATGCTAAATATTGGAAAAATGCGAACACTCCATCGGATGATGATTAAAGATAAAGAAGACTCGAAATATTATAGGACATGGAATAAATTTTATGAATGAATAGAGACAAGAAGTAGAAATGAGAGGGAAGTTTATGAATGTTAATAATTAGTGTGGACAACAAATATGTATAAAATTATGGATATAATATGGAAAATAAGCTAATTAAGTAGAAATTTAGTTGAAGTTTTATTTTCTCTTTTTTAGTTGTATTACTGTAATTATGCTTAACATAATACAGTTAATTAGCTTGTATGTTAAGATTTACCATTGATTTTTCTCTGGCTCTGTTTTATTTGCATTGTTATCCTGACATGGCACTTGTTGTGACCCAGGCCCAAGTAGATATTATCAGACACAATCAGTTCTAAACAAACAGATTTTATTAGAAGAGCTGAGAATTAACTCATTCTCAGCGTAGTGCAAACTAATTCAAAACAAATTCTTCATAACACAATTCTTCAGCCTTATCACCAACCTTGGTCTACTGTGGCAAACTGCCAAAGGCTTTTCTTGGCAAAAGTTCAGAAGCAGAAGACGCTGACAAGAAATAAATGCAGCAAGACAAGAAACAAATCTATCAACGTTGTTTTCCGACAAAGAGCCCAAGAGCCATTGCTGGTCTTTTAAGCCTTATGGAGGGGCCAATCATCTCTTGGCCTTACTCCAGAGTTGTCCTTTTTGCTTCAGCTGCTCTTGCCTTCTGGAAGCTCTTCTCATGCGTGCACTAGGAACATGTTCCTTCTGTTCCTCTGCCTCTCTGCTCTCAGCCTCTGGAGGCTCCGGAGTCTGCACATCACTCCTAGATGGCCCTTGCCCCATCTCTGCCTCTGATGCAGAGCCCTCATCCGGGCCTTCCCCAGCCTCCAGGACAGGCCTGTGTTCTTCCTCAGCCTCCTCACTGTCTAACTTCGCTGCCAGCCCTGCAGGCTGCTGGCGGACCACAACAGCACTGTCTTTTCAATAAAATAAAGTTTTTTTTAAATGGGACGTGATTAAGTCTGGGCAGGTGGGTGGAGCCTCCCACCACCACCATTACCGGTTCTCCCAAACTGGGTAGAACTGGCTGAATACCACCACTGGTTCTGTTCATCATTAAACCATCTTTCCAATCAGCCTCCATGTTTCCAATGTCTTTCTGGAACTGAACCAGATGGATATTTCTTCCGGCAAGAGAATATTAGAAACTGACCAAAGTGACTTTAGTCCAGTTTCCATTCAGTACTAAAGAGTTCTCCATTGGCATCACCATATAAAGAGTAATAAGACAGAATTTGAAACTCCGTATATCGGAATTGTTCCCATTTGAAGCAGGTAATTCTGAGACTGGTGAGGAGGTGGGTTTAGACACAAGTCTTAAGTGACCCATAAAGGTCCTAGAATAGAATAGAATAGAATAGAATAGAATAGAATAGAATAGAATAGAATAGAATAGAATAGAATAGAATAGAATAGAATAGAATAGAATAGAATAGAATAGAATATGCAATGGAATAAGAATAGAGTAGAGTAGAGTAGAGTAGAGTAGAGTAGAGTAGAGTAGAGTAGAGTAGAATAGAATTAGAATTAGAATTAGAATTAGAATTAGAATTAGAATTAGAATTAGAATTAGAATTAGAATTAGAATTAGAATTAGAATTAGAATTAGAATTAGAATTAGAATTAGAATTAGAATTAGAATTAGAATTAGAATTAGAATTGGGAATAAAATAGAACAGAACAGAACAGAACAGAATTCTTTATTGGCCAAATGTGATTGGACACACACGGAATTTGTCTTTGGTGCATGTGCTCTCAGTGTACATAAAAAGAAAAAAAATACATTCATCAAGAAACAAGATACAACACTTAGTGACAGTCATAGGTTACTAATAAGCAATCAAATCATACTAGGAAACAATAAAAACAATATAAGTTGTAAAGATACAAGCAACATGGATATAGCCATAAGTGGGAAGAGATAGGTACTTGTAAGGATGAGAAGAACTACAGTCTTAGTAGTTAATTTGACAGTGTTGTGGGAATTATTTGTTTAGCAGAGTGATGGCATGGGTGTCTTGTTGTTTTGGTGTGCAGTGCTCTATAGTGTCATTTTGAGTTTAGGAGTTGAAACAGTTTATGTCCAGGATGTGAGGGGTCTGTAAATATTTTCACAGCCCTCTTTTTGCAGTATACAGGTCCTCAATGGAAGGCAGGTTGGTAGCCATTGTTTTTTCTGTAGTTCTAATTATCCTCTGAAGTCTGTGTCTGTCTTGTTGGGTTGCAGAGCCAAACCAGACAGTTATGCAGATGACCGACTCAATAATTCCTCTGTAGAACTGGATCAGTAGCTCCTTGGGGCCTGGTCTTCAAGAAATAAGGACATCAGTTGAAGAAGGCTAGTTCTCCTTTGGCAACAGAGCACGGAAGTACAGTTTTGATGCTGTCAGGGAGATCAACAATTCCTCTCATAGCCAACCTTCCGTCTTGGTCCAGGAGTTTCTTCAACAGCCTTGCAACCCTCAGGCTGCAGCCTAAACCAGGGAGTGCCCAGCTATTGGCAATTGAGAAGAAGAGCATTAGACAGAAGGACACTATGAGGAAGAGGAGGGAGGGCCAAGTGTTGGCTAGAAGCCCATGGTTGTTCCCCCCCATGGGGTGGGCTGGGGGTTGCATCGGAGTGGAGAGTGATGTGGGGCTTCAATGCTAAAGGTATTTGTGGAGGGGGAAGAGGAAGAGGAAAATGTTCCTGGACGGGGACTCTAAAGCTTCTGTACAGCCATCTAAAATGGTGGTGAGAACACAACAGGGAGCATTGGGAGACATTTTTAAAAATTTCTCCTTTGGAGTTGGGAAAGCAGTTTCCATTACATGCTAAATTTCTTGCCCGCAAAAATAATAATAATAATAATAATAATAATAATAATAATAATAATAATAATAATAATAATAAACCACCTTACTCGGAACAGCTTACATCCTCCGACGATATCTTAACAGTTCCTAGGTCCTTGGTTAGGACTCGAGCTGCTGAGCTATTAACCAGCCTCAAAGACTGTGAATCTCACTACAGATTAAATAATAATAATAATAATAATAATAATAATAATAATAATAATAATAATAATAATAATAATAATAATAATAATAATAATAATAATAATATAATTATTTCATGGTACCAGGAGATGCCGAAGAAAACGTCGAAGAAAAAGAACTGGAAAAAATCATGAAATATCATGACCTGGCCATCGAAATTACATGGCTATGGATGAAACATGTCACAGGGATACCCATTGTCATTGGGGCACTTGGTACCATGGCCAAAAATTTTATAACATACGTCAGCAATTTACAGCTTCCTGCAATAACACCAGCGAAACTGCAAAAAACTGCTACTTGGAACATCATACATCTTAAGAAGGTACTTGGTTGATACCTAGGACTCTGGCAGCAGCCCGTATCAACCATTAGCACCAGTCAATGGTATTTGTGATGCATTTTTGAATGTTCAGTTGACTGAATTTCATATTTAATGAATAAAGTAAATAATAATAATAATAATAATAATAATAATAATAATACATTTTTAAATGTTCAGTTGACTGAGTTTCATGTTTAATAAGATGATGATGATGATAATATAATAATAATAATAATAATAATAATAATAATAATAATAATAATAATAATAATAATAAAATTTAAATGTTCAGTTGACCGAGTTTCATGTTTAAGGAATAAAAGATAATAATAATAATAATAATAATAATAATAATAATAATAATAATAATAATAATAATAATAATAATAATAATAATAATTTTTAAATGTTCAGTTGACTGAGTTTCATGTTTAAGGAATAAACATTTATAATAATAATAATAATTTAATAATAATATTTATTATTATACTTGAAAGGATGCTCTGTTTGAGGTGTCCAGGATTATTATTATTATTATATACTTTATTCATTAAACATGAAACTCCGTCAACTGAACATTCAAAAAATGTTAAATGTTCAGTTGACGGAGTTTCATGTTTAAAGAATAAAGTATACAATCACAATCATCCTGGCCACCTCAAACAGAGCGTCCTTTCAAGTATAATAATAAATATAATTTATTATTGTTATTATTGTTGTTGTTGTTGTTGTTGTTGTTGTTGTTATTAAATCTCATTTTGGATTAAATGAAAGTTTATTGGTCGGCCCCCCTCCTTTCCTAAGGAAGCAGAAGGGCCGTCGGACCAGGAAAGGAACGTTGGCTTCAAGCAAGTTTTACAGCTTCCAGCCGGAAAACCCAAGTCGCGATTTGTCTCCCGCGGCGCCCAAGCCCACCGCGTAAGTTTCCTCTTCGGTCCGCCTCCCACCCGCCTGCTCGAGCCCAATGTTGGCGGGCGCTAGGGCCCGGGGGAGGCGGGTGGAGGCTTCCTTCCAAGCTCAACCTTAGACGGAAGTGCGGCGGTGGCTGCCCGGTTCAGTTGAGCTCTCGGCTCCGGCCCGCTTGGGGTGGGGGTGAGGGGGGGGGTATTGCGCGGGGGGAGGGGGGGCTGCTTCTTTGAGTAACCGATTGGTAACAGTAACAGAGTTGGAAGGGACCTTGGAGGTCATTAAGTCCAACCCCCTGCTCACGCAGGAGATTTGTACTAGGGATTTGAACCACCGATCTTTCTGATTGACAAGCTCAGTGTCTTAGCCACTGAGCCACCTAATCATTGGTCGGGGTGGGGGGCGCCCCTGGTCAGAAGTCCGAGCGCCCCAGCTTGCCCCTCCCCTCCCCACAACGCTTGCTTTCCCGATTTCCCCAAGCACGAAGGGTCATTCTCGGCTGGAATCCGAGAATCCCAGAATCTCAGAATCCCAGAATCGCCTGCCAACCCATGCCCAGCAGAGCCAAGGGGCGGCTGAGGCGGCCGAAGAGGTGCCTGTTTTGGGGGGGGGGGCACCGACCCGGCCAATGGGGGGGGGGAAGGCAGAACCCGGGAAGAGGGTCCCCCCCTCCCCCAGCCCGGCTTCGGAGGTCCTGCAGATCGCTGAGGGTGTGTACGTCTGTGGAAACAGTCACAGAGCTGGAAGGGACCTTGGAGGTCATCTAAACCAACCCCCTCCCTCTGGGGGGGAGGGTGTCGATCATTCCTCGAGACCGGCTGGATTTCCTCCTTCGGCGCCTCTGCAAAGTTGGGAAGGGGCAGCGGAGTGGTGGTGGGTGAGTGGGCGCGCGACGGATCCTGCGCGAAATCCAACCACATAGCCTCATTTTGCTGGAGCCGGGGCGGTTTTCAGCCGTGGCAAAAGTGGGGGGGGGATCGACGTGTTCTCTCCTCCCCCCACCCTTCCATGCTTCTTTGCTTCTCTCTCTCCCCCAAAGATCCCACAAACTGGAGAGGATTCCCTCCCCCCTCCTTCTCCCCGGCTTCGTGGCTTTCCCAAGAGCTCAACGGTGTGGAGACGGGCGGAGGAGAAGAGTTGGGCGCATTTGCAGAATTGTAGGGTGCTGTTTAGACAAACCACGAATGGTGGCTTGTAAGCCCCCCGCCCCAAAAGGCCAAAGCGGAGACCAAGTTGGGCATCTGCTTCCTTTAACCGAGTGGTGGGTCTTAAGAAGACCCCTCTCCTTCTCTCTCTCTCTCCGCACCCACGCCCTTCTTTTTCATCTGCGGCCCCGAATTCTGCGGGAATTCCGCGTCTCTAAGAGCCCCCTGGACCGAAAACAGCCCAAACTTTCCCTTCGGCTGTCTCGAACTGTCAAGACAGGTAAAGCGTCCGCCTCTCCTCCCGCCCCCCCCCCCCTCTCTCTGTCTCTCTCTCTCTCTCCCCCCTCCCTCCTCGCCTGTCCCTACTTTTCAATTTAGAGGATTAAAAGAAAGTCACTCCGCTAACAGCCTTTAGTCCATCGCCAGCCCATATGTCAGCCCTGGCGCTTTAAATAATTATATTTGCATGCAGGGAGTGATTCATAAATATGTCAGGCCGGTGAAATATAGGCAGGCATTTCAAACTTTCTATTTAAAAAACATGAATTATGGCCACGAAAAATGTGTTCCCATTTAAGGGTGATACGGAGTATTTGGTGTCTAGTACAGAGGCCAATCCATCATAGAGACAATAAAGAGAGTTTTTGCCTGACGCGGGAAATTTATGGTTGCCCTTCTCTGCCCTAATAATTCAACCATTGTGTCAGCCCGTGACAGCTTGTGCAGAAAAACAGCAAGCCCTGTTATCAATCAAAAAAAAAAGCCCCTTTTTTTACATTTTTAGCAAAACTCGGATCATCCAGACACCCTTTTAATGTATATATTACATCATTATAGATCATTCTGTACTTCTCCACTATCCCCCCCCCCCCCCTTTTCCTTTCTGCAACTCAACAAAAGATTCATCATTCTAGCGGACAGCCCTGATGAACGCGGATGTAAATTATTTGGCACGTCCCCGAAATTCAGTCCCAAGTGACAAATCCACTTAGGTGGAATTAATTTTTTAGGGCGCCTCTAAGATTTGGGGTTTGGGGGGGAAGAGACAAGAGAGAGAATCCCAGAGACCAGGCGTGAGAGGAACCGTCGACCGAACGGCTGCATAATCTGAATTATTATTTTTTTTGCAAAGACAAGTCAGTCGATCGCTCGGATCTTCCCCGCCGCCTCTCCTGTTTTTCATCCCCATCATATCATCTAAGAGACGATGATGATGATGATGATGATGGCGCATTTGGGTGCTTGGGAAATACTTATTTTCCGCGGCTTCAAAACTTTCCTCCCGCGCGTGCACACCTCCGCCTCTGCTGTGCAAAAACTCAAAAAGAAAACACCTGAGAAGTTTTGTACAATAACCGAGTCGCCCAACTCCGTTCCCGCAATTGGACGAGAAGAGATTGAATGATTTTCTTCCAACGCCGCGAAGGGAGCCCTGCGCTCGAGGCAGCTCCGATCCTGCGCAGCTCCCTGTTTGGTTCCACAGGGGGATAGCGCAAGATCACTTCCGGTAGGGTTAAACGACCCTCCTCTCTCCCTCCCCACCCCCCAATTTTGCCATTAATCGAAGCACTTTCGCTTTCTTTCATGCCTCCGTTTATAGCTTTCTTTTGCTTTCCAGCCTACATCACCGAAGCTCCAAGTGGCATACCGCTCGGGGCCGCTTCCCCCCCTCCTCCCCATTATTTGAGCCACGTTCTCACGGACCCCTCGACCATCCTCTCCAAACCTAACCTCAGTTTACACGGGTTGGAAGTGGGTGCTTCGTTTTGGTAGGGCTGGGCTGGGTTTTGATGGTGGTTAATTTGAGCGGCAATTAATTTTCTTCTTGAATCTTTTCTTTTTCCCTACCCCCCCCCCCCAGGTAAATGTTCAAAAGGCTGCGAAAAGCCGCCCCTCCCTCTCTCTCTTTTAAACTCTGTCGCCCCGCTTCCTTCTTTTAAACTCTGTCGCCCCCCCCCCTTCCCAGGAGCTGAATTAATTTTTTGGAGCGGGGTGTCGTCTCCAGATCCCCCTTGTAGCATCTTGGAGCAGGTTGCTCCTGTAAGTGGAAGGCGCGCGCACAGAGCACGCGGGGGGCGTGCGCGCGCGCGCGAGAGAGAGACAGAGACCCCCCCCCCCGGGGGGGATTTCCAGGTTTCCCAAACGGGGAAGGAAGGGTGGAAGGGAAAGAGGGAGGGCAGAAATCGCGCGCTCAGCTCCGCCGATTACGAAGTGGCGAGTTAGCCGGCTTCGTCGCGGGGGTAAAAAAAAAAAAAAAGTTTCATTTCGCCACGCGCGATCGCGGGTCTTTTCTGATTTCATCGCCTCTCCGCCGAGAAACAAAAGGCAGAAGAAGAGCCGGGGTCTCGGCGCGGTGAGGAAGGGAAGGGAAGAGAAGGGCTGGGGCGCCCTTGGAAGGAAGGAGAACTGTAAAATGGCATATATATATTTTTTTGCATCGGTTCGGTTCAAGAAATCAAGGCCTGGCCGAGCCACGCGAGTCTCGCTGTGACTTGGAAAAAGAAAAACAAGAAAAAGTAGAGACAAGCAGACGCTTTTCCGTGTCCCCCGGGGGAAAATTTTTCGCCCAAGCGGACTGTCAGTCTCTTTGCGGCTCCTTTCATTTTCTTGGTGGGGGGAATGATCCTAATCTTGGCAGATGCGCCCCCACCCCAAAATCCAGGAGACTGCTGATTCCCAGGGCTGCCCGCTTTCCTTCCAAGGGCCCCCGAAATCCAGTGGGAACCGTTCTCCCCCTCGCTCTGCCGGAAGCCCAGGGCCTCTACCGCGCTGGCCGGAGAACGGACCCGGTTCCAGAGTCGATGCCTTGCCCGGCACGCAACGGGTCGGCTCTCCCACATTTCGCGGCGGCTTCGAAAGGCAGCTGTTTGGGGGAGAAGCTTGGGCCAGGTGGGGCGGCGGTGTAACGGAGCTTTCCTAAACTGGGGAAGAAAAAAATGAACCCATCGGGAAGCCCAAGAAAACCCTTCCTTGAATATATTCCGCTTTTGTTTAAAAGTGCAGCAGCTATTTTATTTTATTTTATTTTTTATTTGAAAAAAAGGACCAAGAAAAAGAATAAAAGATTTCTGTGTACGCGAGGCAGAGAAAAGCGGGCGCCGTCCGGCCAATAAGCCACGTCTTCCCCCCCGAAACCTGGAAAAGAAGAAAAAAGAAAGAAAGAAAGAAAGAAAGAAAGAAAGAAAAGAAAGAAAGAAAGAAAGAAAGAAAGAAAGAAAGAAAGAAAGACGGAAGGAAGGAAGGAAGGAAGGAAGGAAGGAAGGAAGGAAGGAAGGAAGGAAGGAAGGAAGGAAGGAAGGAAGGAAACTATAAGTCAATCCAACCTAGGTTATATAGACCTTTTTTCTTTCTTTCTTTCTTTCTTTTTTTTTCCTTTTGAAGGTGGAGGGGGGGAGGGCGTTAGGGTTGAAGGTGATCCTAACCAGGTTTTGCAGCTCACCAGGCTGAGCTGTCAAGCATATTATTTTAGAAGGAGATTAATAGGAGAGGCGGGCAGCAATAATAATCGTTTTGTTTGATGTGACAACTTTGATAGGCGTTGATTTACTTACAAACTGATAGGGTTTTAATTGAGCGCCTCCATCCCGCTTGAGATGAAAGAGAAACGCATTGAAAGGTTGGCCGATTGCCCTCCAGCCTCAATACTGATTAGCCATCTCGACAATGAATAGTTCAAGGCATTTTCAAACTTTTTTTTAACCTCCTCCTCCTTCCACCCCCCCCCCACTTCTTCCCCTTCGCTCTCCCCTCTTCAAATAACTGCCAGCCCACGCCCCCTTCCCCTCCCCCCCCTCCTTCGGTGAAAATAAATCATTTCCATTGTGTGCAAATAAAATCGACTTGACATCTTTGCCGATAGCTGGGTAGGTAAACGAAAGTGTGGACTGGCATTTGCTAATTAATCCTTTGGTGTGCGGTGTGTGTTTTCTCCACACCCCCAGCCTGGAAAATAATGGCAGCCCCTTCGCTTTGATGGAGGCGTCCTAAGGAAAAGGGTTGTGGGGGGGGGAGTCTTCCCTCCCCCCTTCCACACCTCCGATTTAATTTACTGGAGGTGGGGGAAAAAAAGAGAGAGAGAGAGAATTCGTCACTTTAAAAAAAAAATCGAAACAAACTTGGAAGCGGATTGTGTTGCAAAGCTCAATTTCCTCTTTTAAAGGGAGGTGATTTGGACAGTGCAATAACGCAACCGGCCTGAATCACAAACCCAGATGGCGGCGTTTGTTGTCCGTTTTAAGGTTCTTGCAGATAAGCCGGTCGTACGACTAGCCAGCCCCTTTGGGATTCGGTTTAAGAACCGGGAAACCCAAGAGCCGTTTCGGGCTGGACCGTCGGGTCTCCGAGGAACCTTTAGCGCGTCTTGTGCAACTGGGCGCTCCAAGGAATGTCTAAGGGAGGGAAGGGCGCCGTTTATTTGAGGTGGGGCGGGATCTCAAGGCTTGACCTTTTCACAAGCCGAGCTCTTGATCCTCGATCCATTGATCTCTTCGGGCCTTTGGAAAAGCGGATTGAAAAGCGCGCGGCAGAGGCCCAAAGGATGATTTTGAAAATGCTCCGAATCGCCCTCCTCTAACTGCAAGCAACAACTAATGTTTGTGTATGCCCCCCCCCAAAACTCGGCCACCCTTCCCTCTCTCTCTCGTTCACACACACACACATAAACACACCACACAAGTATTCCACCCACTCTCGCTTTTCGATGTTTTCCTCTCTCTCTCTCTCTCTCTCTTTTGCACGTCAATACGATGCTTGTTTTACACATGTCCCGGAGTTCACCTTTGATTCTTCTGTTTTAAGCACTGTAACGAGGCCCTCGACCCCCCCCCTCCCTCCCTCCCACCCGTCTCCTCGCCTTTCTTTCTCTGCCTCGCTCGCTCGCTCCACAGGGGAAGAAGGGAGGAAAAAAACCCTTTTCCCACATCTAACACTACCTTAAGACAATTAATCTTTTTTACTCTTTCACCCTGGGGGACGGGGAGGACGGGACGGGGAGGACGGGCAAACACCAACTGGGGAAAAGTCGCTCTGCTCCGGTTAGGAAAAGAGCTGGTCGGAGCACTTTCATGCAAATGAAGGCGAAATGAAGAACTGCCTTTTCTTTTTCTTTCTTTCTTTCTTTCTTTCTTTCTTTCTTTCTTTCTTTCTTTCTTTCTTTCTTTCTTTCTTTCTTTCTTTCTTTCTTTCTTTCCATTCTTTCCTTCCTTCCTTATCTCCCTCTTTCTTTCCTCCCTTTCTTCTTTTTCTTCCTTTCTTTCCATTCTTTCCTTCCTTCCTTACCTCCCTCCTTTCTTCCTTCCCCCCCTCTCTTCTTTCCTTTCTTTCCTTTCTTCCTTCTTTCTTTCCTTACATTCTTTCCTTCCTTCCTTATCTCCCTCTCTTTCTTTCCTTCCTTCCTTCTTTCTTTTTCTTTCTTTCTTTCTTTCCATTCTTTCCTTCCTTCCTTACCTCCCTCCCTCCTTCCTTCCTTCCTTCCCTCTCTTCTTTCCTTTCCTTCCTTCCTTCTTTCTTTCCATTCTTTCCTTCCTTCCTTACCTCCCTCACTTTCTTTCCTTCCTTCCTTCCTTTTTCTTTCTTTCCATTCTTTCTTTCCTTCCTTCCTTAACTCCCTCCTTCCTTCCTTCCCACTCTTCTTTCCTTTCTTTCCTTCTTTCCTTCTTTTTTCTTTCTTTCTTTCCATTCCTTTCTTCCTTACCTCCTTCCTTCCTTCCTTTCCTTTCTTTTTCTTTCTTTCTTTCCATTCTTTCCTTCCTTCCCTCCCTCCTTCCTTCCACCTCTCCCTCTCTTCTTTCTTTCCTTTTTTTCTTTTTCTCTCCCCGCCCCCAGCAAATATAACAGGATTCCCAATTACAAAATTAAAATAAAATAAAATAAAACAAACTCAAGAGGCCAAGACGGCTGTCTCGAAAGCCCCTTGGCTGGAAGGCTCCCCACCCCCCCACCCCCCCACCCCCAGTTCAGGAAAAGAGGTAAGCGGGGACTCTCGCCGACCTCTTCATGAACAGCCTCGGCTAGGAAGTCCGGTGTCTTTCAAGCCTCTGAGCCGAGCACCTCGGAGGGAAAGGCCGAAGGGACCAAGAGGACGCTGCGGAAAATCAGCCCCGACAAAAATCCACATCTTTCGCCCCCAAATGTTACGTCGTTCCCGCAGTCAGAAGGCCGGGGGAAGGGCGCTCCTGTGGCACTGGCCCCCTCGCTTGGAAAGAAGGGGAGCCCGAAGGTGCCCAGCTGGGCGTGGGGTTCCCAAAGGGACCCCCAACTCAAAAGCTGAGCCGCCGAGAGCTTTAGAGGCAAGGCCCAAAGGGGTTTTGCTTGACACGGATTCTCTGCTGACACTTCCCCCCCCCCCGCCGCTGCCCTCAGGCAGAAGGCTTTCTGTCGCGGTAGCTGGGGATCACCCGGTCACGCTCCGAGCGAAAGGGCCGCCTTCCCTCAATACCTGACAAGCAGGTCTTGGCCAGCGTTAAACCTTACTTATAGGCGTTTTTGGTTTGGTTTCTTTCTTTCTTTCTTGGGAGAAGATATTGGGTGGTGGGAACTGTCGGGTGGGTTTATGTGAGGGAGGGGAAGCGAGTCCCCAGGAGGAAAAAAAGTTGAGCATGAGGTGTGGAGTCCGCCAGAGAGAACCTGACATCAACCTATTGCAGACCACGCAACTGCCTTCCTTCCCGACGCGTCCTTGCTTCCAAACGTGTCTTAGGCCATCGGGGTCAGGGGATGCCGAAGGCGGGGGTCGAAAGTTGCCGAGAATCTGCAACTCGATCCGATTTTGGCGTTCGCCCCTGGGGCTCCTCCTCCGTCCCTCCAGAAGGTCGGCCAGCCGGTTTTACGATCGCCTCGGCCCCGTCTCTTGACGGAGTAGAAGAAGCCTCGGGCCCGGGGCAGGAAAACGAGAAAGGGGGAGACCGGAGCCCAGAGGGGGAAAAAGAAAAGACCGAGGCGGCAGGTGAAATTGAAGCGGCACCCAACCGTAGATGCGGCAGCCGGCGGGCGAAAGCCTTCGAAGGCAGCCGTAGTTCATGTCATCGAGCAGGCCTCTTGGGCGAATAGGCTGGACCGAAAGAGGCCCAACCTTGTCCCGGGAGAGCGAGGGAGCCCGCCTCGCCTGATGGCTGGCCGCCCCTGAATCTCACCCACCCCAGGGCCGTCTTAACAGCATTATGCCCCCCACCCCGGACAAAGCAGTGTACTGGGGCCCCTACGCCACCTACTCACAGGAATAAAAATGTAAACGGTCGATAAAATTCAACATATTTATCAGTGTGATCAGGGTTCATTTCTATGAATGCATGTTAATATTAATTTAAAAAACGCAGTAAAATATAATAAATATGTTGCTGTATTTATAGGATACAAGGCGCATCGAAGGGTTAACATACACAGATGAGTATGGGGGCCCCTATGCTCATAGCGGGGAGTCCACGGGCAAGTGCCCATCAGGCCCAGGCGTTAAGACGGCCCTGTGCCGCGGTGGAAAATGCCTTCCTCGGGGAAATCCCAGGCCCTACCGACCTCAACGAAGGTCACCCAAACGGGTCGGCAGTACAAGGCATCGGTGTTGGAACTCCTGGCTCGGCCTGGACAGAGCCGTGGCGGGGCCTTTGCATTACCCAGAAGGAGGGAACGGGCGCCAAGAAATGCCTGGTGGGCTCTGGATGGATCTCATAAGGAAATCTGTTCCAGAGTCTCCGAAAAATGGTGGGGGACAACGGGGGACTTCGGAGCAGTTGCAGAAGAGGAAGAGCAGCGTCCTAAAGAGCAACGAGCAGCACCGACGGTTGTAGGTTTTATGGTGGGTCCTATAACACCAAGGATAGGAGTGAGTCCCACGGGAGACCAACGGGGGTGTTCAGGGTCCTCCTCCGGTTCCAAGGACCAGGAGCCCCACGAGGTGTCGGGCTCAGGGAAACGAGCCTCGCGGCTTATTTTGCAGGCATACACATCGCATTTACCCGGAGCGATTTACTCTTTTAAATGGAATGGCGCTTATATATTCCATTTAAAAGAGTAACTATATATCTGAGTGAATGAGCGGAGAAAGACAGACAACAAAAGAGACAGACGGGCGATATATATCCCCTTCCAAGGGAAGCCGTCCGTCCGTCTGTCTCTTGGCTGTCTGTCTTTCTCCGCTCACTCCCTCTCTTCTCTCCCTTTCTCTCTCTCCCTTTCCTTCCTTCAAAGTCGCACCAGGCTTGTAATCAGCAACACAACCTGACATAAATCAAGGCAGGATTGACAGGGGCTGACAAATAACTGATGGATTGCGGTTGGAGAGCATTGACAGCGGATGAAGGAGAGGAACCGAGGGAGAGCGCGTCTCCCCCACCCCCCCACCCTGGCCGGGAGGGGAGGGGCGGAAGGAGAAGGAGGAGGAGAGAGGGAGGGGCCTCATTCACGTGATACACTCCCCCCCCCCCGGCCTCTCCCAATCCTCGCGTGGAATTTCCCCACGCCCCTCCAGTTCCGCCTGGAGGGCGCTGGGTTGGCGTATTTGGAAGGAGGCGGCCCGGGACTTTTCCTGCTTCGTGCCGGAGGAAATCCGATCCAGGCCCCGTCAGCTTTATTTTCTCCCCCCCCCCCCACCACCATAAACTGAGCCCCGGGCCCGTTGCACGGAGAGCACGGAGCGCAGCGCCTCTTGGTGTGTTGTTTTGGCCCCATCGGGAGGCCGGGAAGCGACCTTAACCCAAGCAAAATCCACCGGGCCGATCTTGTCCCAGGCTGGGAGGGCGGGCCGCGTCTTGCGACCCCTACCCAAAAATAAAATAAAATAAAAAAAGCCCCGCGGGGACGTCTCTGGAGGCCGGAAAAGTGGGGAGGGGGTTTTCCCAGGAATGCCATGCCGGGCAGGGAACGAGCCCCGCTGAGCTGAGCAAAGGCAGGAGGCGGGATGGATGGATGGATGGATGGAGCGAGCGGGCAGAGCAATGGGTGGGTGGGGGGTGTTGGGTGGGTGGGGGGTCGTCGGCCTCGGAAAAGCCCTTGAAGAGGCAGCGTGACGTCACATCCCCTTGACCCTCCAATCACCTCGGGCTCCCATTTGATTGGAAGGCGGCAAAGGCTTTAATCTCCCGACTAATTCAGCTTGCTCGGGAAGCCACTTTCTCTGCCAGAGCCGAGGCTGGTGGGGCAGCGGCTGGCTGGCAGGAGAGCGGCTTGGGCGGAGAGGAGGAGGAGAAAGAGAAGAAGAAGCAAGAGAACGAAGGAAAGGAAGGAAGGAAAGGAAAGGAGGAGAGAGACCGGCCGGGCAGAGTGGGGGGCGAACGGCGGAGGAGATAAGCCCGGGCTCTTCTCTCCCTCCCCCCCCATCTCCTCCCTCTCCCTCCGGGGGGAGGGGACGATACAACCCTCCCCCCCAAAAAACACGGATTTATTTCTCCAGCGGTTAAAACCTCGGACTTTCCCTTTTGCCCGATTTTGAAAAAAAGACTGAAAAAAGAAAAAGAACAAGAAAGAAAAGAAAAGAAAAGACTGGGGGGAAAAAAAAGAAAAGAAGGAGAAGAAAAAACCTTCGGAGGAATCTGCTGCGGCTGCTTCTGCTGCTGTTTTGCAAAGGGGGCGGAATCTTCCTCCCTGCCTTCTACACCCCCACCCCCACCCCATCTCTCTCCCCCCCCCCCCCCACTCTTCGGTCCCCGAAGTCGCCATTGGAAGCCGCAGACGCTCCGTTTCGGTTCCTGAGCAGCGCGTTCCCGCCGCCGCCCTCCGTCCGTCCGCCCGTGCCCCCCGCCCACCCCCGCGCGTTTTCATGCGAGCCTTTGGGTCATGATTACAGCCCCCGCGCTTTCTGCCGTAAGAAGTAGTCCGCGCGGAGGCGGAGGCGGAGGCGCAGGAGGAGGCGCGCCAGAGCTCGGAAACGGCGGCGGCGGTGGTGCTGCTGAGCTCCCTTGGCAGAGCGGGCTCGCTAGGAACCTTCTCGGCGGCGGCGGCTGCTGCAAAGCTTTCTTCCACGCCATCCCCCCTTCGGACCCTTTGCGCCAAGCCAACCGTCTGCCCATCAAAGTCTTGAAAATGCTCACGGCACGGACGGGACACATTTTGCATCCCGAATATCTCCAGCCGTTGCCTTCCACGCCGGTCAGCCCGATCGAGGTAAGTAAGCCACACGGGGGGTGTGGGGGGGAGAAGGGGACCCCCGTCCTTTGGGGTGTGTGTGTGTGTGTGTGCGCGCGTGGAATCCTTTGTAGGGCGTTTGCTTCTTTTCAACAACTCTTCCCCCCCCTCTACAAACACACACACACACACACCGTCGTCCAGCCTGGGGCGATGGATTTGGGGGGGGGGGCAGGTTGATTGAGTACCCCTAAAAAGCTCCCCCGGAGGGACCCGCCGGACTTGCCTTGGTGCATCCTTAGCCTTGGGTGGAAGGGAGACGCGTCCCTGGCTTTCCATTTTGCATTCTCCGCTCTTTGAACGGGGGGCGGCCGGGTGCTCCGGCGGAATTTGCCACTTCATCGGCGGGCTCACTCCTGCCCCCCTCCGCCTCCCTCCTCTCTCCCCCCCCCCACCCCACGGCTTGTTGGTTATGGAACCAGATTGCCATCCAAGAGAAGGTAACCTGAAACTGAGCAGCAGCCCTGACCGGTTCGAGGGAGGTTTTGGAAAAGAAAGCCGCCCTGGCCTCTTCGGGGGTGGTGGAGGCTCTGCTCGTTTCTGTGTGTATGTGTGTGTGTGAGAGAGAGAGAGTGTGTGTGAGAAAGAGAAGAGAGAGAGAGAGAGAGAGTGAGAAAGAGAAGAGAGAGAGAGAAAGAAAGCGCGCTCTTCGGGCATGGCGAGGGTCTTGGGGGTACAGCCAGCAACGGATCGGGTCTGGGGCGGCAGGGTTCCGAAGGGCTCTCCAGAGGCGCAGCGACGGGGCGAGAGGGCTGCGCGAAGCAGGGCTCGGGGCGGCGTCCGCCAAAGAGTCCCAACGGAGGAGTGGGGACACACGGACGAAAGGGGGGAACAGCGCAGGGCGCCGGCCTCGGCTTCCCTTGCAGGGTGGAAGGATGGCGCAGGCGGCGGCTTTCAAAGGGGGGGGGGTGTTGGCGTCGGGGGGGGCAGCCACTTCGGGGGAGCCTCCCTGCCGGCACTCAGGGTTCCAACTCTCTTCTCTCCCCCTCCACCCCACCCCACCGGCCCTTCTGCAGCTGGACGCCAAGAAGAGCCCGCTGGCTCTCCTCGCGCAGACCTGCTCCCAGATCGGCAAGCCGGACCCCTCGCCTTCCTCCAAGCTCTCCAGCGTCACGTCCAGCGGAGGCGGCGGCGACAAGGAGGCGTCCAAGGGGGGCCCCTTGAAGCTCAGCGACATCGGCGCCGAGGACAAGTCCAGCTTCAAGCCTTACTCCAAGCCCGGCGCGGATAAGAAGGATTCGTCGGCCGTCGGAGGCTCCGGAGCCGCCTCCGGAGGGAGCTCGGGCGGTGGCGGCGGCAGCAGCGGCAGCAGCGGCGAGAAAACGGGATTCCGGGTGCCGAGCGCCACCTGCCCGCCGTTCACGCCAAGGACAGGCAGCCCCAGTTCCAGCGCCTCGGCCTGCTCGCCCGGCCTGCTGCCCGGCGGGGAGAGCAAGGGCGGCGGCGGGAGTAGCAGCGGAGGCGGCGGCGAGGCGGAGAAGAAAGAAGCGGCGGAGAGCTGCGGCAAGAGCGCTTCCGACGGCTCGGGGCGCCTGGCTTCCAGCGGCGGCGGCGGCCTCTCAGCCGAGCTGAGCCAAAGCCACGAGGGCGCCAAGGGGCTGCTGGCCGGCGTCGCTTCGGCCGCCTCTTGCTCGACGGCGGACTCGTCCTGCAGCGCCGTCCCGTCGTCGGTGGCCGCCGCTGTGCTGGGTTCGGCCGGTTTGGTGGCGCCCGTCTCCCCTTACAAACCGGGCCAGACTGTTTTCCCGCTGCCGCCGGCTGGCATGAGTTATCCGGGCTCCCTAGCCGGGGCGTACGCCGGCTACCCACCGCAGTTTCTGCCGCCGGGCGTGGCGCTCGACCCCAGCAAGGCTGGCAGCTTGGGGGGAGGCGGCGGGAGCGGCGGCAAAGCGGCGGGATCCAGCCCTTTGGCCGGCGCCTCCCCGCCGTCGGTGATGACGGCCAGCCTGTGCCGCGATCCTTACTGCCTGAGCTACCACTGCGCCAGCCACCTGGCCGCCGGCGCCTCCTGCGCCCACGAGCAAGCTCTCAAGGCCGGCGGCTATCCGCTGGTTTACCCGGGGCCGCCTCTGCACGCCGGGCCGCCGTCGCTAGCCGGCCACCCGCTTTACCCCTACGGCTTCCTGCTGCCCAACGACCCCCAGCCTCACAGCTGCAACTGGGTCTCGGCCAACGGGCCCTGCGACAAACGCTTCGCCACTTCGGAGGAGCTGCTCAGCCACCTGCGGACTCACACGGCTTTCCCCGGCCCGGCTGAGAAACTGCTCTCCGGCTACCCGAGCTCCAGCTCGTTGGCCGCCGCCGCCGCCGCGGCTATGGCTTGTCACATGCACGTGCCCACTTCGGCGGCCGGTGGCCCGGGCAGCCCTGGCGCTCTGGCCTTGCGCAGCCCGCACCACGCCTTGGGACTCAGCAGCCGCTACCACCCTTACTCCAAGAGCCCCTTGCCCACCCCCGGAGCCCCCGTCCCGGTCCCGGCCGCCACCGGACCCTATTACTCCCCTTACGCACTCTATGGGCAAAGACTGACTACAGCTTCCGCGCTGGGATACCAGTGAGTTTTTTTTCCCCCCCCGGTGTGTGTGTGTGGGAGGGGGGGTCGCCGCCTGAGGCTGGGGTTTTGTTTTTGGTGATCCTTTGGGGGGCGTCGGGGGTGGGTGGGTGGATTTGAAGCGGGGGAGGAGGAAGGCCCAGCGTCCCTTGGAAAGTTTCTTAAGGATGGATGACCAGACAAAAAAAATGGCAAAATTGGACGTTTTTTAAATAAATATATATATAAAGATAAGTGTTCATCTTGAGGACTGGATCCATGGGCACTGTATTTATTTATGTTAGCTTCAAGCGGGACGATGAATCCATTTTAAAAACAAAAAGTACATTACCTAATTTCAGCTCGATAGGCTTCAAGGAAAACAAAAACTCGCAAACAAAACGAAGTGGAAACACCCGTTGTAGAATATAAATCAATAAAAAGAAAACGAGAACTAGAGGTCTTCTCTTTAATGTTACTTTAAAAATTGCTATGATTGTACTGTATTGTACGTTCTTCTTTAACGGTGGGTCCCTGGGTGGGGCAGATGCCGCCCCCCCCCCCCGCCCCATGCATGTCTCTTTTTCCAAGAACAACGCGGCTCTTTACTTACAATTTGCCTATTCCAATTTTCAAATTGCAGCGATTTTTTCAAAGGTGTATCCAGTGGCAAAGAGAGCGAGAGAAATTGGTATTTTTTTTTTGTATGTATCCAGACAGGAAGGAAACCCAACCAACCACCAACCACTCTTTTCCAAAAACCTCCGTTTGCCTTATTTTTATTCTTTTAAAAAGAAACACTTGACTATTTTTTAATTTTTAAGGTCCACCCCGTAGCTAGGAACAGGAACAAGGGGTGACGTCATGTATTTAAAATAAGACAATGTATCGCTTTAAAAGATTAAAATTCTGTATATTTGATGTATTAAAAAAACAAAGGTTTACTTTTCTTTTGAAATAACCTTTTGGAGTCTGTTATAAATGCTCTTTAATTACTTGGGCGGATGAAAGCAAAGGAAGAGAAACAGCAATTGAAGGTTGATTATGCTCCCGGTTTAATTAGTACCCGATACTTCTCTTATTGCAGCTGCAGAGTTGTTAAGCAGAACTGGGGCAATTTAAACTAAAACTAAAACAAAGACGGAGTCGGCTTCTCTTCCAAGGGGGAAAGGAAGGCGTTTGGCTTTCAGAGATTTGCCCACCGAACGGCTGGGCTTTTCAAAAGGAGGGAAGAGGTCGTTGGCGCGCTCTGTTTTTGTTTTGCTTTTACGCGCGGCGAATGAACTCCTGGCTCCATTTAGGAAAACGCGGGACACGATCCAGCCCACGATTCTGGAAGGAATCGGGCTGGCGGCTTGGGAAGGGGGGTCTCGTCTCATCCTCCCAGTTCTTGGCTTGAGCAAGAAAGATTTACCTGCTCGGGAGAGAAACCACGGATAGGTCTGGTTTTTCCGTCCCAAAGGAGCAAGAAATGAAAGAAAGGGACGCGCGTGGGGGTGAAGGAGCAGATTTATTTAATAATTAAAAAAAAACCACGAGCGAGAAAGTCCCTCGGATCCCTTAGTTAGGTGGTAGTGGTGGGTTATTTTGAAATCCTGCTTAGTTTGGCCTGATGGCTGAAAACCCAAGCGGCGAGGAAAACGCATTGGTTAAAAAAAAGATTTTCATTTTCAGACAGGCGGGGAAAAATAAGATCTACAAAATCTCGTTAGATCCGTGGTTGCAGGGGGAAAAAAATCGACCACGTCTGTAGATCCTCCTGCTGCTTGCGGCCACCTTCCCACAGGCTAAATTCGGCTTGAGCGTTTTAACCCTGGGTGGAAGGAGTCTTTTTCGGAAGTCTCCGGCTCCTTTTGCGCGGCGTGAACAAAAATCCCCTTTGGTTAAGAGAGAAGTGTTTTTCCGTGGCCTTTTGTGTGCTCAAAGTAAAGGAGCGAATTTCAGCGACCCGTTTTAGTCGTCTTATGTGAATCCGGACGCGGGGATGGGGAGGGACAGCTCGCCAGCAGTTTTTTTGGGGGGTGGGTGAAGTTGGAAATAAACCCTGGCTAAAGCCCTAATCCTCTGGTCACTGGTGCGGAAGTAGCTGCGTCGAAAAGGGAAGGGGGTGTCATAGCTCTGAATGTGGGGGGGGGGGGAATTGAAAGAATTCCCCATCTCCCTAAAATGGGAATGGGAAGGAAAGACGCTTAATCGCTTATCTATCAGGCTTGCGGCCTGATTTTATTTTAATGTGTTTTTTTTTTTACTTCCGAGTAGATTTCTTCCTACAAGTTTGAAGACCTCAAAGCTGCGGAATTTAGAGGTGCGAGGCGAACCTCAGCACGCCTTTCCGGCTTTCTCCTTCCCTTTCCAGTTTTATTTCCATCCACTGTATTTTTCCCCCCTTTGAGATGGAAAGTAAGTAAAACAGGGCGGCTTTGGCCTTGTTTTTGTTTTTTTTAACTTTCAATCCGGAGAGATTTCATTTGTAACCCTTTTCCCCAAATAAGGTTCGCGTTCTTAGCTTGCAGCGCTGGATGCAAATGGGAAAGAGTCGTGGAAAAGCAGATCCGGGGAAAACTGCAGGGACGGTGGAGCAGAAAAGCAATATACTTTTTTTTAAAAACCCCAAAAACTGCTAAAGATCCCCCCACCTCCTTTGGATGTAAACAGCACTCCAAAGATGTGCAACTGGGCCTGTCCGTTGTCTTGCAAAAGGGAAACGCCTGCGCTCACCCAAAAAAGTGAAGTATTTCGCTTTAGATCTTAGCAATCGGTTCGTAAATGGTTATTAAGTCCGGGGTAGCCTCAAGAGTAAAGCAAAGAAAACGAAGGCAGGCTGACTCTAGGAAAGGAAGGAAGGAAGGAAGGAAGGAAAGAAGGAAAGAAAGAAAGAAAGAAAGAAAGAAAGAAAGAAAGAAAGAAAGAAAGAAAGAAAGAAAGAAAAAGAAAGAGAAGCAGATGGGCAGAAGCATTTTAAACCTATTATTATTATTATTATTATTATTATTATTATTATTATTATTATTATTATTATTATTATTATTATTTAAACAAGGGTTATTTTAGTTCTGCCGTGTCTTGTCAAACGGGTTTAACAGATCGGAAGGTGCAAACTAGTCGTGATGGTGGGGCGCGCGGTGAAATTGGGGGCAGCGCAGGCTTTGCAAAAGTTTTAAATTTCCCAGCTGTGACTTCTTGGGGTGGGGGGAGCGGAATTGCCTTGGGGCGGCTTCACTTTGCCGTTTGCCTTGATGGCTACTTTCGCTCCGCTCTTTGGTGTCTTAGGAGGCCAAGGAAGGGCTTTTTGGCTGTTCAAATAACTCACAAATCAAAGGGCTTTTTGCAGAGGGGGGGGGCAGTGGGGGTGGGGGGACGGTCAGCAGAGAGTGTTGGGATTGTGCGCGATTGAAGTCGTGGCTTGGTCTGATGGGAATGGATTTCTGGGGGAGGTGCGGGGAATTGAACCTGTGGACACTTGTTGACGTGTTTGGCTTTTTATATAATCGCGGGGAGGTTTTTTAAAGGGTAATTAATATTTATCGGGTACAGGGAGAACTTGCCCTGGGGAGAAAAGGGGGAGGAAAAAAAAAACCCTTCTGGGAACATGTGTAGAGAAAACGTGGGAGAGCAAAAAGGGTTCTTTTTAAAAAATAAAAATAATAACATGCTCTTCTCCTAAGGTGTTCCTTTACTGAGACAGTTAAACCCCCACCCCCAAATCCGGTGAAGAGATTTCCCCGGGCAATCAGAGCAGGAGGAAATAAAAATCTGCAAGGGAGTCATTCTTATGCGCAGCTCTCTGGATCCTACAGCGCGCCCCAGTCTTCAAAGTGGGGCAGTTGGAGACAAAATCTAACCTAATCCCCTTCCTCCTCCTCTCCTCCGTGGTCTTAAACAGGTCTGCCGTTAATAAACCTGGGTGATGCCGAGGCCAAGGCTTGGGCCAACTCATCCTTGGGGTGCTCGGGGTAAGACCTTCCTTCTCGTTGGAGCTTTCTTCCTCTTTGATCCACCTAACTCTAAAAGCCGGGACTTCAAGGGGACGGGCGACGCTTGGCAAAGACCAGGGATGCGTGGCACAAATCGCTCCAGGCCCCCACAGAAGCCAAGAGACCTTCTCTCGCTTTCCCACCACCACCCCGAACCAGGAAAAAAAAGGCTCCGGCCCTTTGCAAGCTTGCTATGGTCAAACTGGCTGTTTGAGAGGCGAAAAGCCCGGACGGAGGAAAAGGGGGGGGACAGAGGGAACGGCGGTGACAACTGACTTTCCCGTCCCTGCAAAAGAGAACAAGGCTGGCCTAGCTTGCTTCTCTGCGGCTGGAGACAGCCAGCAGCCTCGGTGCATTCCCACGACACAAATTCAGCGGCTGGCACAATTCTAGTCTCTGATCCAAAGCTGGGAACGCAAAGGCGGCAAAGGAAAGCTCTGGCATTCTTCAGGATTCTTCTCTGCGCCCTCTTTATTTCAAGGGCTAACCGCTGTCGGAGGAGGAGGAGGAGGCGGCACAGGGTTTCTCTCCACGGCTGGGATATAAACCTGGCTTTCCCTCGGTGAAGCGACTGGAAGAAAGAATCTGCAGCCGGACGAGGCCTTCCTGAGCGCACAGGCCCTGCACGGTTTTCAAGGAAGCAGAAAAGAGAGAAATTCTGCAGGGAGCTCGTCACTTCCACAGCCAACTGAGCAGGCATGGTTAGAAGAAGAGGAGGAAGAAGAGGAGGAAATGGCAACGGTCGTACTACTACTGGTAGGGAGAAGAAGAGTCGCGGATTGCAACGCAACTGGACTTTTCCTAAGAATGGCAAGCTGGGAAGGAAGGCAGCTACTGGGCAAGAGTGACCACCGTTCCCTATCGCGGGGCTGGGAAAGAATTTGGGGGAGGCTTCTTCCATCCATTAGGAAAAAGCGGCAAGGCCAAGGGAAGGGAATGGACTGAATTCCCACGACTCGGCCCGAACCTGGGGAGATGCTGGGTAAATTGTGCGACCGCGGATGGTTTGTGAGTCGGGAAGCACTTTTTTTCAGGTTGGGAAGCTTGGTTTTTTTTGGGGGGGGTTCTGTTTCCTGCTGGACACCCCCCAAATTGAAAGCGGAAAGCAGCTGAGCTGATGAGCCAGGAAAAGTTTGTTCAAGCTTTAAGGATACTTTCGAGGCCTAGAAGAGCTCCTGTAAATGTTGCGGTAACTAACGCGTTTAACAAAAGTTAAGTGTTTTTTTTTTTTAAGGGATCATCAGGTTGTATAAACAACCTGTCCTGCTTCGGGGCAGAAAGCCTGCAGGCTGGGAGACTTTGGGCCAGCCGCTGTCTCTCAGCCCTGGGAAGGAAGCAATGGCATACCACTTCTGGAGAAATGTCGCCAAGAAAACGTCAGGGATTCTTTTGAGACTTGGACACGATTGGAAAAATCATAATTTAGCTGGTTAGCAAATAACCGGAATTTATCTTGTTTATTTATTTATGTATTTATATGCTGCTCTTCTCCGGAGACTCAGGGCGGCTTACAATGCGTTAAGCAATAGCCTTCATACTTTTGTATATACCCGTTTAGTAGGACTTTTGCCCCCCCCCCTTAAGCGGTGTTCTTTTTTATACAAAATCAGCTTATTGCCCCCACAATCTGGGTCCTCATTTTACCTATCTCGAAAGGATGGAAAGCTGAGTCAACCTTGAGCCTGGTGAGTTTTGAACTCTCACCACATTCTGTCACTGAATCCTTTACACTCTGAATCCTTTTAAAACAGCCTCGTCTGATCCGCATTGCCCTTTTTGTGATCCCAAGAAGCCATTGGACAGGGAATGAGAGTAGAATGGTTTCCCCATTCCACCCCCACCCCCCAACGATCCCTTGGGGGAATCAAGTCTCGGGAAGTGAAGTTTGGGGGGGGGCTCCAGGAGAAAGAATGTGTTCCCTGTGTAATGCCAAATTTAGGGGGGCAAAGAGCTTTTGTTTCCTTCCTCCTCAGTGTTTTGGGGACAGCCAGAAATCAGGCTCAGCCACGCAGCGGGCAGAAAGCGTGAGAATCGTGACTCGGGAGATGCCAGCTACGATCTGGACTATCGCCCTCGGCTAGTGGACGTGGGAGAGAGGACAGATGTGTGGTCGTGGGATTTTTTTTTCCCAGATGGCTCAGCAGACTAAAGCATTGTGATTAGCATCAGCTGTCTGCAATTACTGTAAGTTCGAATCTCACCAGGCTCAAGGTTGACTCAGCCTTCCATCCTTTCTAAGGTAGGCAAATTGAGGACCCAGTTTGTGGGGGGGCAATAAGCTGACTTTGTATAAAATATACAAAAGTAGGAAGGCTATTGCTTAACGCATTGTAAGCCGCCCTGAGTCTCCGGAGAAGGGCAGCATATAAATCATTTTTTTTTAAAAAGGAGCACTTGTGAACCCATGGAAGCTCCCCACGGCAGCGAGCCCTTTCTCTTCCTTCCTTCGCCTGCCTTTTTTTTATTACTATCCCTTTAATCCTTCTTGTTTTCCTTTACCCTTCTTTCCTTCCTTCCTTCTTTCTTTCTCCTCCCCTTCTTCCTCTCTTCCTCCCCAAATTCTTGCGTGTTATCCCAGGATCACTCAAAAGACTTCTGCCCTACTGCAATAATCAACCCGAGGCATCGGAAGAAAAACCACAACTCTTCATGGTTACTACTAGTAGTAGTCAATGAATCCACGCACGGGTACGTTCCTTTAGCCCGTCCTCGCCACGTTCTGTTGTTTGGCTTTGTCGTCGCCTTGTGATGACCTAAAGAGAGATTTGCACGTGGGGAAAGTAAGAAGGATGCTTGCTCACTGGCGTAACTCCCTCCCTCCCTCCTGCCTCCGCCTCTTTTGTTTTCCCTGCGTATTTCCCCATTTTCAGCGACGATGCGCCGCCAGGCGGCGCTAGACAATCTTTCCGCAACGACTTGTAAAAACTCACCGTTTTAATCCGCTGCTTTGAGCGCGATTTGTTAACAATGTTTCTTGCACCGAGTAGCTTGGGCTGTACTTAATGTGCGTTTTGTGTGCAGCACACGCGTTCACGGTAGAGGAGCTGGGGTAGGGCCGAGGAAACCGTTAGATGGGGAAAGGAAGGGAAGGGATGCAGGGAACGGGAAGATCAAAGCAAGGCGCCTCTCTTTTAACTCTTTTGAACTCTTCCCGGGAGTTGGGGGGCGGCATAGCAAATTCAGAGGTCGCATCCAAGCCGTTTGAGGTTAGACTGCTTCATACAGATATTGTGGTGGTGGTGGTGGTATGGCTTTTCTCTCTCTGCCCCTTTGGGTTTGAGGCTGTGATGAAATCCATTTTTTTTACTACCGGCTCCGTGGAGGTGGTGTGGCTTGGTGGGCGTGGCAGGGGAAGGGCACTGCAAAATTTCCGTTCCCTCCCCACTCCTGGGGGAAGGATACTGCAAAACCCCCATTCCCTCCCCACTCCTGGGGGAAGGATACTGCAAAACCCCACTCCTGGGGGAAGGATATTGCAAAAACCCCATTCCCATCCCACTCCTGGGTTAAGGATACTACAAAACCCCCATTCCCACCCCACTCCTGGGGGAAGAATACTGCAAAACCCCCATTCCCTCCCCACTCCTGGGGGAAGGATACTGCAAAAACCCCATTCTCATCCCACTCCTGGGTTAAGGATACAGCAAAACCCCCATTCCCACCCCACTCCTGGGGGAAGGATACTGCAAAACCCCCATTCCCACCCCACTCCTGGGGGAAGGATACTGCAAAACCCCAGTCCTGGGGGAAGGATTTTGCAAAATCCCCATTCCCTCCCCACTCCTGGGTTAAGGATACTGCAAAACCCCATTCCCATCCCACTCCTGGGGGAAGGATACTGCAAAACCCCCATTCCCACCCCACTCCTGGGGGAAGGAAGGATACTGCAAAATCCCCATTCCCACCCCACTACTGGGGAAGGATACTGCAAAAACCCCATTCCCACCCCACTCGGGGGCCAGCCAGAGGTGGTATTTGCCGGTTCTCTGAACTACTCAAAATTTCCGCTACCGGTTTTCCAGAACCTGCTGGATTTCACCCCTGGTTTGAGGGACCCCCTCCCCAAACCCTCCAACTCTTTTCCAAAGTAGTTGGGGGAAAGCGCAAAATTTTGGTATCTTAAAGACACTTCAGCCGCTCTCCCACCCTCTTTGGGAGACGTCCCCCCAGGTAGGTTTGGGGGGGAACAACAAGACCCTAATTAATAAAAACACTTCTCATCTCTACCACACACACACAGCCCCCCCCCATACACACCGGTGTAATTAACTAAGCCTTGCAGAGCAGCTGAATGTAGGTATGTTTTCTCCAGCCTCTGAAGGAGTTATGGGACCTGCCACGCATCCTCTCTGCTGGGCTCTCGATTCCCAAATTAAAACGAGGGACTCAGCCAGGTGAGAGGGAGGAGGAAGAGGAGGAGGCATCTCCCAACTGTATCTTCCTGAGCTTGTTGGGGTGCTCTGGGGAACCTTACAGGGGGTTGGACTAGAAGGCCTCCGAGATCCTTTCTTACTCTTACTGTTATGTTCTCTCTTGCAGCCTTAGCTTCAGCCTAACCAGCAAATGCCACCTCCCCACTTTGCTGGACTCCAAGGGTTCCAGCGAACCCTTTGAAACCACAGCACAACCCCCCCCCAAGCTCTTTCCCCCTGCCTTTCCAATGGATGCTCCTTCATACTGAGCCAACAGTGTGCGGTGGCAGCCAAAAAGGCCAATGCAATCCAAAGTTACATTAACAGAGGGATACAATCAAGATCAAGAGCGGTATTAATACCACGCTATAAAGCACGCCCCCCCCACTCCCGCACCCTGTTTTCGCTAGCAGAGGTACTCACTGAACAAAATCCTCCCTTAGCGACCTGCATGTTGGACTTCGATGGGTGGTCGTAAAATGAGGATCGCCTGTACTTCCTTGGTTGCTCTTCCTTCAGCTTTGGAAAATGAGGGAGTTTTCGCAAGGGATGGCTCGTGATGGAAGCTGTATGCATGGCTTGCATTCTCAAGTCAAAAGGGACTTGTGAGCAGGCCAGATTTGTGTGTGTATGTGTGTGTGTGTGTGTGTATGGGGGTCAGCAACCTGCCATTCTCATTCCTATTAAACTTACGTATCTATTTTGGACACTTTACAAAAACAACAACAACAACGATACACCTTCTGAACTTCACATTGCCTGCCTCTAGAATTATAGATTGTCCTTGACTTACGACCACAATTGAGCTCAATTATTTCCAGTTGCTAAGTGAGACGGGGGTTAAGTGAATTGGTGTGAAGCGAATCTGGCATCCCCTATTAGCTTTGCTTAGTCCGAAGCCAGCTGGACGTGCGTGGTGATCCCATGACCCTCGGATGCTGCAACCATCGTAAATATACTCTGGTTGCCAATCAACCGAGTTTTGACACGGTTGTAAGCAGTGGTATTCAGCCGGTTCGGATTGATTCTGGCGAACTGGTAGCGGCGACCTGCGGGTTGCCCTGCCCACCCGCTCCGCAATTATGCCGTCGTATTTAGCCACATTTTCTAAGCCGGGCTCGTGTGCAAGCCACGTGCACAAGCAAAGCGCATGCGCAGAACGTTGCATGTATTGTGGAAGGCGCACACACAAGTGAAGCAAACATGCCCACATGCTCACATTTGCATGATGAACTGGTGGTAAAATTATGTGAAAGTCACCTCTGGTTGTAAGTGGGAAAATCGGTCATAAGTCGCTTGTTTCAGTGCTGGGGTCACTTCAAACGGTCACTGAACAAACGGTTGTAACTCAAGGACGACGTCTAACGTGTCAACGGTTTGACGTAGAGATGGTCAAACGGAAACATTGCACACACACGCTCGCTGGGGCCGTGCTCCAGAAAAGCTGAACTTCCCGGTTCTAGCAAGCGTGCGTGTCCGAAGATCAGCTGGCCGGTGTGCATCTACAGGCCAGTTTTTGGCATTGACATGTGCTCAAAGGGGTCGCACTCTGGAAAAGTCAAAGTTTCGGGTTCTAGCACATATGCGCTCCTGACGATTGGCTGGCCGGCGTGCATGCACAGCCGGTTTTCGGCACTGCCGCATGCATGAGGGGATCATGCTACAGAAAAGCTGAACTTCTGGGTTCTGGCGGGCATGCATACCCAACAATCAGCTGGCTGGCGGGCATGCATACCCAACAATCAGCTGACTGGCACTTGCACACACTGGTTTTTGGCACTGCCGTGCAAATGAAGGACAGCTGATTGTGGAGCACGCATGCATGCCAGAAACCCAGAAGACAAACAGACAAGGCCACACATGCCGGGCGACATGGCTTTACATGCCACTTTCGGCACGCGTGCCATAGGTTCACCATCACGGGCCTGTATACATGGACAGAGATGGTGGTCGGTGAAGTATCCTGGCCCGATCACCAGCCAAACAGAAAATGTCCATTGGTACTTCTACGTAGTCAAACTGATACAAAAGAATAACAGAGTCAGAAGGGATCTTGGAGGTCTAGTCTAACCCTCTGGAAGGATCCCCACAGTACCCCCAAGAAGCTCAGGAAGGTACAGTTGGGAGATGCCACCTTCTTGCGCTCGCCTGGCTAAGTCGCTCCCTTGTTTTGGAAGAATAAACTCATGAAGCATGTCCAAACTTGCAATCTCCAGATCACTTCATGTATTTCTCTGGAACTATTTTTCGCCTTCGCTCTGCCTTTGTTTTGGTGACTTTCTGGTGCACAATGTTTGAGAATTGCAATTTCTGTCCCTCTAATCCTGTGTTTGTGGACTTGATGGAAAAAGCAGCCACGTTCGCAGGCCTCAAACCGCTTCGTCTTATTTTTGTGCAGCTTTCCGGCATTCCGCTCTCACAGTGGCCGCCTTTCAAGGTAAAATGATTCATATGCATTTTTTTGCTGTGCGAGTCAGTATCCAAGCACTTAGAACGCGGCTGTGTGATTTATCATCGATACAAAGCCCAGAGAAAGTCACCGTGGAGAGGAGGGAGCTGACGGGGATTGGAACCAATGTAAGTGAAACAAAGAGAAGCTGGAGGAAACCGTTGTGGTTGTGCAGATCTGAAATTATTTGGGGGGGAAATTGAATGTAGACTCAAACCCTCATTCACCCATTTGCACTCATTTCCTAAACTGCACAACGATCGATACCTTTTGTGATACATCAAAAGGCTATCGATCGTTGTCTTTTTTTATAAGCGCCCAATTACTCGGTGATCTTGGTGCACGTCTGTTGCTTAAACACAGCCCGGTGTTCAGACAACCCCACCCCGGCGGCAAAGCTGCTGTAAAAATGTGCTACGTATAGACTGCGAGGTTGACCAGCGCCCATTTTAAAACCAGGCATCTCGCTTTGGAGACTGGAATTATCTTGCATTCGGGCATTTTCACCAGAGAGATGGCTTTCGTGCAGACATGAACCTAGGAAGCTAACATGTTTTCCTGAAAATAAGACTTACTCCGAAAGTAAGCCCTAGCTTGATTTTTACATGTGCACCCAATATAAACCCTATCCTCCACCCCCAAATAAGCCCTAATTAAGACTCCGCCCACTCCAGGGTGCATGGGTAAAAATTAAGCTAGGGTGGCAATGGGGAGGTGGAGCTGCCCTACTATTTAACCTTCAGACAGTTGCAGCCAGGCCTCACACACTCTGACACCTGCCTTGACAGCCCATTTCTTCTGCAGCCGGCAAGGTGTTCCTGAAGGCCTCTGCAGCCGATAACAGGGCTCCGGATCGATCTGGAGCTCTGTTATCAGCTACAGAGGTCTTCAGGAAAGTCTTGCCAGCTGCAGAAGAAGTTCCTGAAGGCCTCTAATAGTGAAAAGGAGGCCGGGGGCAATGCGCACTTGTGAGATGAGTCAGTGGACGACATTTCGCCCCTGAAAATAAGACCTGGTGCCTATTTTGGTGACACACACACACACACACACACACACACACACATATATATATGTATGTTGTTTTTTTTTTGTGTTGAGTCATCCTGGATTGCCACGAATGGAGGAGATATCACAAATCTCCAATTTTGCCTTTCAGCCCAATCTCATGGGCCGTCCAGACAGTATAATATAGCCGACAAGCTATTTTCTATGTTTTTAATATTTTGTTAATATGTTTTTAATATTTAATATTTAATAAAATATTAAAAACATAGAAAATAGCTTGTCGGCTATATTATACTGTCTGGACGGCCCATGAGATTGGGCTGAAAGGCAAAATTGGAGATTTGTGATATCTTCTCCATTCGTGGCAATCCAGGATGACTCAACACAAAAAAAAAAAAAAACATACAAATAAACCTACCTGGAAATGAGCTGGTAATCGGATAAGAGCCTGTGGCCTGAGGGTTAAATCAACTGCCTTGCAGGCAGACAGCCCAGGTTCAAATCCCAGTAAGGGTATGACTGTCTGATGAGAGCAAATAAGCTCGAAATAGATCTATAACAGCCTCCCTTTAATTATAGAATTATCAGCAAAAATATTATATATATATATATATATATATATATATATATATATATATATATATATATATATATATATATATATATATATATATATATATATATATATATATATATATATATATATATATATATGACAGGAACTTATTTTTGAGGAAACGGTTATTTATTTATTTATTTATTTATTTATTTATTTATTTATTTATTTGTTTCATTACATTTTTATACTGCCCTTCTCCCGAAGGACTCAGGGCGGTGTACAGCCATAATAAAACAGTAACAACACAAAAGTTAAAAACTATTAAAATAATTCAACAATTGGTCATAATTAAAACCCCAAAGCTAAAATCCATTAAAGAGCCCCTTAAAATCATTGCTCCGTCAGCCGGCTTGATGAAATCATAGGGTCTTAAGAGTACGACTGAAGGCGCGGAGGTTGGGGATCCTTCGTATATCCGGGGGCAGTTCATTCCAAAGGGCAGGGCCCCCCACAGAGAAGGCTCTCCCCCTGGGGGTTGCCGGTCAACATAGTTTGACCGACAACACCCTGAGGAGGCCCTCTCTGTGGGAGCGTACCGGCTGGTGGAAGGCAATCGGTGGCAGAAGGTAGTCTTGTAGATATCCAGGTCCTAAGCCATGGAGCGCTTTAAAGGTGGTAACCAACAATAGAAGAACTCAATAGAAGGAGTCATGGAGGAAAAATGTTTTGTTTTGGTTGCTGTTATTTTTGTTGACTTCTTGGGTTATTCTACATGTCACTCCAACCCATTACATCTGTCCTGTCCTATTGAGCATAGATAGCCTCTTCAGGTTACTGGCTCTAACCTTTCATCCCATAGCCACCTCTCTGGGAATCAGCCAAGCCTGAGTGAGACTTGATCCTTGGAGATTACTGGGGGATTTGCATAGATGGGATCATTTGTTATTAAGCAAGGGTCTCTGGGCATCATCAGTATGGCACAACTAACCTCACTACTTCTTATAGCACGTAGACTTACATACCACTCTACGACCCTCTCTAAGTGGTTTACAGCCTCTTGCCCCCCAACAATCTGGGTCCTCATTTGATCAATCTTGGAAGGATGGAAGGCTGAGTCAACCTTGAGCTGGTCAGGATCGAACTGCTGGCAGTCAGCAGCATTAGCCTGCAATACTGCATTCTAACCACTGCGCTACCATGGCTCATTTTATCATTTTTCCATCTCTGATGAGGTCCCCTATGAACCAATCAGCTGCTATGTGGAGTACGAAGATGTCTGTTGTATGGGTGTCAATATATGTATGTGTGTATTGGGGGTGAAATTCAAAATTTTTCCCTACCAGTTCTGTGGGTGTGGCTTGGTGGGTGTGGCAGGGGAAGGATATTGCAAAATCTCCATTCCCACCCCACTCTGGGGCCAGCCAGAGGTGGTATTTGCCGGTTCTCCGAACTACTCAAAATTTCCACTACCGGTTCTCTAGAACCTGTTAGAACCTGCTGGATTTCACCCCTGGTATGTATGTATGTATGTATGCATGTATGTATGTATGTATGTATGTATGTATGTGATGTATATATGGGTCCCTTTCAGAGATGGTATTCACTTACCTTCGCTACCAGTTCCCAAATGTGAGTGCATGCACCTCCTCCACACATGCACAGAGGGTCAAAAATGGGACATGATAACATCCGGGTGGGTGAGTGGGTGGAGTCTCCTGCCGCTACCGGATGGTGCGATCCAGATAGAACCGGATGAATTTCACCACTGGTTCCTTCCCTATAGCAGAGTAAAACTTACTCTGACATTAAGAAACCTTGGAGAGGCGTAAGATTAATACTGTCCAATAAAAGGAGATTTGAGACTTATCCCTCATGCGATCATTTTTTGAGAAGTGGGAAAACTTGGTCACAAAGAGCTCGCAATTGCTTAGGTTAGTGTGATTATGTACTACCCTCTGTAGCTGAGGGCTGGAATCAACACCCAGTAATTCAAGCACAGGGAAAATGGCTGGGATCTTTGCAGCAAGTGGTTAAAAAAATAATCAAGACACATATATAAAACACTTCAATCACACCACTACAACCACTATCATGAATTTTTTTTTACTATATCCTGTGGGGACACACACACACACACCCATGAAGGGTGACCTATAGCCAGACAAGGAACAATGGATGGAGGGATTCAACCTGGAAATAAGGAGAAATGTTCTGACAGTGAGAACAATCAACCCATGGAACAGAAGTTGCCTTCGGAAGTTGTGGGAGCTTCATCACTGGAGGCTTTCAAGAAGAGACTGGACTGCCATCTGTCAGAAATGGTGTAGGGTCTCCTGCTTGGTTGGGTGTGGGGGTTGGATTAGAAGACCTCTAAGGTCTCTTCCAAATCTGTTAATCGGTTAAAGCCTAACTCCACTGCTCAATACATTTGGGACCCTCAGCTGGTGATGACAAATGGAGGGTTTGGGAAATGTAGAATCTCTGGCATGATTAGGTGGCAGAATTCATCCTTTTGTGTCACACACACAATCTATCTGTCTATCTGTCTATCTATCTTAATTATAATTATTAATTATTATTAATACATTATATTATAATTAATAATTATAATTATTAAGAAAGATTAAAAGAAAAAGTGCTGTTCTTTATGTGGGCCGCCCTGTGTTTATCTCCTGTCCCCGAATCAGAAGAAAGTCTGTCAACATAAAAAAATGACGCCATCTTCTACGTTCATCCCATCTCTGCAACCAGATTGGTCAGCGTTGGTGCCCGCTCACATCGTAATGTAAGGTAGGGATCAGGGGTGGTATTCATTTAACTTTGCTATCGTTCTCTGCGCATGCGCAGAGGGTAAAAAACAACATCAGGGCAGGTGGGCGAAGCTTCCCGCAGCTGCCGCTACCTGTTCGCACAACCCGGATAGAATCAACTGAATTGCACCACTGTCAGGTGTATCAAACTCAAGGGCCCGGGGCTGGAACAGGCTCACGGGTGTTGTGGCCCGTACGCGGCCTGTGCAGCTAGTAGCTGATTCCAACAGCGAGGAGGCTGGTGTGGTGCTGCGCCAGCAGCCTGTGCAGCTGGCACTCGCGTCGGACAATGGGGCTGGAGAAGATGTGGTGCCAGAGGTGGGGATTCATCCAGGGCCTTCAGAACCTCCAGAAGCTTCCATGAGTGAAGATGAAGAAGAGGAGGAGCCTCTTCTCAATGCCCGGGTGTGCAGAGCAGCCAAAAGACAGGAGTGGCTCCTCAGGAGGAGGTCTCCTCAAGAGTAAGGCTTGGGGCTAATTGGCTACTCCCTTAGCCTATTTAAGGAGGAACACCGACTGAGGCAATTTGCAGGGAACAACTTAGTTCACTCTCCTTTGCGTCTTGATCTTAGTTCTTTTATCACCAGAGTCTCTAGGGAGTTGGGTGGCATAGAAATGTGACTAATAAATAAATAAATAAATTTACCTGCAAATTGCTTCTGGGCTTTCTTTCAATCCTAGTAAGATTGATTATTTATTCTTTGGAGTCTTGTAGGCTGTTAAGAAAGTTAATTAACAGCCTTTGTTTGAAAAAGACTGATTTAATTTAGTAAACTAAGGTTTGTACACACTTTGTGTGTGTTGCATTCTTTTAGGGTCCGTAGCTGGGACAGAACAATGGGGTGCCTAGATCTGGCCCATGGGGCTGCCATGGAAACAGTGAAGGACCGGCCTGCAGTGCCTCTGCCAGCAAAAATGGAGCTTGGAAGGGCTCCATTTTACCTGGCAGAGATGCAGGAGGCCATCCAGGCTGAAAACGGAGCATGCAAGGGCCAGAGGAGGATTTCACTGGCAGAGGACTGCAGGAGGTCGTCACGGCCAAACATGGAGCTCGGGAGCCCGTTTTCGCTGGCAGAGCGCTCAGTCCACAGGTGCCCCCAAAACAAGTGATGTTGAGCTGGCTATGCCCACCCTGGCCACACCCACTCCAACCCCCAGAGGTCAAACACAACCCCTCAATGAAATCAAGTTTGACACCCCTGTTCTAGGCCATCCATTGGTTGAATGACTGCCCCCTCCCACCCACCAAACATCATCTATCCGTGGGGAATGGACCGCTTGAAGTTGGGTGTTGTGGTGTTGTGACCATCTCCCTCCAATTGAAACAAGTCTTCCTGTTTGGAAAAATGAACGTGGCTTCTGCATTGCATGATCAACCCCACTTCATGGATGTTCCTATGCACAGATGCTTTTAAGAAATGCCTCACTGGATGCATGGGGCTTGCTTCTCAATACATACACCCCAATTTGCACCACATCTCCATTGAGAGGGTAATAGTATGTGGAATGATCTGCACTGGCTTGGGGAAAAGAAAATATATATTTGAAGCTTGCCCCAAAGGTGCTTTTTCAAGAGGCAGCTGGACTTCCTTGTTCGTTTTTTTCTTTGAGGACGTTTTGCTTCTCATCTGAGAAGCTTCTTCAGCTCTGACTGGATGGTGGGGAAGGAAAGAATTTATACTCCTTGCAGACAGCTGGACATTTGCGTTCTTTGAGAGAGTCTTCGAGGCTACCTGGAGGTTTATCTGTGTCCTCAGGGACACCTGAGTAGTGCAAATGGGTGTGGAGTATTTTTGGAACTGCTGAAAGGACTTTGTTGCAGACTGGAGATCTTCAAAGAAAAACAATGAAGTCCAGTTGCCTCTTGAAAAAGCATCTTTGGGATAACCATGACCTGGATGACTGAGAATCTCCATAGACATTAAAGCAACAGGTATCTCTCTGTAGCCACTAGACTTTCTCAGGGAAAGGCTTAGCACAATATCATTTGGAACTGCTATTGTCCCATATTCCAACCAGGGGTGAAATCCAGCAGGTTCTGACAGGTTCTGGCAAACCGGTAGCAGAAATGTTGAATAGTTCAGAGAATTGGCAAATACCACCTCTGGCTGGCCCCAGAATGGGGTGGAAATGGAGATTTTGCAATATCCTTCCCCCAGGAGTGGGGAGGGAATGGGGGTTTTGCAGTATCCTTCCCCTGCCACACCCACCAAACCACGCCCACAGAACAGGTAGGGAAAAAATTTGAATTTCACACCTGATTCCAACTATAGTCCGGTGGAATTTGTTTGATTCAAATCCCCCAGTTCCCTATTTGATTCTTTCATGTCTAAAGCCATCTCAAACACGGCTTTTAGATTGAGAAGTAGGGCTGAGCAGAGTAAAAACGAGGGTTTGGCTAGTCCTGTTTAATTATCGGTTTAAACCTATTTTGGGTTTCTCTACTCCGTGTTTAGGGACACTCTCTTAGCTACTTGGGAAAAAAAATCCCTTAAGCAGAAACAATTTTTTACGTGGCTTTTCCCAGGCTCAAAATTCCAGTGTTTTTATGCTACTGCAATAAAATATTAGTCTCTTTTCAGCAGCCAATGCTGGACAATCATTTCATTTTAATTTTGATTTGCTACCAACCAATAAGGTCTTTCATATATGCTGTTTAGAACAGGGGTCTCCAACCTTGGCAACTATAAGACTTGTGGACTTCAACTCCCAGAGTTCCTCAGCCAGCGTTCTGGAAATTCTGAAAGTTGAAGTCCACAAGTCTTAAAATTGCCAAGGTTGGAGACCCCTGGTTTAAAACATTGGCCTTCTCTAGGTTCTGAAGCTATGTTATCTAGATTATCAAAACTGTCAGGGGATTCGTAATAAGGTCCAAGCTTGACGGTTTAGGGTAGATTTCTGGACACATTTGTGCGGATTATTCTCTTTTTCCCCTTTTTTTGTTTCCACTTCGTTTGCTGGCAAAAATAAAATGGATGACATGCACTGAGTAAAAAGACATTTCAACTGTGCCCATCATCTGGGCCCCACCAGGATCCTTCCTGCAGATGTCCCTACTGGATACAAGGGCCCGTGGCCAAATCTGGTGGGGTTGTCCAAGGTCTACAAAGAATTCTTCAGTCATCTCCAAGACAACCAGAGAAACAGCAGCACTCAAGATGAATAAGATCAAGGGAACCGGTTACTGAATGACACTTTGTGAGATCTACTCTTTGTAACAGCAAGGGCCCTCCTAAGATTTCATTGCTTTTAGAAAGCAAGGATTTAAGACTGGGTTAGAAAATTAAGCAGTTTATATAACTATTACCCGTATTTCCCTGAAAATAAGACCCTGTCATTCATATATATATATATGAGATATGGGTGTGGCTAACTGATGAAGGCTAACAAGCCAGAAATAGATCTATATTAGTCTCCCAATGGGCAGCAAAGGGCCTCCTGGCTGCCAAAAGAAAAAAAGCCTAGAAATTAGTGGATTGTGATTTCACTGAACTAGGGCTGGAGAAAAATTTTGGTTTACGTAGGAAGAACCTGGCTAAAGAGAAATACACATAAATACTATGAAAAGAAAGAAAACATACATACATACATATATATATAATCTCCACCAAAAAAGGCACCAGGTCTTATTTTCGGGGGGGGGTTGTCATCCACTGACTCAGCTCACTTGCATGCGTCGCTCCTGGCAAAGGCCTTCAGGAACTTATTCAGCTTCGGATAGTTGCAGCTCGGCCTCCCACACCTTGGTCCATTTCTTCTGCAGCCAAGCTGCAAAAGGCTTTTCTGAAGGCCTCTGTAGTCGACAACAAAGCTCTGAATCTTGCTGGCTGTAGAAGAAATGGGCCGGCAAGGCAGGTGTAAAGGCATTTAGTAAAGAAAATACGTATTGTATTATACATGTTATAACTGCAGCGAGGATAGTATTTGCGCAAAGATGGAAAGCAGAGAAAACCCCTACAGAGGGAGAAGTAATTAAGAAAATATTGGATTGTGCAGAAATGAATAGACTGAATTTGATAATTAAAGAAAGAGAGGAATCGGAATATTTTAAAGTATGGGGATAATTTTATCATTGGTTAGGGAAGAGATATAACCTGTTTCCCCTAAAATAAGACATCCCTTGATAATAAGCCCAGTCGGGCTTTTGAGCGCATGTGCTAAAATAAGCTTCCCCCCGAAAATAAGCCCTCCCAAAAGATATTTAAACCCAGAGCTGGAAATCAGGTAAGATGGCAAGAAGGGCCCCATCTTGCTCCACGCACCCCAAAATAATAAGACCTCCCCAAAAATAAGGCCAAGCACTTATTTTGGGGTTCAAAAAAAAATAAGACAGGGTCTTATTTTCAGGAAAAAACGATATATATAGGGTAATGTAATGAAATGAGTGAAGAAAGAAGATAGATAAATGTATTAATAGAAAAGCAAGAAATGTGGGAGAAATGTTATAATAAATGAAGATATGATAAATAGCGGAGGAGTAGGAAGAAGACACAAAAGATGTACTCAGATGATACACTGAATGATTGATTATGCATTGTATGTTTGTTTGTCTATAAAATAAAAAAGCTTTTATTAAAAAATATAAAAAAGGAAAGCCTTGCTGGCTGCAGAAAAAATGGGACAAAGTGTGCAAGGCTACAACTATCCAAAGGTAAGTAGTAAGACAACTCCACCACCTCCATCTCCAACCTAGCTTAATTTTTTCTGTGCACCCTGGAGTGCATGGGGTCTTAATTAGGGCTTATTTTGGGGGGTGGTAGGGCTTTTATTAGGCATGTAAAAATCAAGCTAGGACTTACTTTCTGAGTAGGTCATATTTTCGGGAAAACACGGGTACTTTATGGAGGAGACCCTATACAAAGACACTTCTTCCATTTTCCTGGAGAAGAAAGTAGCCTTGTCCAAACAATTTCCCCTTAATGTAGGTAGTAATGTGAAAGGAGCATTTTTTATATGCTTGAAAAGAAAGTATTTCAGTTCCCAAGAAAATATCCAGTTTAATGGCGAATCCATAATGCTAAACATGTTTGTTTAAAGAACCCTACATTATTGTACCACATTATCCGCACACTGCCTGAGTAACACCCTACAATTAGCAGATTCGGCATAAAGTAATCTATTGAGCGTGTTGGAATGCCAGCAATTGATCGGTTACTGGTATTTGTTTTAATCATTATTTCCCATCGATTACTGTAAATAGAATTTTAGCATCATAAAGTAAGGCAAAAATGTGTCTCCCTTTACAGATTGCCGTAAGCTATGGTGGCAACAAATCTTCGCCTAATCAAACGGCATTCAAATTTCAGAAGGCAGTGGACAGAAATGTTTTCTTGGAACACAGTAGAGCTCAGCAGAGGTCAATTTCTTGCTGATCAGTTGCAAAGAAAGCTCTTTGGCAAATTAAAACAATGCTTTCTTCATACCAGATCCTTTTAATCTAGGCTGGACTGAGACATAATTTGCCTGGTTCTAGGGGCCAGCTGCATGGCAAGACAAGGATTTAAAGGCAAATTTTCTTAAAAACCTACTGATGCTCGTTCTAGATTTTTTATGGTAAGCACATTTTATGAAGCATTCAAAACCATTTTTCAGTGTTACTGTTGTGATCCAGGCCCAAGTAGATAGTAATTGACGCAAACAGTTCCAAAACAAACAGACTTTATTAGAACAGCTGAGAATTAATTCATTCTCAGCATATTCCAAACTAAATTAAAACAAACTCTTCATAATACAAATTCTTCAGTCTAATCACCAACCTTGGTATAATTAGGCAAACTGCCAAAGGCTTCTTTTGGCAAAAATTCAGAAGCAGAAGATGCCCACCAGAGATAACTGCAGCAAGACTATCAACGTTGTTTTCTGACAAAGAGCCCAAGAGCCATTGCTGGTCTTTTAAGCCTTATGGGGGGAGCCAATCATCTCTTGGCCCTGCTCCCGAGTCGTCCTCTTTGCTTTAGCTGCTCTTGCCTTCTGGCAGCTCTTCTCATACATACACTAGGAACAGGCTCCTCCTGTTCCTCTGCCTCTCTACTATCAGCCTCTGGAGGCTCCGGAGTCCGCACATCACTCCCTGATGGCCCTGGCCCCATCTCTGCCTCTGATGCAAAGCCCTCATCCGGGCCTTCCCCAGTCTCCAGGACTGCCCCATGTTTTTCCTCAGCTTCATCGCTGTCCGACTCCGCTGCCAGCTCCACAGGCTTCTGGCGAACCACAACACTTACGCATCTAAATGTTTCCGTGATTTCTGCTACTGATTTGGGCAAACTGGTCTGAACTGGCTGAATACCACCTCTGCACCAGAGCCCTACTTCTGTCTGAACTAAGTGTGATTGTCTTTGTCTAACCCCAGGGTTTCACACCACCTGTATAACAAGTCTGAATTTCCACAGTTTTTCAATAGAGTTCTATTGAAAAAAGTGGATCTAAGAATGATTCTCGATCCCAAAAGCTTTCTCCAAACACATGCTTTCTAGATGTTGGGTTATACAGCTTTCATAGTCCTTTAGCCAACAGATCTGGAAGGAACCAGGTTGGAGAAGGCTAGTAGATATTTCGTTTGCTGTCAATCGCATTTATTTATTAAGCATATGATGAGAACACGACAAAAGGGAAGAAAACATATACACACCATCCACATAATTATATACAAAACTAAAGGTTTAAACCAGTATTAACTGGACGTGACTTGTCAATCATATTGACCCTTATGTCAATATTGCAAGGTCATTTATCTCCTTTTATACCCTTGTAGCATCAGGGGAAAAAACGAGGTCATTATTTGGGGAAGAGGTACAGTCCCACAGCAACCATAGCACTGTACAGGACTGATAATAAAGATGAACATGCAAACCATTGATGTGATTGAGAAGGAAGGATCGTATTATTTTGACCCCAGAATCCAGACTGGGAACCATCATCAAAGTTTCAATTAATAATGGAGAATATTTGTAGCTCAGAGATGAAATGTGGGGTTCTTGATGCTCTCTGAGCTTGCTTGGGTTTTTTTGTAGGTTTCATTACCTTAACTAGGTAACATCATCAGTGTTAGTCTAGACCCATGATGGTGAAACTATGGTACGCATGTGTATTGGTTGGTGGGAGGTTATCGGTTGCAGCAGGTGGTCTCGTAAGTACTTAGGTCCTAAGCTATGAAGCACTTTAAAGGTAAGAACCAACACCTTGAAGCGCACTCGGAAGGCCACTGGAAGCCAGTGCAGCTCGTGTAGAAGAGGTGTTACATGCGAGCTCCATGTTGCTCCCATAATTACTCGCGTGGCTGCATTCTGGACCAGTTGGAGCTTCAGGGTGCACTTCAAGGGGAGCCCCATGTAGAGAGCATTGCAGTAATCAAGTCGGGAAATGACGAGGGCTTGAGTGACTGTGCGTAATGAGTCCCGGTCTACAAAAGGGACGCAATTGGCGAATCAGGCGAACCTGATAGAAAGCTCCTCTGGCCACGGCTGTTATATGATCTTCTAAAGATAGTCGTGCATCCAGGAGGATGCCTAAATTGAGAGCTTTCTCTGCGGGGGTCAATGACTCATCCCCAATAGTTAGTGATGGGACTAACTGGCTGTACCGGGACGCCGGTAGCCACAGCCACTCAGTCTTGGAAGGGTTGAGTCGAAGCCTGTTTCTCCCCATCCAGACCTGTTTTTGATGAAAGCACTGGGCTCTTGTGCTATAAAGCTCTGCTTTTGGGGGCAGCATGGAGGTGGTATTCAGCCAGTTCAGACCAGTTTGAGCGAACCAGTAGCTTGTGTGACGTGCGTGAGCCCGCTCACCCGCCCAGGCGCAATCTCGTCCTATATCATTGTGTTTTTGATGCCACATGCATATACGGATGGTGCGAGCGAGCGAGCAAATTGCTGTGTTGTTTGATGTTGCACGCATCGTGCGTTCGGCACACAAGCAAATTGTCACATTTTTTGTGATGCGTGCATGGATGGATGGCACATTCTCACATATCCGGGGCTGGGCGAACCGGCTGCTACAGTATGTAAAGCCCACCTCTGGGGCAGTAGTGTGATATCTACTCATGTCCAGGAAGGAGCAGCTGATAACAGTGCCACTCTTTTTGTTACTTTGGGCCTGCCCAGAGGTGGCTTTCAGTGGGTTTTGACCAGTTCTGGAGAACCGGTAGCGGAAATTTTGAGTAGTTCGGAGAACTGGTAAATACCACCTCTAAATGGCCCTACCCCCATCTATTCTCTGCCTCCCAAGTCTCAGCTGATTGGGAGGAAATGGGGACTTTGCAGTAACCTTCCCCTGGAGTGAGATGGGAATGGAGATTTTACAGTATTATTCTCCTGGAGTGGTGTGGGAATGGAGATTTTGCAGTATCCTGTCCCTGGAGTGGATGGTAATGGGGATTTTGCAGTATCCTTCCCCTGGAGTGGGGAGGGAATGGAGATTTTACAGTATCCTTACCCTGTAGTGGGATGGGAATGGAGATTTTGCAATATCCTTCCCCTGGAGTGGGGAGGAAATGGAGATTTTGCAGTATCCTTCCCCTGCCACACCCACCAAGCCACGCCATGCCCACCAAGCCACGCCCACAGAACTGGTAGAAAAATATTTTGAAACTCATCACTGGGCCTGTCCATCATTACGCCAGGGAAAAAAAAAACTGCCCATGAAATTGGCATGAGTTCTTCTTGATGCAAAAAATAAAATAAAATACTTTATTGTACTTTGCTCTAATCCTGACCTCTGCGAAGCACCCAGGGAATGCTCGCCCTTCCTTAAAATTCACTTAGAATTGCTCAAGCTCTAATCTTTCCCTCTGAATCTCTGCTTTTCTTTCATACGGGGATCCAACTTTTGACTGATGTCTCCAGGCAATTATCTGAAAATAGTGATGAATGTTACTGGGACAATGTGCAAATGACTGTTTGGAGACTTTAAGCTTGGATCTATATTAAAGGTCAGTTATCAAAGAAAAGAGGAAGCCGGAATGGATTATTTGTCACTTGAAGCGAGTAGAATTTTAATGTCAGTAATGTAGGTTATTAAGCATAAATACACAAAGGTTTAAGGAAATCAAAGGATGAAGGAGGTTTTGACTTCTGGCAAGGTCTCCGTGGAGCATTCTTGTACAAGGAGGAGCTAAACACACAAAACGAACCCTTTTAGGCAATTAAGCTTGATTGGGTTTACAATATATCTTTTTTTCCCCCCCTCAGCAGCTCAATTTATTTGGGCCAGCATTGTCCAAAGGGGTCTGAGAGACTCCCGCTGAAGCAAGGCTGCCAGAAATGCTCCTTGCGGTTCCCAAGAATCAAAAGCTTGGTGGTTGTGTGTGTGTGTGTGTGTGTGTGTGTGTGTATGTTTTGTTTCGCTTGTGGAAGGGGGAGCAAAGGCAACCTTACACGGTCCTTAAAAGACTTGTGAGCTTGACCAGACTTCAGAAGAGAGAAGATAAAGCACCGCCTCTCCGTTTCTGGTTTGGTTTCAATCATCAGATGTTGAAAACATCAAGAAAGTTCAAAAATGGTTTGTGAAGTGACTTTACCAGGGAGTTGTGTAGGCCCTGGTTTGCATAACCACAGGGCTAACAAATGCAATAGTTTAGAATGGTAAATTTGAGAGACGGAACTAAATCTTTTGGAGTGAATACATTTCAGATAAACATAGACAGCCGAAGGCAGGGTGTGTCCTTTCTAATATTCTTTGAAAGCTAACAATGCAGGCCTAACTCAAAGATCCACCAGCAAGAGGAGGAAAGGGGCAGGATGAATCCCATCAACTAGCAAATGGCGTTCATCAAATTTGCCCCTAGAGCAGTGATGGCTAACCTTTTCGCTATCACGTGCCAGGAGAGGGGGGAGCGCGGGGGGGTGCGTGCCCATACCTATAATTCTATGCGGTCCATCCCAGCACATGCACGCAACCCCCCCCCACCTGCTCCTGGCACGCGATGGTCCAGTAGGGCTGTTTTTCTCTCTCACAGCAAAAAATGGGCTTTCCGGTCCTACCGGAAATTGGCAAACAGGCTGTTTCCGGCCTCCAGGGGTGTGGGGACGGCTGTTTTCACCCTCCCCAGACTCCTAGAAAGGCTCTAGAGCCTGGGGAGAGAGAAAAACAGGCCCTCCGGAGGCAGGAAACAGCCTGTTTCCCTACTTCTGGTGGGCCCAGAAGGCCCAAAAATCAGCTGTCCGGCATGCACATGTGCGCTGGAACTGAACTCGCATGCCCACCTATATGGCTACATGTGCCACCTGTGGCACGCATGCCATAGGTTCGCCATCATGGCCTGAGTCTTCTGCCCACCAGGAAAAGAAGATTCAGAGCAATCAGAGTAACTGAATAACAGAGTTGGAAGGAATCTTGGAGATCCAAGCCCTGCCTAGGCAGGAAACCCTACACCACTTCAGACAAATGGTTATCCAACATCTTAAAAACTTCCAGTGTTGGAGCATTCACAACTTCTGGAGGGAAGATGTTTCACTGATTAATTGTTCTCACTCACAGGAAAATTTGCACAAGAAATTGTAGGCTAGTTCTGTCCTTCACAAATTTCCATCCATTGCTTCTTGTCCAGTCTGATGCTGGGAGATGTTGAGATGGAAATGACCATGAGACAGCGTGGAGATCACAAGTTCAAATCTGGCTCCTCAACGTTCCTTTACATCCACCCAGAATGGATCCCTTTGGCCTCTTTTCATATTATTTCACAGGAGTGATTTGAAGGTGGGGAATGACTGTCATAAGTTATGCTGAACCAACACCAATGATGTTCTTTCACCTCATATTTGGGCCATTAAGTGTTTAGGAGTATGGCTGAGAATATGTTGCACAAACCTGGTCATGACTCCCAATGCAAAAAGTAATAATTACAAAATTGTGCTCTATTCTGTTGTGGTCTGCCAGAGCTGGGAGCGGAGTCGGACAGCAGTGAGCCTGAAGAAGAACATGAGCCAGTCCTGGAGGCTGGGGAAGGCCCGGGTGAGGGCTCTGCATTGGAGGCAGAGATGGGGCCAGAGCCATCTGGGAGTGAGGTGTGGACTCCGGAGCTCCAGAGGCTGACAGTAGAGAGGCAGAGGAACAGGAGGAGCCTGTTCCTAGTGTACGTATGAGAAGAGCTGCCAGAAGGCAAGAGCAGCTACAGCAAAGAGTAGGGCCAAGAGATGATTGGCTCCTCCCATAAGGCTTAAAAAGCAAGCAAAGGCTCTTGGGCTCTTTGTCGGAAAACAATGTTGATAGACTTGTTCTTGTCTTACTGCACTTACCTCTGGTCGGCATCTTCTGCTTCTGAACTTGTGCCAAGAGAAGCCTTTGGCAGTTTGCCTAATTATACCAAGGTTGGTGATTAGACTGAAGAATTTGTGTTATGAAGAGTTTGTTTTAATTAGTTTGGACTATGCTGAGATTGAGTTAATTCTCAGCTGTTCTAATAAAGTCTGTTTGTTTTGGAACTGTTTGCGTCTAATACTACCTACTTGGGCCTGGGTCACAACATGTTCAGGGACGGGGTGATGATGGTTGCAGATCACTCGGTGTCCCATTAATGGACAAGGCCAAAAAAAAGAGAGACTTGGGTCATATAACTGTAGAACCACAACAATAAATGAGGATCTCATACAGGTGTATTCACCCAAACTAATTTCATGAGTTTGCCAGGGTCCATAGAACATAAGGTTGTAAGCAGCGATGGAATTCTGCCGGTTCTGTTTGGTTCAGGCGAACTGGTAGCGCCAACTGCTGTAGGCTCCGCCCATCCACCTGGATGTAATGCTGTCCCATTTAGCCATGTTTTGGAGGCTGTGCGCATGCATGGATGGCACACGCATGAGCAAATAACATGTGTGGAAGGCCAAGTATGTGTGGAAGATGGCGCAGGTGAGCAAAGCGAGTGCGCACGCTCACCTTTGCAAACTGGTAGGTAAGGTAAGTGAATCCCACCTCTGGTGGTAAGGGACCTTGGGGGTCTTCTACTCCAACCCCCTGCTCGAGCAGGTGACTCTATACTAGAGTACTTACCGGACAGTTGACTGTCATTGAAGATACTGTGGTGCTGTCAGGTTTCGAGGTCGTCTCAAATAAATTGCATTTCAAACAAAGTCTTTGATGAAAAAACTCTCATTTATTAAGCACGATGTTCTAAGTCCGACTCATCATAGTCAACACTGACTTTCGACCCAAAAACCCTCCCTTTCCTTCCCCCACTCCTCTGCACTCATTGGCCATCTTCCAAGTCACTTTACCTCTAATCTACTGCTCCAACTCAAAGGAATTTCCCCCCTCCCATCCCATCTCCTAGGGAATATTATCTCCAGGGAAAATAAGTAGGTGAAAAGTCAAATGTCCCTTTCCAGATGTCTCCGCTTCTCCTTCTTATGTCAGCACTAGTGTAAATGCAGCTTGAAGTGCTGACAGGTGTCTTGTTTTGATTCACATGGTCCTGGATACAACACGCTTAGAGAAATGTATCTTCCGCCACCAAAAAATGCATTGAATTATCACTCTGGTGACCTGAGGCAATTTGTTATAATATAAAACTCTTTCTGAAAGATTCCTTTGATAAGGAGCCAAAAGAAAATAACATATCCCCCGACTGCCACTTCAGAAGGAGACAGAAAAAGAATTAACATTCCATCCCTGCTAAGATCCTTCTCTCCATTTGCTGATCAATTAACTACATCATTCAGGCCAGACAGAGTTCGGCCATAAATCAACCAGTTGCTCCTGACACCTATTTGGGCACAGATGTGAAGTTCTCTGGCGCATAGCTGGTTGCTCCGAGATTGAACATGCATTCAATCATTCCTGTTGGACAATAATGGAATCTCCTGAGTCAACAGCCGACTGGAGATTTCTAGCTCCTCTTTGGTTGCAATCAGGGTTTGCAAATGTCTACACTGAAACCTGGTGAAAGCATGAGGAAAAAAAGGTATTACAGTGGGAATAATAACCCCACAGAAAAATACTGTGGGAGCAATATTTTGGAGGGGAAGAAGTGTGGGTGTACAAGAAAAGTGAAAGCCTTAGTAAGACCATATCTAGAAAACTGCATCCAATTTTGGTCACCACACTATAAAAAAGAGGTTGAGACTCTAGAAAGAGTGCAGAGAAGAGCAACCAGGATGATTAGGGGACTGAAGACTAAAACATATGAAGAACGGTTACAGGAACTGGGCATGGCTAGTCTAGTGAAGAGAAAGACCAGGGGAGACATGATCACAGTCTTCAGTATTTGAGGGCTGCCACAGAGAAGAAGGGGTCAAGCTATTTTCCAAAGCATCTGAAGGCCAGACGAGGAATAGTGGATGGAAATTGATCAAGGAGAGATTCAACCTAGAAATAAGGAGAAATTTTCTGACAGTGAGAACAATCATCCTGTGGAACAGAATTTGCCTTCAGAAGTTGTGAGATCTTCACCACTGGAAGCTTTCAAAGAGTCTAGACTGCCAACTGTTAAAAATGGTGTAGGGTCTGCTTGGGTGGGTGGGGGGTTTGATCTGGATGACCTACAAGGTCCCTTCCAGGTCTCTTAATCTGTACCTGAACAGAGAGAGGAATAAATGCTGGCAGCGAGTTCTGTACTTAGTAAGTGACTTTGAATTGCTATAGTCTCATCTACTGGCTTCCATTTGGAGTCACTTCGTGTGCCTTGTTCAAGAGCCTTGATCTTTTTTGCTCTGTAACACAGGCTGATCAATGCGATCGATCAATTATCGATCGATCATCGATCAATAAGTAGAGCTGCTTTTGAACAGGAAGGTGTAGAAGAGGAAGAGGATACACATCTGCTTGGGACCATCTCACCTTCTGCTCTTGGGCTGTATCTTTCGGTGGCCTCATTTGCATTTCTCTCCATTCCATCCTCTATCATCTATCTATCTATCTATCTATCTATCTATCTATCTATCTATCTATCTATCTATCTATCTATCTATCTATCATCTATCTATCTATCTATCTATCTATCTATCTATCTATCTATCTACCCACCCACCCACCCACCCATCCATCCATCCATCCATCCATCCATCCTCCAGATGTTCCCTCCTCACACCTTTTCTGCATCCTGATCTTTCTTTGCACCTTCTATGCAATGAGACAATTGTTACAGCTGGACTCTGGAGTGACCCCTGGGTTGATTTGCATATGCATGACATCCAAACAAGACGATCCAAGGATTTGTTGTGCTTTTGTTCCTCTGACTTGAATTACTGGGTTAAATAAAATGATTAAAACCCATGTCTGAGAATGCAAATTTGTGGCAACTGAGTGAAAAGCCATCAGCCAATATTTACCCCACACCTTTTCGTAACACGACAAGAGAAAAGAGAGGCCTGGATAATGAAAGTATTAACACAATCTTAATGACAGTGTCATTAGTGAGGGCTAATTGATGATGATACTCAGCTGTACATCTCTACCCCAGACCACCCCAACGATGCTGTGGAAGTGATGTCCCAGTGCCTTGAAGCCGTGTGGGTCTGGATGGGGAGAAACAGGCTTCGACTCAACCCCTCCAAGACCGAGTGGCTGTGGCTGCCGGCGTCCCGATATAGCCAGCTGACACCATTGCTGGTTATTGGGGGTGAATCTTTGGCCCCCACGGAAAGGGTTCGCAACTTGGGCGTCCTTCTGGATCCACGGCTGTCTTTAGAGGATCACACGACAGCTGTGGCCAGGGGGGCTTTTTAGCAGGTTCGCCTGATACGCCAGTTGCGGCCCTTTCTAGATCGGGACTCCCTACGCACAGTCACTCAGGCGCTCGTCACTTCTCGCCTGGATTACTGTAATGCTCTCTACATGGGGCTCCCCTTGGGGTGCACCCGGAGGCTCCAACTGGTGCAGAATGCGGCTGCACGGGGGATTATGGGAGCGACGGGGCGCTCCCATGTGACTCCTCTCCTGTGCGAGCTGCATTGGTTACCGGTGGACTTCCGGGTGCGTTTCAAGGTGTTGGTGATCACCTTTAAAGCGCTCCATGGCTTAGGACCAGGGTACTTACGGGACCGCCTTCTGCCGCCAATTGCCTCCCACCGGCCAGTTCGCTCCCACAGAGAGGGCCTTCTCAGGGTGCCGTCAGCCAGACAATGCCGGCTGGCGACCCCCAGGGGGAGAGCCTTCTCTGTGGCAGCCCCGACCCTCTGGAATGATCTTCCTCCAGAACTGAGAACGATCCCTGACCTCCGTACTTTTCGTCGGGCCCTGAAAACGTATCTTTTCCAGCTTGCCGGTCTAGCCTGATCCCCATTGTATTTTAACATTTTTAGTGTTTTAGGGTTGTTTGTATTTTAATATTTAAATTGTTTTTAATTGTCAGCCAATGCTTATATGGGTTTTAAAGATTTTTAATTTTTGTATATTGTATTTTTATCTGGCTGTTCACCGCCCTGAGTCCGCAAGGAGAAGGGCGGTATATAAATCCAATAAATAATAATAAATAATAAATAATAATAATAATAATTACAAGATTTACTGGGATTTGCTTCCTTTTGGATTCATGGAACTAGAACGGTGTGAAGAGAACAAGTGAAAGATTTCCACAATTATCACTTTCTCCTCCCTTTTAATACAAGCGGAAATCCTACAGGTCAACATGTTGCTGAAGTCATGTCCAGAATTCTGTGTACTGGACACACAACTTTCCTCCAGTCCTAGGCTCCAGCTGATGTTACCATTCAGACAAAGTTGCTACCAGACCTAGGAGTTCCTGGCTGAGCTTGTCTAGCAACATGGAAAAATTGTGTATGTGTAGATTGTATGGGCAGAGAATGGCAACAAAACAGCAACAAAGAAGATAAGTGGCCTGGAGACTGAACGATTGGGGGAACTAGGTGTGTCTAGCTCAGGGGTCAGCAACCTTAGACACTCAAAGAGCCACAAAGGTCCTAACCAGAAGCCCCCTGTTCAATTCTGGAGCTGGTTCACTCTTATCCTAGAGTGGCATTCTTTTTCCTCTACCTGTCCTAACCAAACGCCCTATCAATTGTGGAGCCAACAGATGACAGGGAGTCACAGAAGAGGGATGAAAGAGCCACATGTGGCTCCAGAGCCATGGGTTGCTGACTCCTGGTCTAACTTAACAGAGAAAAGGGATGACGTGATAGCTGTCTTCCAGTACTTGAGTGACTTCACAGAGAAGAGGGGATCAATTTATTCTTCAAAGCATTTGAAGGCAGGACAAGAATGGCAGGGCAGGGCGGAGAGGAGAGGAGAGGAGAGGAGAGGAGAGGAGAGGAGAGGAGAGGAGAGAAGAGAAGAGAAGAGAAGAGAAGAGAAGAGAAGAGAAGAGAAGAGAAGAGAAGAGAAGAGAAGAGAAGAGAGAGTAGAGTAGAATTTATTATTGATTGAATTTATATTGCCGCCTATTCACACATGGCGAGTCAAGGCAGCTTAGAGAATAGAAAACCTCATTTAAAATAATAAAACTAATAAAAAAGAATCAAATAAATTAATGTAATATAACATAATAAAATCACCCTCGCCCCCCGGCACCCTGTTTTCACTAGCAGAGGTACTGCAGGCCGGTTCTTTGCTATTTCCAGGCCAGCCCTGCAGGCCAGATCTAAGCACCTCGTGGGCCAGAAGTGGCCCATGGGCCTTGAGTTTGACACCCCTGTTTTAGAGGAACAGTTGACTGGTCTATCTGGATTGTGAGAACATCACCACAAGGTGATTACATCAAAACATGTCTTAACAGTATAACAAACTCAAGGTGTTAGTGTAACATTGGTATACAGCAGGTGTGAAATCTACTTACTTTCCTTACCAGTTTGGAAGCGCATGTGTGCACATCACGTGCACGCGCATACCTTCTGTGCATGCAAAAAACCTTCTGCGCATGTGCAGAAGGTTAAAAAACATTACTTCCTGGTTAAAGCCAGGAAGTAATGACACCTGGGCAGCGATCGCTACCGGATCGCTGAACCACAGGGAAAAATCGTTACCGGATCGGGTTGTCCAGGAGCATTTCACCCCTGGTATACAGCAGTGGTTGGTTGCCCCCAGTTTGGACCGGTAGTAAAACCAGAGGGAGGCTCTGCCCACTGACCCTGATGTCATCAGAAGCGATCTGCGCATGCATCCACACGATCCCGTTGCGAACCGGCGGGAGGCTCTGCCCACTGACCCTGATGTCATCAGAAGCGATCTGCGCATGTATCCACACGATCCTGTTGCGAACCGGTGGGAGGCTCTGCCCATTGACCCTGATGTCATCAGAAGCGATCTACGCATGTATCCACATGATCCCATTGCGAACTGGCGGGAGGCTCCACCCACTGACCCTGATGTCATCAGAAGCAATCTGCGCATGTATCCACACGATCCTGTTGCGAACCAGCGGAAGGCTCCACCCACTGACCCTGACGTCATCAGAAGCGATCTGCGCATGTATCCACATGATCCCATTGCGAACTGGCGGGAGGCTCCACCCACTGACCCTGACGTCATCAGAAGCGATCTGCGCATGTATCCACATGATCCCATTGCGAACTGGCGGGAGGCTCCGCCCACTGACCCTGACGTCATCAGAAGCAATCTGGGCATGTATCCACACAATCCCGTTGCGAACTGGTAGTAAAGATAAGTAGAACCCAGCCTTGGTATACATCCCTAAAACACTGAAAAGCTAGCCATGGTATTAAACAGCGGTGGGTAAGTGTTTCCCAGATGTCAACATGGATCTGGAGGGGCTATTGAAGGTGGTCCATCTATTGATTAGAGAGAAGAGAATGATTTAGGTAGCCCATATTGGAGAATTAGAGATCTTCAAGAGAACAGCCACCATAGCTATTCCTTCCAAGCAATACTGGATCTTCCATAATGTTGGAGGACAGTATCATATATGGTTACAATGCCTGGAAGCTCATTCATCTTACCAGACTCTGGTGGTCTATCCAGTCTGAAGAACATGGATTGAAGAACTTCATAGAGACAAAGTGCTGATGAGTTTCCAAGGACGTTTGAATGTTGGGGGAAAAAAAGCATAATTTTGGTTTGGTGGTCCTTCAAAACTATTTTTAAATTTTGCATGTAGCCATCTGTTCCATGTTTGGAGAGAGAGAGAGAAAAGCGCATTATTGTTTTAAGTGCATCTGATATTTTACTTAAAGGTCATAGATAGAAAATATACTTTGTTTGCAAGCCTTCCTTGCAGTAGTTTGGCTGTCACTTTGGCAGAGATTTATGATGATAATTCTTGCAACACATGGAACATATTTTTTTTTTAAAAAGCCAACCATTTATTTTTCTGTCTAAATAATAAGGCAATTTGTTACAGCTAATTACTCAAATGCTTCCTTAATCACAATTAGAAGAGAGAGGGCTGGCTCCCCCATTCTCTCCCACCCACCCCAACAAGCCTCCTTCCCAAAACTGTGTGCGTCCCCAAAATCTTTTTTTAAAAAATGTTGTCCCAATTACATATTCATTAAGAAATGTGCAGCCCGTGGAAAAAAAAAACCAGAACTGCTCGACTCCATCGTTGCAATCTTAAACAATGATTTATTGTGACACGGAATGTGGGACGTTTCCCCGTCTTTTGTGATCGCCGTGATGAAGCTGTAAAGCAAATAGCATGAAATGAAGCAAAGCCTCACAATTTAATCAGCTCATAAACAGATCTACCGCATCAAGCAAATGACATTATTATCCATCTGAAGTAAATCTTGCTAATCTCAGGAGATAAAATCAACATCGTTAATGGTCACATGTCATATTCATCAACGCTAAACTATCCCTTTTGACAGATTAATCTTAACTGCAGCTCCCGAGATGTATGCTAATCGAGCCCAAAGCCTGCAATTCATTCCACAGCCAGCCTGTCCGGTACTCTTAGCATGGCGATTACAAATAATTTTTTTATTGATTTACATATTTTAAAATGCATTTAAGGTGAGGTGCCATTAAAAATCCTGTCACTGTTGTATATTTCTCCCACCTTGTCTCGGCCCACATGCAAAGAGACGGGGGTAGGGGGTGGGGGGAGGGGAGAGAAAACATTGTGGGGCCCAACCCAAATTGAAGTTGTTGTGCAGAAGATACACTGGGAGCAGCGGTGATATTCAGCTGGGGTAGCGGCAATCGGAGATGGGCCTGCCCACCTGCCCCGGCGGTATGCTGTCCTACTTAGCCACGTTTTTGAGGCTGGGAGCAAGTGCAGAAGGCTTGTGTGAGAGCAAAACACATGCGTGCAAGGCCAGGCGCATGCACAGAAGATGCGTGTTCACCAGGGGTGGGTTCTACTTACCTTTACTACTGGTTTGCAGTGGGGCGTGCTCTTCTATGCAAGTGCAAAAGCTTCTGCGCACTCACAGAAGCGTTTTGATAACATCGGGGTCGGTGGGCGGAGCCTCCCACTGGTTTTACTACTGGTTCTATAGAATCAGTGCAAACTGAGAGCAACCCACCACTGGTGCGCACGCAAAGCGAGCATGCACGCGCACAGCAAACCAGTGATAAAAATATGTGGAACCCACCTCTGACTGGGAGGACTGGAACCTGGGCAGATGCAATCATCTCCAACCATGGAACCCTCATTAGGTTCAGACGACCCCTTGAGGAACCCTAAAGTTACTTGCAAGTTACGTGCGGAGCCCCAAAAATAAGCATTACCAAGAGTAACTCTGTGGATTAAAGCAGGGTTTTAAGTAAGAGTTGCTACTTCTCCCTTTCCTGCCTTACAAGTAAAGATCTCCTGATGAGATTACTAGAGGATTTCCATCTTGATCCTAAATTAGGGATTCTAAAGGAGGAGTGGTTCCAAACATTTCCCTGAGGTGTGGAAAACTTGTTCCTCTCTGGGCTTGTTCTTTTCTTGCTGTTATGGCCCGTCAGTGGCCTGTGCAGCTAGTAGCTGATTCCGACAGCGAGGAGGCTTGTGTGGTGCTGCGCCAGCAGTCTGTGTAGCTGGCACTCGAGTCAGACAATGAGGAGGCTGGAGAAGAGGTGGTGCCAGAGGCGGGGATTCAGCCAGGGCCTTCAGAACCTCCAGAAGCTTCCATGGGTGAAGAGGACGAAGAGGAGGAGCCTCTTCTCAATGCATGGGCAGGCAGAGCTGCCAAAAGGCAGGAGTGGCTCCTCAGGAGGAGGTCTCCTCAAGAATAAGACTTGAGGCTAATTGCCCACTTCCTTAGCCTATTTAAGGATGGACAATGACTGAGGCAATTTGCAGGGAACAACTTAGCTCACGCTCCTTCGCGTCTGGATCTTAGTTCTTTTACCAGTTTCCTGCAAATTGCTTCTGGGTTTTCTGCCAATCCTAGTAAGATTATGATCATTTATTCTTTGGATTCTTGTAGGCTGTTAAGAAAGTTAATTAACAGCCTTTGTTGGTACAGACTTTGTGTGTGCTGCGTTCTTTGGGTCTGTAGCTGGGGCAGAACACTTGCAGAAGTTTCATTATTCAACTAGGTAATGGTTGAGGGAGCTAGACATATCTAGCCCATCAAAGAGAAAGGTTGGAGGGACATAGGAAGAATCTTCGAGTCCTTGAGGGCAGTGGTGGGATTCAAATATTTTAACAAGGCAGCACTCGGCCTCCTGCAACCCTCTGGGAATAAAAAACGGGCTGTGGGTGGATGGGATGCGCCCTCCCACACCCTGTTTTTGGCCTACAGCCTCCCTGCAGCCTCCTGGGAGCAAAAATGGGTCACAGGGGTGGGTGGGTGCTGCACCCCCCGCCCCATGCCCCATTTTGGTCCTAGGAGATCTCCCTGCACTTACCTGGGAGCCAAAATGGGGTGCCTGGGAACCCCTGAAAGGGGTGGAGAGGGGAGGGGCAGAGCCAGCCAGCAATTTAACTACCGATTCGCCCGAACCAGCCTGAATCAGCTGAATCCCACCATTGCTTGAGGGATTGCCTCCTGGAATTGGAAGTGCTCTATCACCGGAAGTTTTCAAAAATAGACTGGACAACATTTGACTAGGATGGTATAAAGTCTCCTCCTTGAACAGAGTAGAAAACCTCTGAACTGTTTTCCAACTCTAGGATTCTATGTTCTAGCATCATCAGTATCAGAAGTTCAATCCTGCATTACACATTTTCTCTTCTATTGGATCTTCTAACATTGATGATATTGCCTAGTTGGGTAATGAAACAACTCTAAGAAAACAGCCACGGTGCTCATCTCTGTTTCTTAGCTGAAGGAGCCACTTCACTTTTGTCTGAAGACACTTCCATGATCATGTGACCAGCATGGCTATACACCAATGCTGTTACCTTCCCACCGAATTGGTACCTATTTATCTACTTGCACTTTCATACTTTTTGAATTGCTAGGTGGGCAGGAGCTGGGGCGAGTAATGGGAACTCGCCCTGTTGTGCAACACTTGGGTCTTGAACCTGGGCTGTCAGATTTCCAGCTGAGAAACTCGGTGTCTTTAACCGCTGAGCCACCGTACCCTTTCCTATTAGAGTAACCTTACAATAAAGTACAATAAAGAAGAAAACTCAGTGTCCCTTCTCCTCTTCCTCCTCAACCTCTTCCTCAGGGATGAGAGTCTCAAGAAGAGAGAGGTGACAAATGAATGAGACACGAGAAGAAAAGACAATGCATGAAGAAATGGGCAGATGTGTGGAAGCAAGAACTATTTGTAAGAATAGAAAGTTGTGGAGAGAAGTAAGTTTATTGTGTTGGTGTACAGTTGATTTGGTAAATTTTTCTTTTCTCTTATTTCCTGCTTTTAATTTCTTCTGCTGTAGACTTCTTAATCTTTTCCTGCTCTTTGTTTATTCTGAAAAAGAATAGTATGATGGATACGTAGATATGTATCAGTGGTGGGTTGCTCCTGATTCAGTCTGTTCTTGCGAACTGGTAGTAACGGTGGCGGGAGGCTCCGCCCACCCACCTGGACATCATCATGAACAATCTGCACATGTGCAAAAGCTTCTGTGCGCGTTCCCGTTGCAAACCGGTAGTGGAGGTAAGTAGAACCCACCCCTGATACGTATATATCTTTTAGAATTCTTAAAAGTTATTTCTGAATTGGAACGTAATTTTAGAGTTATGTTATATTTTTATTGATATATTTTTTAAAAATTGTATTAACTGCTTTTTTAACAAATTAGGGTTGATTTTAAGAAAAAGCATATTATAAATTAAAATAGTAAAAAAAAATACTAAAAAAAATTATAACCAAAGTTGAAAGATGGGTTTTAGCTCCTATCATAATTTAAAATATTACCAGTAAATTGAACAGAAGATTTGAATGAAAGCAAACTAAGGATTTAAACGTAAAAAAATATATAAAGGAACAAGATTACACATGAATCTTTTAAAAAGTGCCAGCTAATCTTTTAAATGCAAGCTTTAAAAAACTTCTTTAAAACCATCATTTCTAATGCTGTACAAGCTTAGTAACATATATTCCATTAATCAGGATTACTGTTAGAGATATCAAACTCCTAAACAGATTTTCTTCATATTTTCAAGGCACATGCACATATTAACGTATTTTGGAATAATGACTTACAGACTGCCAATTAAAAATAAATCCTAAAATTCTTCTCATCACTATTTATTAAACTGTTATGGAAGCTGCAGATTAAAAAACATTTATTAAATTTTCTTGTAATGTCTGTAATAGAACAGAACAGAATAACAGGGACCTTGTAAGTCATCTAGTCTAACACTCCCAAGCAGGAGACCCTACACCATTTCTGACAGATGACAGTCCAGTCTCTTCTTGAAAGCCTCCAGTGATGAAGCTCCCACAACATCTGAAGGCAACTTCTGTTTCATGGGTTGTTTGTTCTCACTGTCAGGAAATTTATCACACAACACTGGATAACAGTAGAATCGCTGAATCGGAAGGTTGACAGATACTTTGTAAATCTTCTAACTCAGGGGTGTAAACTTGATTTCATTGAGGGCCTCATCAGGGTTACGTTTGACCTCGGGAGAGTGGGGGGGCGTAGCCAGGATGGGTGTGGCCAGTTCGACATCCTGTGTGTTGGGGGCGCCTGTGGTGGCCCAGGTGCTCTTCCAGTGAAAACGATTTCCCAGGCTCCATTTTCAGCTGCAACGGCTTCCTGCAACCCTCTGCCAATGAAAACGGAAATCACAAGGAATGTGCACAGCCCTCCTGAGCTCCATTTTTGCTTGCAGAGGCATCATTGGCCGGTCCTTCTGTGTTTCCAGGATGGCCCTCAGGGCTGAATCCGGTACCCCGCTGGCCGAATCCAGCCCACGGGCCTTGAGTTTGACACCCCTGTTCTAGTTAGTCTGATCTCATTATCCAGGGCAGTCTTTGGATCATCCCAAACAGCCTTTGCTTGAAGAACTTCAAACCTCAGAATCATTCTAGAAAGACACAAGAATTGACACTGTGTTTTTTAAAAAAAATACCTTATTTTTCTGAAGCCCAAGAAAACTCAAGGAACACAATATGTCATTACTCAGCATTTTCAGAATAATACGTCTTCAAAGAAGATCCAGCCACTTTTGTACGATCTAACCATGGTTTTCTAATACTATATCCTTAGAAATTCCATTGTGTTTCCTTCGATGTGGGAATTTGTGGGGAGTGCCATTCTGATTCGTTAAAATAAAATACAAAATCATAATCGTAAAGAAGTAAGCGTGAGGACCTGCCTCAGCTAGCTTCCCAGGAAAGCATGACTCTTGAAACAAATGGTATTTCAAAAGGAATTTTTACTGAGAGGAGTGATTGCAGAGAAGTCAGGCGGAGTCTGAAGATTCCCACATGAAGCGTTAAGCTAACTTCCCCTGTACAACTCTCATCCAGTGTGTCACACCCCCATTGGAGCCTGGAGGAGGCCAAGCAGGATCTGGGGCTGATGGAGATTGAGGGGAAGGCCTCATTGGCTTAGAAGGAATGGGGTGAGGAGCAACATGAGGTAGCCCCAGGCCCCTCTGGCTTGGGACAGCTTACCAGCAGGGAGGAACAGAAGCAGGCGACCGAGAGAGGGCAGACAGTGGACATGAGGAGCGACAGAGTTCAGGTGATGAGCAAGGACCACCCCTTCCTGATCCCCGAGCACGGAGAGTGGAGACGAGGCAGGAAGAGCGCAGGCCGACTCAAAGACTTAGGAGGAGAGCGTCCTGCCCCTCTTCACAAGGCACACCTGGGGACTGAAACTTAAGAGGACACTGTGGGGAGGGGCCTTTGTCGGGAACGAACACTGAATTTGTGGGGTTTTGTGTGTCGTTGCCAATGTCTGGAGTTTGCAGGATTTCTTGCCTTGTTCCTTGCTTCGTGGACTCATTGCTTCTTCCTTGCTTAGTGGATTCATTTCTTTGTTCCTTTGTCTCGCTGGATTTCTTGCTTTGAAGCTGTTGTGCTAACCATGTTTGCTGGACTACTCGCAGCCAGAGTGTGTGTGTCTGCTGTGTGTGTGTGTATGAGCCCTTTCTTCTGGGACTTGCATAATGTGGGAGTTTTGGGGGGAAAGTTGGAGCAATAAAGGGAAGTTTTGAACTATCAGCTGGCTGTGTTGCCTGCATGCCTTGTCCCAGGACATCACACAATGCTGGCATCTCCACCAGTAGCCAATATGATGCCACAAAGGTGTTATGAGAACTCTGAGGCGGGATGGTGATAACAGGTCATCCTTGGGATGCCACGGCCTTGAATATCAGGCTTGAACCAGCTGGGAGGGCCCAGTTCCCCTCCCTAGTTCCCATGTGGTTACAACAAAAGCATTCAAAGCATCTCCCCGTTCTGGCAGGAACCTGACAGTAAGTGACACAGCCAAAACAGGTTCTGGAAAAGATATAGCAAACACTTAAGAAGAAAAATAGTTTTTAAAATTGTTTATTTAGGTTTCCATCCCATTGTCCTCTAGGTGGTAGGGAAGCTGGGCTGAAAGAGAGTGTCTGGTCCAAAATCACTTGGTATTCTAATCTAGATCAATCTCCTTGCCATTACATCAATGACAGTCTTGGATGACAAAGTCCAGGGACTTTAGAAGTTCCATCATTTTGTTGAAACCTGGAAGAATATTTTGCATTGATGAGCTGGAGCTTTGAGCTTTGTTCACAATTTTTTGTTGTTATTCAGCCACTAAGTCCAGTGGTGGGTTGCTCCCAGTTCTGTCCGGTTCTTGCAAACCAGTCGTAAAAGCAGCAGGAGGCTCCGCCCACCCGCCTGGACATCATCATGGATGATCTGTGCATGCGCAGTTGCGAACTGGTAGTAAAGGTAAGTAGAACCCACCCTGACTAAGTCGTATCTGACTCTTCCAGTGGTGGGTTTGGTAGTTCGGACCAGTTAGCAAGAACCGGTAGTAAAACTGGCGGGAGCCGCCGCCCACTGCCCTGGATGTCATCATCACTGATTTGCACATGTACAATCCCATTGTGAACTGGTAGTAAAGGTACATAGAACCCACCCTGGACTCTTTCCAACCATGTTGGGAAGAGCACGCCAGGTCTCTGTCCTCTATTGTCTCCTGACATTTGCCCAAACTCATGTTCATTGTGTTGATGAACTATTTAACCATCTCCTCCTTTGCCATCCTCCTTCTCCTTTCGCCTTCCATCTTGCCCAACATCAGGGTCTTCTCCAAGGAGTCTTCTATTTGGGGGCCCAAGTATTTGAGCTCCAGCTTCAGGATCTGTCCTTCCGAAGTGAGGAATGATTTCCTTTGGAATTGACTGATTGGATCCCGACATAGTCCAAGGGACTCTCAAGAACTTCAAGAATCTTCTCCAACACCATATTCCAAAGTAGTTCTCTTAAATACAACTAGTCTCCTCCTTCCCAACTTTCTTTCCACTGGGACTATTTTTATGTAAAATGAGGTGTGCTCATGTTCATTTCCATCCAGAGATCTGGACCTGTCACCTGCAAACCAGAGTCTCTGAATTAGCTGAGGCAAATAATCAAAACGATCAGCATGGCAAAGAGGCACAGTTTCAGCAGTAGATTGGCACTGAGCCAGGCATCATCTCCCATTGACAATAATGACAAAGCTGCTAAGAAGCAGAAATAATTTCATCTGCTATGTGACAGACATCTACGACAATGACTTTCCCATTGTGAGAAATGAGGGCGTTTGATTGGATTTGGGCAGAAGCAAAGAGACGAGAATTTCACGTGGGTCAGTCTTTTTACTAGAATCTTTCTAAATTTGCAAATTTCCTCATAAAAAGAAAATTATGAAAGATAACTGTCAATTTTTTTAAAAAAATGCTATGGGACAGAAAGCATATCTGTACTGAGGAGTAGAATAGAATAAAAAAGAGCCGAGGTGGCGCAGTGGTTAGAGTGCAGTACTGCAGCTACTTCAGCTGACTGGTAGTTCAGCAGATCAGCAGATCAAATCTCACCGGCTTAAGGTTGACTCAGCCTTCCGTCCTTCTGAGGTGGGTAAAATGAGGACCCAGATTGTTGGGGCAATATGCTATTTAGTATATTGTCTTTGGTGTAAGCCGCCCAGAGTCCTTTGGAGAGTGGGCGGCATAGAAATATGATTAATAAAATAATAGAATACGATAGGATAGAATAGAATAGAATAGAATAGAATAGAATAGAATAGAATAGAATAGAATAGAATAGAATAGAATAGAATAGAATAGAATAGAATAGAATAGAATAGAATTTTTTATTGGCCAAGTGTGATGGGACACACAAGGAATTTGTCTTTGGTGGATATGCTCTCAGTGTACATAAAAGAAAAGATACGTTCATCAAGAATCATAAGGTACAACGCTTAATGATAGTCATAGGAATCTTACATAGCAACGTAATTTAACAGACCACTGGTTGAATTCACTCCAGCCTTTTAAGAGCTAAGCCACTTTGTCAACCACACTTTTGCTAGCAATAGCAATAGCAATAGCACTTAGACTTCTATACCACTTCACAGTGCTTTATAGCCCTCTCAAAGCAGTTTACAGAGTCAGCACATTGCCCCCAACAATCTGCGGCCTCATTTTACCCACCTCGGAAGGATGGAAGGCTGAGTCAACCTTGAGCCAGTCAGGATCAAACTGCTAGCAGTGGGCAGAGTTACCCTGCAGTACTGCATTCCAACCACTGCGCCACCATGGCTTTTAAGTAAGTCATGTCATGGCTCTTGAGTTATATCCAAATTGATTACCGTACTTTTTGGAGTATAAGACACACTTCCCATCCCCCAAAAGAGGGTAGAAATGTTGGTGTGTCATATACATCGAATACAGCCATTTTTGGCCTCCTAAAACCCCGCCCCCACGCATCCTGTTTTTGCCCAAAACAGGCCCATTTTTCACAAAAATGGGATGCACATAGGATTTGAGAGGCCTGCAGAGAACTCCTGGGGGCTGGGGAGGGCAGAAACCGGACATGCGGAGGCTAAAAATTATTTTTTTCTTTTTTTCCTCTTCAAAATCTTGGTGCGTTTTATATTCCGGGGTGTCTTATAATCCGAAAAATATGGTACCTTTTTGCCACAGTTAAGTGCATCACTGTGGTCAGCGAGTGAATTACACATTCATTGAATGAATCCAGTTTTGCCCATTGCTCTTGCTTATTGGAAAAGTTGTAAATGGTCATTATGTGAGCCCAGGATTCTGAATCCGTATTATGTCTATGCAGGTTGCCGAATTCTGATCATGTGACCAGAGGAACCTCTGTGATGGTTGTAAGTGAATCACTTATAAGTCATAAGTCACTGTATTTTTTTTTTTAGCACTGTCGTAACTTTGATCAATCACTAAATCAATTGTTGTAAGTTAAGGACTCTCTGTAAGTCAATATGAATAAACTGCCAAACTGTTTTTGCTATAGTAAACTGCCCTTTTCTTTCTTCTATTGTCATTCAAAACAAAGAAATCAGGGGGTTACATATTATATGTCACTCCTTCACAGACACTCAACAAAATGTGTTGATGGAGAGACAACAGTTTCAGGAGAGTTTTATGTGCTGGTACTTGAGGACCTGGAATTAAAATGAAATATAAACCTAATGAATGCAAATATTGAAAAGTATTGATTTTGGTGGGTTGATGGATTCCAACTACTGGCTATATTGTCCAGGGGAAAAAGTATGCAACTGTTCTGTCCCCGTCACACACACACACACACACACACACACCACACACACACACACACACACACAGTCGGGGGTTAAATAAACTGGCAGGCAACCAATTAGTCCGATAAGACGCTTGGCAGCAATCCCAGCAGCTGCTTGCCAAGACCTTTTATCAACTTAGAAGAAAATACACACCACAACAATTGTCCAGGAATAAATCTGAAGCCGAGATGCAAAGCGACTCCAAGGGATTAGTTAGTTTTGTCCGTCACAGAGTCTGAATGCTTAACTCACCCCCTTTTATAGCCTGTGGGGTGTGGTCCAGTGAGTCAGCTAATCACGGGCACGCCTTTTCTTCTGTTGCGTGCGCCTGTCTCTGCGATGCTGGCAAGGGTCCAGCCAAGACTCATTACCCTCATCACTGTCCACCTGTGGCTGTGGGGATGTGCTTGGCTCTGGGCCTATCTCTTGCCCTTCGGTGTCCTCTGGAGGCATTGCCAGAGAGGAGGGTCCTGGAGAAGGAGGCCTTGCCAACTCCTCTCCCTCACTCTCAGAGTCCTCTCCTGCTGATGACACAACTCAGGCAACGGAGCCACAACAGCAACTTATATTTAGATCAGCCTCAAATTATGTTAATAACTTGCTAGATTTCAACCCAAAGTATGATCATAGGACAAGCCCAAACTATATGAGTTAATATCCTGACTCCTTAATACATCTCAAACCAGAAGAGAGTGAAATCTCACCCTTATCAGGGAAGTTCATTACATATGAAGTTATGTTTTTGGTCACGCAAACCTCATTTTAAGGTCATAGAAACCTTCAGCAGTTTATAAGAATTCATTCCTGTTTTGGCAGGTGGCCCACGGGATAGCAAATTAAATGGAGCAGCAAAAGACTTTACCATGTCCATGTCAATAAAAGATTCTCTATTAAGTATCTGTTTCTTCTTCTTCTTTTGCTCTTTACAGCAGAGGGAACTTTGCTGAATAATGTAAAAGTGGAACAGTTCACTGGAACTGTTGTGGCTCTGGAAGTTGTGGCTGCTCCATCACTGGAGATTTTCAAGAAGAGATTGGACATTATTTGTCTGAAATGGAATAGGATCTCCTGCTTGAGCAGGGGTGTGTGGAGTAGAAGGACTCCATTATTTTATGAGGAAGGAAGGAAGGAAGGAAGGAAGGAAGGAAGGAAGAAGGAAGGAAGGAAGGAAGGAAGGAAGGAAGGAAGGAAGGAAGGAAGGAAGGAAGGAAGGAAGGAAGGAAGGATGGATGGATCTTTGGAAGTTATGGGTGCACATCAAGAAGAGATGTGACAACCATTGACTGAAATGATACAGGGCTCCTGCTTGAGCGGGAGGGAGGCGGGAAATAGAAGAACACCAAGGTCCCTTCTAGCTCCGAAAGAAAGAAAGAAAGAAAGAAAGAAAGAAAGAAAGAAAGAAAGAAAGAAAGAAAGAAAGAAAGAAAGAAAGAAAGAAAGAAAGAAAGAAGTTATGGGTGCTCCATCACTTGAGGTTTTCAAGAAGAGATTGGACAACCATTGACTGAAATTATACATTGCCTCCTGCTGGAACAGGAGGGTGGACTTGAAGAACTCCAAGGTCTCTTCTTGCCCCCTTATTCTATGAGTGAGTGAGGAAGGAAGGAAGGAAGGAAGGAAGGAAGGAAGGAAGGAAGGAAGGAAGGAAGGAAGGAAGGAAGGAAGTTATGTGAGATTGGACAACTATTGTATTGATATAGGACCTCTTGCTTGAGAAGAGGATTGGACTTAGAAGACCTCTAAGGTCTCTTCCAACCCTATTATTTTATGTTCTAACTCATGGTTTGACTTAAAGTGGTCATCTTTTACTGCTACCATCAAAAGAAGGACCTTGGTTCTCTTTTAATGCACAACATATCTGTTCTGTCCCCATCTCACACACGCACCCCCACAAACAGTCAATAGTGAAAGAACCCAGCTGACAAAAGTTTTTCTAAGAGCAGTTTGACAGCAATCCAGTGCCTGGCTGCCAAGAGTTTTTTACTCACAAAAGGAGTGTTTTTCAAAGCCAACACACAACAGATACAGGAATATTCAAAAAGTCCAGTAATGCAGAAAGGTTGGTTCAATATCAGTTTTTGCTTGTCACAGAGCTTGAACGGCCACCACACACCCCTTTATATCCTGTGGGGTGTGGTCCAGTGACTCAGCCTAATCCCTGGCATGCCTCTTCCTCTGCTGCGCACGCTTATCTCTGCGACGCTGTCGAGAGTCCAGCTAAGACTCATCTTCCTTATTACTGTCCATCTGTGGCTGCGTGGACGTGCTTGGCCCCGGGCCTATCTCTTGGCCTATGGTGTCCTCCGAAGGCATTGCCAGAGAGGAAGGTCCTGGAGAGGGAGGCCTTGCCAACTCCTCTCCCTCACTTTCAGAGTCTTCTCCTGCTGATAATCCAGGCTCACGGAATGGAGCCACAACAGTATCCTTTGCCTTCTCTCTTAACGGGGGCTGCATAACAACTTTTCCCTTCCCGGTGAAGTTGTTCCAGATTTTGAAAACAAATGCTGCCATGTAAATGGGCACCAAAGAACAACCTGAAGAGGCAGCACATTTTATTTCCCTTATTCTGTGAATATTAAGATGTAATAATGTGTGCTCCTGTTACTCTGCCTGGAAGTGATTAGATGATCAAAGGGGAAAACACAACCTCAGGGTTAGGAAATAAATGAGAGAAGCCTTTGGCAGAATATCAGGGTGACTTTTGTGAGTGGCATGTCTGGAGAAGGGAGGGGCGGGGTGGGCAGAAGAGAAATAAGCTAGAAAGTCTGATGGTTTGAAGTGGAACCATTTTATGCAAGCTACACAATCGGGATGGTGAAAACAAGGCAAGATGACAGCTGCACGAGTGCCAACAAATGCAAGGGCGGGCTTCAAAAATTTTAACAAGGGTATCTCCGCTCGGTTGCTGGGTGGGTGTGGCCATGGTGGGTGTGTCCTAGTTGGCCTCCTGTACCATGGCGGGGAGAGTGTTTTTGCTTTCCTCGAGCCTCCGTGAGGGCAAAAACGGCCTCCCCAGGTTCCGGAGGCCCTCTGGAGATCAGAAATGGGCCTGTTTCCAGGTCTCCCAAACTTCCAGTAGGACCATTTTTTGCCATCTCCTGCACTTATCTGCATCCAAAATGGGCCGCATGGGGACTCCTGGGAGGGGCGGGGTGGGAGGGGCCAGCCAGGAGTAGGGGAGGCCGTTTTTGCCCTCCTGGAGGCTCCAGGAAAGCCTCTGGAGCCTGGGGAGGACGAAAAATAGTCCTACCAGAACTACTGGAAGTCCAGAAATGGGCCCATTTCTGACCTCTGGAGGGCCTCCAGTGCCCGGGGGAGGACTTTTTTGCCCTCCTGGAGGCTCCAGGAAAGCCTCTGGAGCCCGGGGAGAGTGAAAAATGGGCGTGCCGGAAGTACTGGAAATCAAGAAACAGGCCCATTTCTGGCCTCTGGAGGGCCTCCGGTGCCCGTTTTCACCCTCCTGGTGTAGGAGGCCGAGTAGGCCACGCCCTCATGGCCACGCCCACTCAGCAACTGGGCAGTCAACTGGTTGCTGAAATTTTTCAATCCCACCCCTGGCTTCATCCCAACCATCTTCACATGTAATCAAACATAGGATAACCAGGTTGGATGAGCCAATACTGTATTATGTTTCTCTATCTGACAACTTCCAACCTTCATGACAATGTCTTCATCAATACAATTTTTCCAGTCCTTCATCAGCATAACTCTTTGATACTTAGGGACAATATTGCTATTTGCTGCATGCAAACTGCTTGCTTGGGGTGGGTGGGGGAATTCATTCTTGAAACTTCTTCTTGATATTGTTTTACTCTAAAACTCAAGCTAGGATTTAGGCAGGCCAGAAGGCTCGCATTGATGAAACTGTATTATCTGATTGTCTGTGGAGATTCTCAGTTATCCAGGTCATAATTGTCTCAAAGGTGTTTTTTTCCCTCTTCAAAAGGCAACTGGACTGTTTTTTTGTTTTCATTGAGGAGGAAGAAGTAGAAGTTTTACTGCTCATCTAAGAAGCTTCTTCAATTTTGATGGCGAGGGTATAGAAGGATAAGTTTCATATTGCTTGATGCTCCAGGCCCTGCTATTGAACTCTTCTACCACCCAGATTTTAGATCCAGGTCTGTTCTTCAGCTATGACAAGTCAACTGCATAGGAAAAACAAGAACGTTTGCAAGACATAGATTCAGTAGTTTATAGATTCTGTCTTCCCCATCCTTCATGGTATCTGCTACTTTAGGAAGCTTTGGTTGAACCACTTCACCCATGGTTGGACTTGTCTTCTGGGAAACCCCAACATTTGCCTATTTTTAAGAAATAGACATCTACAGCAGTGGTGAAATCCAATTTTTTTAACTACCAGTTCTGTGGGTGTGGCTTGGTGGGCATGGCAGAGGAAGGATACTGCAAAATCTTCATTCCCACCCCCACTCCTGGTGGAAAATCTCTATTCCCACCCTCTATTCCCTTCCCTCTATTCTCTGGGGCCAGCCAGAGATGGTATTTGCTGGTTCTCCAAACTTTACTTTACTTTACTTTATTTAGATTTATATACCGCCCTTCTCCTTACGGACTCAGGGCGGTGTTCAGCCAATTAAAAAACAAACATACAAAACTTAAAATTTCATAAAATAACAATACAAGTGGCCATAGATTAAAACTAACTTCATATTAAAATAAAACTCTAAAATAATAAAATACTATAGGAATCAGGCTAAGCCGGCGAGCTGAAAAAGATTTCAAAATTTCCACTACGGGTTCTCTGAACTGCTCAAAATTTCTGCTACCAGTTCTCCAGAACCTGTCAGAACCTGTTGGATTTCACCCCTGATCTACAGCTTCTATACCTGATTTTGAAGGGCCCTGGACCAGAGGGCCAGAGGTGGGTTTCACATATTTTTACCACCAATTCGACGTGTGCACACAATGCTTGCTTCACCTGCACTCCTTCCACGCATGCGCTTTCCTTAAGCACACATGTTCCGCGCATGTGCCCAACCTATAAAACATGGCTGAATAGGATGATATAGCGCCAGGGCAGGTGGGCAGGCAGGCAGGCACAAAATTTACCAGGGGCACCAGCTTCACTTTATGTTTTCAAATCTTTATGTAATCTAGAAGTAGCATCCAGAGAGCATTTTCTGGCCAGCTTCCAAACTTTGCTGATCTATATTATCATCTTTCTAAAGTTAAAGCCTTGAATGACAACGGAGACGGGTTGCTCTGGGCTTTAGGTTGAAGGCAAATTTTAATAGCCTCCATCCTTCTCCTTGCAATAAATAGAATATCAAACTGTAATGCCACCAGGCTTACATAAGAGACAAGGTTCGTGCTTGTAATTGTTGAAATGCTTGGCCTTCCTTCCACCATCCCAGCATGAAATGGAGCCTTTGGCAACATCTCCAGCACGTTGCTCACAAATGATCCCTTGTTTTTCTTGGTGAAGCTTTGCTTTGCATTGCTTTGGCCGACCGGCTAACCAAGAGAAAGGACCACACTGATGCTGTGCTAAACTCTAAATCTGTGCCCCAGGGAAGCTGCGATGCAGGCAGTGCTAATATTCCTGAATGCATAAGTCTCCAATGAGATACAAGGTCCATGCTGGCAAAGCAAGAAACATTTTGCAGACATTCTAACCTACTTTGAGCAAAGATTCAAAAAAAAATCAATCTACCCCTGAAGCAACCAAAACGCTTCATTCTAATTTTACGACAACATTATACATTGCACGCAAATAATGGCACACATTGAATGCTATTATTCATACCAAACAATTCCTTTGGATCTGCATTTTATGGGTTTTGTTGTTTGTTTGTTGGTTGGTTGGTTTTTCCCTTAAAGATCTTGAACGGGAGCATTTCCCCCGCCTTTTTTAGAGTGAAAGTTGCCCCCGTTTCACCGGAGACTTTTAAGTTGCTGTTTTCGGAGAAAATAACAATGTAAAAATGACATTATGATGTATAGCCTCTTCCGATGGGTTGGAACCAATGCAAGAGCCAGCTGCTGGTGCCTTTGGGAATGAGGGAGCCCCCAGGGCACTATTGTCCAATTGTCCTTCTAATTTTATCCTGTTTAATTAGCGGCAATTAATTTTAAGCAACAGCCCCCTGAATATCACATCAGGAAACAGAGAAGAGATGGTGGGAATTGTAGCCAGAATTAGAACTGCAATGCCACCATAGATGATATAATTTAATAGGCTGCAAATGTTTTTTTGTTTAGTCAATCTGAAAGTGAACTTCGTAATAAATCACGGGATAGATACTGTGTTGATGCTTTAGACCAGTACAACCACAGCTCAAGGCCAACAACTCCTAGTACCTTCAGATTAAACTGCTGGAAAATGTTATCAAAAAATGGCTTGTATCTGGTAGCAGTGATTTATTTTTTTAAAAAAAATAATTTTTATTAAACGGTATTTTTTAAAAAACAAAAAAAAGAATTTTTTACAATTTTCTTCTTTTCAACATTCTCACATCAGTAAACATTTCTTACATATCCATTTTTCTCCCTTACTTCAATTTACCTTTTATACATATTATTCTAATCATATGAGATTTCTATGAGATATTTTTGAAAGGATTTTTTAATGAGATTTTTTAAAAATCCCTCCCTCCACTAATTATGGGTAAATTGGGGGTGGGAGGCAGTGGTGGGTTGCTCCCGGTTCGCACCGGTTCAGAAGAACAGGTAGTAAAAATTTGTAGTAGTTCGGAGAACCGGTAATAACATTGGCTGGCCACGCCCGCAATTCGGTCCCCAGCCCAGTCGCTTCTCGCTTACCCCGCCCATCTCATCAGAGGCTTTTTTTTACTTTAAAAAGGATTTTTTTCTACAACTTCTTCGGCCAAAAAAAAATGCTTTTAAAAGTAAAAAATAAAAGCCTCTGATGATCGCACGGCTCAGCTGGGATCGTCTGAGGCTTTTAAAAGCATTTTTTTCAGCCGAAGAGGTTGTAGGAAAAAAAATGCCTTTAAAATCCTCTGGCGATCACATCTGAGTTGCCTGATCGTCAGAGGCTTTTAAAAGCATTTTTTCCTGCAACCTCTTAAGGTTGTAGAAAAAAATGCTTTTAAAAGAAAAAAAAAAGTTGGCCACGCCCATCAGTCACATCACCCCCCCCAAGCCATGCCCACAAAATAAGCCACGCCCACAGAACTGGTAGTAAAAAAATTTAGAACCCACTCCTGGTCCACACCCCCCTCCCGAACAAGATCACAAATGAGGGGGGCTTTATTTACTACAGACCTGGCATAGCACAACATCAGCCGAAGGCTCGGGCCCTGAGGGTCTGTGCAACCTGGAGAATGGGTGGAGTCTTGGGGGCCGGAGCATGCCACTGCTCGTAGACAGTGAGCGTGCAAACCCCTAACCCAATATGGCCCCCTGCTCCTGCCATATCTACCACCAACAGTATTGATGTTCAAAACACTATCCGGATAAGCTCTAACACACACCCCCTCCTCGACTTTCAAACTAGTGAAGTCAATTTCCAACCATCCTCTCCGAAATCTGATGCTCTCAGAAGCTTTCGTTGTTTTTTATTGAAATCAAACCAAAGTTTTGTTGGTTTTTGTTGAAACCAACACATTTTAAGATCAAATGCATCTTTAACATGCTTTACAACTCCAAGCTAATGATTTATTAAAATAAGGTACTGTAACACCTCATTACACCTTTGTTCCAAATTACCAACTTCATGATTTTATTCATTGTGTAGGAAAATAAATTGTGGGTTTACAAGCTCCCAAAATTCTTGCCAATGATAGTAATAGTTTAGGTGTCAGGGGTCCAAGTAACACCCCCAACAAAAGAAGACTCCGAGGCTAAAATTTCCTCAGAGTTCCATTTTATTAGAGATGTCATATTGGCACATCTGGGAAAACCCAAATCTGAAAGCTTCCAAGTTTTCCCCACCCAAAGGAAAGTCCAAGTCCCTGCCCAACACCCACATGTCCATCACTTGGTCCAATCACTCCACCGTCCCAACCGGAGATGCCTCCCAGTCACGCCACTCCAGGTGCAAGCTGAACATCCTTGACTCCCGGGAGAAAAGAATGTTGTTATGGCTAGATAACTCTACAACTCCATGTAATCCCCCTTCCTGGTTTCCCACAGCACCTAGTGTGGCAGCCCTGAAGATCTAAAGAAAAAGATGGCCTCCAAGGCTGACATTAGGAGTTTTGGATACAGCTACTATTTTCTGTGTAATTCAAAGTTCTTTTCTTTGAATCCACTACCATCTAGTATGCTCTCTCTCTCTCTCTCTCTCTCTCTCTCTCCTCTCCCACCCCCCTCCCCACCGTGTGTGCAGGTCTTCCAGTCAGTGTTGGCTCCTGTGACTACCTGGAATTTACTTGCAATTTTATTGGCAAGAGTTTGGAAGTGGTTTGCCATTGGCTCCATCCTAGGGCTGAGAAACAGTGACTGGCCAAAGGCTGGCTTTGTACTTGAGGTGGGATCAGAACTGATAGACTCCTAGTTTATGGTCTGGTGACCACAACACTACACCAAACTGGCTCGCTCAGCAATTTTAGAAAATCCACATTCATCATCCTCTTTCAACAACCCCATAAGCCCTTGTGGGGTGGAGACTGGGCAACTGAATGGAGCTGAGTATTTACTGGCTGGGTGCCTTTCCTGTTGCCAATGTGGAGTTTTGTTTAGCAGATATATTTCTCAGTGTGGGAGAAGAGAGAGAAATATCTGCTTCTACCTAGGATTGAACTCACAGCCTCCTGATTGTGAGGTAAGAGCTCCACCCCCAGGCCACCGCACCACTCTTTAGACAATCTACATTATTCTTGCCATATTGCAAATGTCCTAAAGACTGAGTAGAAATAAGCTAGTTTTGTCTTGTCCATGAGCTCCAAATCCTCAGAAGTTTATTTCAAGCAAAATTGTCTCTGACTGAGAACAGGAATCAAATTTGAACGCCTTTCCCAAAAATTATTCAAATATTTCTTGCAGTCTTTAATGCAGAAACACCGCCCCACCCCCCCACCCTGCTGAGTTAAGGGTAAAGCTAGAGATCATGAGGGGAACACAATAAAATCTTTTAAATGGTACCCATAATGAAAAGAATTATTACAGTATGCATTCTAGAAAGACAAAGATATCAACAAATAAGTCCAGGGATCAATCTTAATATCTGGAATAATTTCCTCCCTTCCTCCCAACTAAGCTGCAATTTTGGGAAAGAAAACTCATGACTGTTTTCCTTGAGAAGAATTTTCTTAAAACTTTATTGATCTCTTTAAGATACAGTGCCTAAATGCCTAAATAAAGTAAGCATTAATGATTACTCTTAGAATTATAGAATAATAGAGTTGGAAGGAACCTCAGAGGTCTTTTAGTCCAACTAGTCAAGCTATTTGCCAAAGCACCGGAAGGCCAGGCAAGGAATAATGGATGGAAACTGATCAAGGAGATATTCAACCTGGAAATAAGGAGAAATTTCCTGACAGTGAGAACAATCAACCCATGGAACAGAAGTTGCTTGTGGGAGCTTCATCACTGGAGATTTTCAAGAAGAGACTGGACTGCCATCTGTCAGAAATGGTGTAGGGCAGTGATGGCTAACCTTTTTGCCATCATGTGCCAAAAGCAGGGGGAGCACAGGGGGGGTCACGTGCACGTGTGCCCACACTCATTATTCTATGCGCCCTGTCCCCCCATGCAGGGAGGCCTCACCTGTGCTCTCTCCCCCGCTTTTGGCCCACAATGGCATGGTGGGCCCAGTAGAGCCGTTTTTTACTCTCCCCAGGCTCCAGAGCCTTTCTAGGAGCCTGGGGAGGGCAAAAACTGCCTTCCCCATCCCCAGAGGCCCTCTGGAGGCTGGAAACAACATGTTTCCTGACTTCCGGTGGGCCCAGAAGGCTCAAAAATCAGCTGGCTGGAGCATGCACGCATGCCAGAGCTGAGCTCACGTGCCCACCGATATGGCTCCGCGTGCCACCTGTGGCACCCGTGCCATAGGTTTGCCATCATGGGTGTAGTGTCTCCTGCTTGGCTGGGGGTCAGACTAGATGACCTACAAGGTACCTCTCAACTCTGTCTAAACTCCCTACTCAGGGCAGGAGCAAAACAGCCTCCCAATCAAATGGTTGTCCAGTCTATTTTTGAAAACCTCCAACTCTGGGAGGCAAGCCGATTCAGTGGCCAATTGTTCTCACTGTCAGGAAATGTTTCCTTACTTCTAGGTTGCGTCTCTCTTTAACAATCTTCCACCCATTAATTCCACCCATTAATTACAACTATTCTGCTCTGGTAGATCCATATCTATCTATTAACATAAATCATAATCAGAGATAAACAGTTTGAAATATTTAGCTTCTGCTAATTTGGAGCCCACCTAGGAATAATTAATCCAAGATATTTCACACAACTTGTAAAACTTCAATGCAATAACCTTTGCAGCCCAGATGCTGTGCTTCCTAAAATAAAGGGAATTTTAAAATAAATAAATAAATAAATAAAATGTATTATGATTACAAGAGCCGTGGTGGTGCAGTGGTTAGAATGCAGTACTGCAGGCTACTTCTGCTGACTGCCGGCTGCCTGCAATTTGGCAGTTCGAATCTCACCAGGCTCAAGGTTGACTCAGCCTTCCATCCTTGTGAGGTCGGTCAAATGAGGAGCCACATTGTTGGGGACAATAGGCTGACTCTGTAAACCGCTTAGAGAGGGCTGTAAAGCGGTATATAAGTCTAGGTTCTATTGCTACCATGTTTCCCCGAAAATAAGATCCTGTCTTGTTTTGGGGGTTTTGTTTTGCTACCAAAAGGGGCAATAGATAGATCCTTATAGAAATGGTTTGTTTATATTATTGTGAAAAAACAAAAAGTTGTGATTTGATGTTAATGCCTTATTTTACTGCAACAGAGAGAATCGGAAGTCAATACTTCTTTTTCTTTTTTTCTTATCCTTCCTCACTTCTCTTCCTACTCTTCCTTGCCATTGTTCTCCTATTTACTTTTGCATTTTGTATCTTATTTTATCTTAAAACTCAATAAAAATGTTAAACAATGTTAATTGTGCCTTTCTTTGGGGGAGGTTTGTTTGTTACGACTGACCTCAAGTTTTACCTAGGGTGTGTATGTGTGTGTGTAAAAATCTGTAAGATGGTGGGCATGTGGTCAAAACAGAAGCCCCACTCCTACGTATGCATCAGTGGTGAGTTGTTCCCGGTTCTGTCTGGATCTTGAGAACTGGTAGTAAAAGTGGCGGGAAGCTCTGTCCACTCACTCGGATGTCATAAGGTTAAGGTGACCAACTTTTTTACAATGAGAAGGAGGACGCAAATAAATTGAAGAAAAAAAAATATCGTAAATAAAAGAAACATTTTATTCTTTGCAACAATGAATCTAAAGCGTGCGTGTGTGCCGTGTCATGTTTTCGTAAGAAGTAAAAAAAGCCACTTGCGCACTTTTGCGCACAGCACACTCTCTCAAAACAATTCTCCTGTGCAGAGCGCATGTGTCTCGTAATTGTGTCTCGCCGCACTGTATTGAGCCTTGACGAATTTTCATGTCAAATATAAATATGTCACATCACACACAATGGCTCGGCATCAGTTGAATACAGAGATTTATAGATTAGTCTTCAAATATCGAAAAGGAGGACATTTAGGAGGACACTTTTCAAGAGAAGACAGAATTTACAAAAGAAGGACTGTTCTCCCTAAAGGAGGACGATTGGTCACCTTACTTAAGGTACGATCTGCAGAAGTAGTAAAAATAAGTAGAACCCATCCCTGGTATGTATGTACCAAAAAGATGGGAATTCAATTACCCATATGCAACATTTTGTAGATTTTGGCATGGCATTCCTCCATGAAAGCCCTGGCTTTTGAGGTCTTGAGTTCAATTGTTTTCCTTCCTATTTCCAACCGGGATTATCTTGAGGACTTCTCTAAAACCTTTCAAAGAGATCAATCGGTGAGCAAAACTGAAAGCCGGGTGGCATCCATGGACTTCGTTCTTTTGTTTCCAAAGCCAGACCAGTGGTACACCGATGCTTTTCACCCAGCCATTATTCAGCCTGTAGCCCAGGGGTGTGATAAAAGTTTTATGATATGCAAACTGAGGGAATGAAATGCAAATTCCCCGATATGGCCTTATGTTTATTATCCAATATAGAGTAAATTGTGATGGCTTATTTCCAAGAAGCAGGTTTGAATGACAGGATAAGTTGAGAAATTTGGAAAGGGACTTAAGGAGGATGGAACTGATTGGACATTTATTGGATCAGAAGAAATAAGAGGTTGGGAACTGATGTGCTAGGTAGGCCAATGACAATAGCATCTAGAACAGGAGTGTCACACTGGATTTCTTTGAGGGCTGGATCAGCATTGTAGTTCTCCACGGGCCAGGGAGCAGGGAATGGGGGGGGAGAGATGGGATGGACACCTCCTGCAGCACCCTGCTGGTCAAAATGGGGCATGGCGGGCATGCATGACCCCTTCTGCCCTGTTTTTGGCTTGAAGAGTCTCCTGCAGCATTTTACTAGCCAAAACAGGGCACGGGGAGGCTCACGTGGCTCCCCTGTGCCTCGTTTTTGGCCTCCATGGCCATCTGCAGCAGTTTGCCAACTGAAAATGGGCCACTCAGGGGACTCGTGAGATCCCCGGGTGGCCCATTTTTGGCCAGCAGAATGCTGCAGGAGGCTGTGGAGGCTGAAAATGGGCCACGTGGGCTAAAAACGTGGCCCATTGTAGCTGGCAGAGACATAGCAGGCCAGTCCTTTGATATTCCCAAGCTGGCCCCACTGACCAGATTTAAGCACTCCAGGGGCCACATCCAGCCCACAGGCCTAGAGTTTGACACCCCTGATTTAGAGGCTCCTACAAAACACCTTTCCTTCCTTCCTTCCTTTCCTTCCTTCCTTCCTTCCTTCCTTCCTTCCTTCCTTCCTTCCTTCCTTCCTTCCTTCCTTCCTTCCTTCCTTCCTTCCTTCCTTCTTTCCTCTGTGCACTTCACCATAAACTTTGGAAAACATCCAGCTTTTAAGAGCATTTGTTTCCATTCAGCCTACATTATAAATATCTCCAATAGTTACATGTCTCCATAGATGTTTATTTCTAATTATATTTTACCCACTCACTTGCTGTAGGATGTATGAACAGCATTAGTGTTTCAAATAGTTTTAATAAATCGTGCCAGATCAGAAGATGAGGAGAGACCTGGCCCATTGAATTACCAAGAGTTAGACATGACTGAATGGATGATATCATCCATTCAGTCATCGTCATAGTTTTAAGACCAGCTGGTTAACAAAATTCTGCATCAGTACTAGTCAGAATTTCATCAAATCACATCAGGGATTTGTAAGTTCAGTAACTGCTTTGTGAATGGATGGATGGATGGATGGATGGATGGATGGATGGATAAGTATCTTTTCTCAATCTCCCTTCCTGAAATATATTGTGTATGGGAAGGAGAAAATTAAGCTCACATTTGAATACCAAACAGAGAAATATGCCAATGACATACAGTCCAAGTTTCCTTGGCCTTCTCAGGTACGTGTGGAAGAACATTAAAGAAAGATCCAACTTAGAATTAAGGAGAAATTCCTGGACAGCGGAAACAATTGATCAGTGGAACATTTGCCCAGAAGTTGTGAGAGTTCCATCACTGAAGGATTTCAAGAACAGACTAGACAGTCACCTGTCTGACATGGTATAGGGCAGTGATGGCTAACCCTTTGCCATCACGTGCCAAAAGCGGTGGGAGTGTGGTGGAGTCACACACATGAATGCCCACATCCATAATTCTATGCCCCCCCGTGCTACCCCCACTTTTGGCATGCAATGGCACGGTAGGCCCGGTAGGCCTGTTTTTTGCTCTCCCCAAACTCCAGAGCCTTTCTAGGAGCCTGGGGAAGGCAAAAACGGCCTTCCCCACCCCAGGGGCCCCCGGAGGCCAGAAACAGTGTGTTTCCTGATTTCTGGTGGGCCCAGAAGGCCCAAAAACCAGCTGGCTGGCACACGCGTGTGTGCCAGACCTGAGCTTGCGTGTCCACCGATATGGCTGCACATGCCACCTATGGCACCCTTGCCATAGGTTCGCCATCACGGGTACAGGGTCTCCTGCTTTAGCAGGGGGTTGGACTAGAAATCCTCCAAGATCCCTTCCACCTCTGTTATTCTGCTTCTGCACACATCTTTGTGCTCGCAATCTGCTCCTGCAACCACCAGCATGGCTTCAACATGAATCTGTTTTCCTTGATGGCATCAGAGATGGTATTCAGCCGGTTCGGACTAGTTCAGACGAACTGGTAGCAGCGACCTGTGGGTGGGTGTGCCCACCTACCCACCAGGGTGCAATCCCATCCTATACTGCTGTGTTTTTGATGCTGGACGCATGTGCGGATGGTGCGTGCGAGCGAATTGCTGTGTTTTGTGATGCTGCATGCATGCGCACGCACCCATATTTCTGGTGCTGGGTGAACCGGTGGCTACAGTATGTGACTCCCGCCTCTGGATGGCACCAAGGCTTCCCTGAAGCAAAGTGTCCCAATAAGGCTTGAATATATACACTGTAGATGCCATTTAACAACCTATCACCGTCACTAATGTATTAGCAAAAGAGCCAAGTTTGGATTTCTTATAGTGTCTTCCAGTGCAAGTTGTCAGGATTAATCACCAGATATCCTTGGCTCTGCCGTTATCAGTCCCTAAGAAAACGGTTTTATTTCACCCTGACCTTGTTTCTTCGTGACGCTTAGTGCTTCTGATGCAACTTAATAGAGTTCCGTGTTCCTTCATTCCTGGACTTTTCCAAGAGAAATGCAGTCGCCAAGAGAATAAATTGTATTATGGCGTAGCAATCCAAGTTGATGCCAGGCAGCGATAAGTGAGCTCTAAAGCAGCACAGACAAAGTTAATAAAGAGGAATGAATGAGTTTCTCTGCTCAGTGTGTCTTGAATTCCAGGGAACGGTTGTCTCACAAAGCTCCTCAGATACTCCAAGGGTGCTAATTCACATGGCTTTGGTTCGCAAAAGTCATAGGACAAGAGCTTCCGTGTACTTAAGAGTTTGGTAGGCTCCTAGGCAAATTACATAGTCCAGGTAATCCCCGACAGTTGATTGAGTGACCGTTCGAAGTTATGACAGCGCTGAAAAAAGTGACATGTGACCGTGTTTCACACTTACGAGTTTTCTAGCATCCCCATGCTTGTGTGATCAAAATTTGACAACCGGTTCATATTTATGACGGTCGCAGTATCCCGAAATCAGGTAATCAACTTTTTGCAACCTAGTGACAAGCCAAGTTCAACGGGAAAGCCAGATTCACCGAGCAACCATGTTACTAACAGTTAACAGCTGTGGCAAGAAAGGTCATAAAATTTGGGGCTTAATGGTGGTCGTAAGGTGAAGACTATCTGGCACAGACAATTCCACTGGTAGGGCTACAGTGGGAAAAAAACCCCAAAACATATGCAAATACAAGACAGCCATAACCTCTGAGGATGGAAGATCACAAGTTGGCTATTTCTCTCCTTCCAACACTGGTTACTGGATTGAAACAGGATACTCAGTTCAAATTCGAAGTGATGCACTTAATTCCTCATGTGGGGGTCTTGAACAGAGGTGGTATTCTGCCGGTTTGGACCAGATCGCCTGAACCGGTAGCAGGGCCTATGGCATGCGTGCCACAGGTGGCACATGGGGCCATATCTGTGGGCACACGAAGATTGCCCTAGCTCAGCTCCAGCACACATGCATGCCCCGGCCAGCTGATTTTCAGGCTTTCTGGGGCCACCGGAAGTCGGGAAACGGGCCTTTTCCGGCCTCCAGAGGGCATCCGGGAGGGAAGGACGTTTTCGTCCTCCCCAGCTCCTTAGAAAGCCTCTTAGAGAGCCTGGGGAGAGTCAAAAACGGGCCTATTGGGCCCACTGTGCCATCGTGTGCCAAAAGCCGGAGTGCACGGGTGGTGGTGCACGGGGAGCATTGAATTATAGGTGCGGGCATGTGTTTTCATTCTCCCCTGTGTTCCCCCCGCTTATGGATATTTACGGGATCACCTTCTGCCAATTCGCTCCCACAGAGAGGGTCTCCTCAGAGTACCGTCGGTCAAACAGTGTCGACTGGCGACCCCCAGAGGGAGAGCCTTCTCTGTGGGAGCACCCACCCTCTGGAATGAATTGTCCCCAAGGTTGCATCTGATTCCCAACCTGCACACCTTCCGCCGCACCCTTAAGACCCTTTTATTCCAGCAAGCTGGCCTAGCCTAGAAGGATTCACAGTTGGGTATTTTAATTGGTGGGTTTTAAATCTGGGGGCCAAATTGTATAATTATTTTAAAAGTATTTTAAATCTTGTATCATGTTGTGTTATCATGGCTGTGCACCACCCTGAGTCCTTTGGGAGAAGGGCAGAATAAATAAATAAATAAATAAATAAATAAATAAATAAATAAATAAATAAATAAATAAATAAATAAATAAATAAATAAATAAATAAATAAATAAATAAATAAATAAATAAATAAATAAATAAATAAATAAATAAATAAATAAATAAATAAAGGCACATAATTAGGCAAAAAGGTTAGCCATCACTGCTCTATGCCATCCTATTTAGGCATGTTTTTGAGGCCAGGCACATGCGCGCACCCTCACATTTGTAAACCGATAGGGAAAACAAGACCACCTGTTTTCTTGACATAGGGACAATTCAGAAAATAAAAATGTCCTTTTCCACTAGAGGCCACCACTAAAGTTTCTTCTCTTTAGAGACAAAAGAAGGTGAGCTACCAGAAGTCAGGTGAAGAGAGAAAACCTCTTGTCTTTTTCTCCAGACTGCTACATGGCGATGAGTATTTTTGTCAGCTGCCTAAATTCTGGATTCAAGGTTTCCCCTTGGGGTCCTGGGTTTGATAGCAGAGTCACTCTTCTAAAAAAATAGCTATGAATTCCATTTTTTTCAGTGAAGTGATGGAAGCAATTCACCTTCACATTTGTCATATATGTGGGTTTATCTTTGGTGGTATGAAACAAGGTATGGGTAGTCCTTGATTTGCCATCACTCATTTAGTAACAGTTCAAAGTTACAACAGCGCTAAAAAAGTGAGTTGTGACTGTTCTTCATACTTACAACTGTTGGAAGAAATATCCATCTGGGTTCAGTTCCAAGTGGGGAGAAAGACACTGGAAACATGGAAGCTGATTGAAACGATGGTCTATTGATGGACAGGACTACATGGGTTTGAAGTTCTGGTGCAGCTGAACACATGGGTTTGAGAGAGAGAGAGGTATTTATGCCCTTTCTTGGGCCTTGCTCTTGAGCTTCCTGTTCCTGCGCAAGAAATGTATTCTATTGGTTGTTGCCAGACTCCTACTTGGAGTCATGTTTGTCTGAATCACGTTTGGTTAAATCTTGGGCTGACGTAATATCCCCAGGTGCCATGTGGTGAGTTCTGGTGCTAGATGGGTAGAGGTCTAATCCTATTTGTCCTGAGGTTGAAGGTCTTTTGTCTTGTAGATAGGCTGGCACCAAAATATCTGCTGGGGGCAGGGAGCTTCATATTTATGACCGTTGCAGTGTTCCCTAACCCTTTTGTGACCTTCTGACAAGCGAAGTCAATGGGAAAGCCAGATTCAATTCATAATTGGCTGGTTAACTTAACATCTGCAGAGATTCACAATAAATGTGGGCAGCAAGGTCACAATAATGGCGCAAAACTCAGCTGTCTTGCCTAGCAAGGGAAGTGTTGGGCTCAATGATGGTCATAAGTGGAGGACTATCTTTTTAATTACATTTTTGAATGCTTTTTAATCGGGTATTTTAACCGCGGAGTCCCATGAAAACAGTTCATTCCCAAACCAAGGATGGAGAGTAGACATAATTAAAAGCGAGTGTTTTCTCGTTATTAGAAAAATCTTCGACGTTATGAGCTTGTTAGTATACAAGCTAATATATCAATGGCCATTTATGTGACATTTAAAGATCCAGGGTAGGTTTTCTTCCTTTATATTTATTGTCGTTCCTGCATATTAATGCTTTAAATGTTTGGCTAGAAGAGCCAAAACTTTATTACTTACAGTGATCAAATCTACCTCTACATATAAAAAAACTTCAATTAACACCCGGTATTTTATTTCAAAATCGAACAGCTAAAACAAATGTGAGCATGATGTAATTTCTCGCTGTCTCTACAAGGGGATTTATCACTGATATGGGGTGGTGGCCTTTGAAGGCAACTGTTAAAAAGCACTTAGGTTTACTGCTCGCTTTAAAATATATTTTAAGACACGATGCTAATTTAGCGGTGATAAAATAAAAATGCAGACCGATTGAAATATTCCGGCATCAACAGAGAAGGATGGCATACCACTCTATAAAACTGGCCCAGGTCAAAGCATTTTTCTCTAGGTAGATATTATCAGCCAGGGGACCAATAGACGTCTATAAAATCAGTACTGCCATATCTACTATCATTGTACTTCAAACGAGAGTAATTAAAATCAATTCCATGCTAAGTAGAAGAGAAACAAAGTCAAATTGCTTGCTGTTCTGTCCCTCCATCTATATATATATATATATATATATATATATATATATATATATATATATATATATATATATATATATATATATATAATTTTCTTTTATTTTTTAAAAAATTAGATTTATATGCCGCCCTTCTCCGGAGACTCAGGGTGGCTTACAATGCGTTCAGCAATAGCCTTCATACTTTTGTATATTTTATACAAAGTCAGCTTATTGCCCCCACAAAGTGGGTCCTCAATTTACCTACCTTAGAAAGGATGGAAGGCTGAGTCAACCTTGAGCCTCGAACTTGCAATAATTGCAGACAGCTGAATGTTAATAACAGGCTATTTAGTCTGTTGAGCTATCCAGGCTCCTTTCATGCTGTACAGTAAATGTATGTGTACTCCTATCCAAAAAATTCCAAGGAATTATCTTGATTCCTTGTGGTTACCTGAATCACAAGGAATTGACCAGGTTTTAGAAGTGGTACACTCTTCTGTGCATCCTAGGGCGAGGAGTGGGGAGGGGGAAAGAGAGAGAGAGAGAGAGAGACCCAAACTCACCCCACTGGCTTCAAGTCAAAGGCAGGCCTAGAATTCATGAACTCTTGATCTCTGGATATTCCTGTTTAAAAAATACAAGTAGATTGAAGTCAGAGCAAGGCAAGAGTTCCTGTAGATTTGGAAATGGACCACATAAGCTCGATAAACATAGAAACAAACTACTTTGACTGCAATTTTCAATGTACTATTACTGAGTCAGGAATATATTGTGGGATCACAGCAGAAGATCTTTCTTTAGGTAAGATTTTTGAAAAATAGAAATAGAAAGAGAGAGACAAAGAGAGAGACAGAGACAGAAAGATATGCTTATCATCTGTCTGTCTGTCTATCTGTATGTATGTCTGTCTGTCTGTCTGTCTGTCTATCTATCTATCTATCTATCTATCTATCTATCTATCTATCTATCTATCATCTGTCTGTCTATCTGTCTCTATCATCTGTGTCTGTCTATCTATCTGTCTGTCTGTCTGTCGATCGATCGATCGATCGATCGTCTGTGTGTGTGTGTCTATCATCTGTTTCTATCATCCGTCCATCCATCCATCCATCCATCCATCCATCCATCCATCCATCCATCCATCCATCCATATCTATCTATCTATCTATCTATCTATCTATCTATCTATCTATCTATATATCTATCTATATATCTATCTATCTATCTATCTATGTCATCTGTGTCTGTCTATCCATCATCTACTTTTTAATAAAATGTTGAAAAAAAGGATACAAATTAACACAAAATAAGTAAAAAGGGAAAAGAAAGGAAGCAAAAAGAAAGTAAAAATATGCTAGAAGGAAGCCAAAGAAAAATTGGTTTCCAGATACCAATAAATATTGATTGTCTTTTCTCTAATCAATTTTGTTTATCCATTTCAGCAAGATCTGCCAGTTTCAGCCACCATTCCTCTGTAGTGGCTAACGCCAAATTGTTCCATCTCCAATCTTCAATATAATAATTTCATCACAGTAATCCTATACTGAAATAATCTTCCATGGGTTTTTTCCTGTTTATCCATCACTCTTAAAAGGAAATGCTCTGTCTTCAGTTGGATATTAATCTTTAGGATCCTCTGTATTCATGTATGTATTTGAATCCAAGCTCTTTTTCATGTCCACCAAGCGTGATAAAGTGTCCCTTCATGTTGTTTACATTTCCAACATATATTTGAAATGCCTTTATAAATCATAGATAATTTATTTGGTGTTGTGTAGCAAAGATACATTTTCAAAAACCCTCCCTTTTTATGACCATATAATCCCTTAATTCAGGGTAGAGCTGGGGCGATTGGGATAGAGCTGAGCATTTACTGCGTGGATGCCCTTCCTGATGCCTATGCAGAAGTTCGCAGCAGATATTTTCTCTTTGTTCCCTGATAGAGAAACATCAGCTGCTGCCTAGGATTGAACTCTCAATCCTAATGTATCCATAATGATATATTATTTTATAAAAATTCTCTTTGAGACCATAACACACTGTCAATTGGTCATACATTTTAACCACACATTTTTGCATCGATCCATTTGTATATTATTTTATATTATAACCAAAATTCTTAGTGCACTTTATCATATACCATATATATCCTTTAACCTGTTCTTCCCGTTTCAAATTTCAACACAGTTTTATAAATTTTAGCAATTGCATGTTCATTATGAATGCACAAACTTAACTTCAGATTCTCCTTCGTTGAGGTTATTCTCAAAAAGATCCTTTAACTTCTTTTTCTAACCCTCCACTGTCATTTTCTTTGCTCATTCAATCTCCACCTAAAAGATCCATTTAAAAGTTAGAGACAGTGGATTGTGATTTGAAAAAAAAAAGTCTTTGAAATGTTCCCCCCTCTGTAAACATTAGAAACCAGAGCCTTAGCAATCCAAATCATACCTGTTCTTGAAAAAGATCTAGATCAGTGATGGCTAACCTTTTCTGGACTGAGTGCCCAAAGCTTGCTCATGTGTGTGAATGTGTGTGTGCCCGAACCCCCAAACTGCAATGCACACGTGCACCCCTATGTACCCCTCCCCCATGCATGTGTGCACAGACCCCTCACATGCCCCGCCCCTGTGAATACGCCAGAGGTAGGTTTCAGCAGGGTTTGACCAGTTCTGGAGAACTGATAGCAGAAATTTTGAGTAGTTCGGAGAACCAGTAGTAAAAATTCTGACTGGCCCCACCCCCATCTATTCTATGCCTCCCAAATCCCAGCTGATTGGGAGGAAATGGGGATTTTGCAGTCTCCTTCCCCTGCCATGCACCAAGCCATGCCCATGTCGGAGCGTGCATGTCGAAGCGTGAATCAGCCCCATTCCCCCCCCCCCCCGGGGAAACTGTAATTAATTAGAGGTGAATGGATCTTGTTTTCCATGGTGCATACTCTCAAAGAAAGAAAACCCGAAGTATATATTCTAAGAAACATTTTATTATAAAAGTAAAAAAAAACCTAGCTAACTACATCTTACCGGCAGTGATATCTCAGAGGCGGACAAAAGAAGAAGTAAATCAGGAAGTTAGAAAGAAAGAATGTAGACGTGTAGTAGCTTCAAAAATCACAAGACAGTCTTATCTCTGTGATAAGATTTTCTGGCAACCTACCGTAATGTTCAGAATGGAAGCTCAGCTGGCAAATACAAATACCACACCAAGCCATGCCATGCCCACTAAGCCACACCCACAGAACTGGTAGTAAAAAATTTTGAAACCCACCACTGGAATGCATGCATGCCCCTCCCCCCATGCATGGCTGGCGAGAGGCACGCGCGCATGTTCGGCCAATCTCAACTAGGGCTACTGCTCGCGTGCCCACAGACAGGGCACTGCATGCCACCTGTGGCACGTGTGCCATAGGTTCGCCATCACAGATCTAGCAGTTTCAGAAAAATTATATTCCTTCAAACACCCATTTTTATGTCTCCATGCACCAAGAAACTCCATATTATCCATTAAATTAAAAAAAAAAACTTGGTTTGTTTTCCCTGTGTTATTTATTTTTTTTAAATTCTTGAGCCATCCTTCAAGGTGGCCCATAGCTCTGAGGTGAGGGACGGTGGTGACAGAGGTTAAAGTTCAATTCCAGACTGCCAGCTCTGTTTCTCGGTGCTTTGTGTGCTACGCAAGACAACTTACGAGATGCCACAAACTCTTAATTAGCATCTGTGGGAAAGGACATTTGTCATTTGCTTCCTCAGCTATAAAATGTAAGCGTAATCACCTTGAAAAAACTCCCTCTCTTCGTGTTTTCTACAAAGAGCAACCCTTGCAAACACTGAGTATATTAATCATTACTTCATCAGTTCATTCTGGTGAAAGCCAACATTAACCTTTGCTAAATGAACAGCTGAAAGCATTTTTTTATTTATTTTTTGCTTTCCTGGTGTCCAAGCTATAATCAAACTGAGTTTGAGCATCTTTTCTCCAGCTCAGAAAGGAAAAAAAAAACTCTTCTTCTTGTGATCAGGATGACATTGTCACTTGAGGCGACCGGCAAGGAACAAGCAATCAAAGGCCTGCAGATTTAGACCTGGAGATCAGCTCTGGGTCTGAGATAAATTGCACTGGGAGGCTCTTCAGGATTACTCAGAGAAGGAAATAAGAAAGGACATCTGCATTACATCATGGCTTAATGCTTTATTTCATCAAAGCCGACTCCCCCCACCCCATTGATTTATGTTGATTTGGCCTGGCTATCACTGATCTTTGCCCATGTGCTGGGCCACCCGATGTCCTTAGAGCTGATGATCTTATAGGATGGCTTTTGAGGGTCACCAGGGTTATCTTCTGGGGATTCAGGATAATCTCTTTATGGCCACCATTATAATTATTCTCAGTGAGTCAGAGTAAGGCAGTGTGTCTTCAACATATTATTGCCATTACAGCTCAGTCTCTCTTCCTTCCTTCCTTCCCTCCCTCCCTCTGTGACAGAGGGTGAAATCTAAAATTCGTTACTACCGGTTCTGTGGGTGTGGCTTGGTGCTGGTGGTGGTAATGTGACTGGGTGGGCGTGGCCAACTTTTTAAAAATTTACTTTTAAAAGCATTTTTTCTACAACCTCTTCAGCCGAAGAGGTTGCAGAAAAAAAATGCTTTTAGGAGCCTCTGACGATCAGGCAACTCAGCCGGGATCGCCAGAGGCTTTTAAAGGCTTTTTTTTTCTACCACCTCTTCAGTCAAAGAGGTGGTAGAAAAAATGCTTTTAAAAGCCTCTGATGATCCCAGCTCAGCTGTGTGATCATCAGAGGCTGTTTTTTTTACTTTTAAAAGCATTTTTTCGGCTGAAGAGGTGGTAGAAAAAATGGTTTTAAAAGTTAAAAAAACAGCCTCTGATGATCACGTGGCTCAGCTGGGCATGGGGGTCGGGCGCAGGGATTTTTGCTACTGGTTCTCCAAACCACCCACCGCATCGCTACTGGATCGGCAATCTGGTCCGAACCGGGAGCATTTCACCCCTGCCTCTGTCCCTCCACCCTTCCTTCCTTATGTCAGGTGTGCCTCCGTTCAAAACTCAAGAAAGAAAAACCCCAACTCCATGTATGTAGAGAAAGGTCCTTTCCTTCCTTCCTTGCTCCTTCCTTCCTTCCTCCCCTCCCTCCCTTCTTCCTTCTTTCCTCCCTCCGTCCCTCCACTCTTCTTCTCTTCCTTACTTCCTCTCTTGCTCCTTCCTTCCTTCCCTCCCTCCTTCCTTCCTCCCTCCGTTCCGCCACCCTTCCTGCCTTCTCTCTCTTCTTTCATCCTTACTTCCCTCCTTCCCCCTCCCTCCCTTCTTCCTTCCTTCCTCCCTCCCTCCACACTTTCCTCATTCCTTCCTTCCTCCCTCCCTCCTTCCTTTCCTCCCCCTTCTTCCATCCTTCCTTCCTCCGTCCCTCCACCCTTCCTTCCCTCTTTCCTTCTTCCCTCCCTCCCTCCCTTCCCTAGCCAACCTTGCTGAGGTAATCATGTAAGGAAGTCAACAATTTTTTTAAAAACAAACAAACATTCAAATGCTAAAATCAATTAATGAAGAAAAGTAAGAAGAAAGAGCTTGGTACCGACAGTTTCTAAATAAGGAAGACAAGGGTTAAGAGCAAACAATAATGCCAAAGATGTCTCCTGACTGCAAACTTTTGAGAGCAATAATATATATATATATGTGTGTTTTTTTAAAAAAAAAGCACATCTCTTCCAAATCTCACTGGTCTGACCAGTTTGTAATAGAGGCAGCGTTGCAGATGGTCAGCTCTGAAGTCGTGTTGAGTGTTAAAGGTCAACACCAACACTGCAGATTGTGGTTGGTTAGCAACTGGTAATCCAGGCAGACTTTTCAGTGGAATCATCATATTATCCTTACACCCTGCACTGATCAGCAACCTTCCTGCAGGATGTTTTACCTGCTGTGCACTGTTAGCCTTATATACTGTGAGTGCTTTTTATGAAAAGCTTGAGGGACAATTTCAATAAAGCCAACAAGCCACTTTACGAAATCCTAGTAAGGCCACACCTGGAATACTGCGACCAATTTTGGTCACCATACTACTTAAAAGATGTTGAGACTTTGGGGAAAAGTTCAGAGAAGAGCAACTAAGATGATCAAAGGCCTGGAGGCTAAAACATATGAAGAAGGGCTGCAGGTTTTGGGTCTGGCTAGTCTAAAGAAAAGAAGGATTAGGGGTGACATGATAGCAGTATTCCAGTATTTGAGGAGCTGCCACAAAGAAGAGGAGGTCAAATTATTCTCCAAAGCACTAGAGGGCAGGACAAGAAGCAATGGATGGAAACTAAACAAAGAGAGAAGCAACCTGGAATTATGGAGAAACTTCCTAACAGTGAGGACAATTAATCAGTGGAACAGCTTGCCACTAGAAATCATGAACACTCCATCACTGAAGTTTTTAAGAAGACACTGGACTTGTCCCTTGTCTGAAATGGTATAGGTCAGTGATGGCTAACCTTTTTGCCATTGTGTGCCAAAAGTGGGGGGAGCGAGGGGGGTCGGGTGCATGCGTGCCCATACCCATAATTCTATGTGTCCCGCCCCCACACATGTGTGTGACACACACACACACACACCCCGTGCTTCCCCTGCTTTTGGCATGTGATGACACGGTGGGCCCGATAGACTCGTTTTTCGCCCTCCCAAGGCTCCAGAGCCTTTCTAGGAGCCTGGGCATGGCGAAAACTGCCTTCCTCACCCCCCCTCAGAGGCCCTCCAGAGGCTGGAAACAGCCTCTTTGCCAACTTCCAGTGGGCGCAGAATGCCCGAAAATCAGCTGACCGGCGTGCACATATGCACCAGAGCTGTGCTTGTGTGCCTGCCGATATGGCTCTGCATGCCACCTGTGGCACGTGTGCGATAGGTTCACCATCATGGGTATACGTTCTCCTGCTTGAACAGGAGGTTGGATTAGAAGACCTCCAAGGTCCCTCCCAGCTCTATTCTATTCTATTCTATTCTATTCTATTCTATTCTATTCTATTCTATTCTATTCTATTCCATTCCATTCCATTCCATTCCACTCCACTCCACTCCACTCCACTCCACTCCACTCCACTCCACTCCACTCCACTCCACTCTACTCTACTCTACTCTACTCTACTCTACTCTACTCTACTCCAATCCATTCCATTCGATTCCATTCCATTCCATTCTACTTTACTTTACTCTACTCTACTCTACTCTACTCTACTCTACTCTACTCTATTCTACTCTACTCTACTCAGGTTTACAACCTTAAGACCATGTAAATGAACATGTTTCCCAATTCTTGAGTTGTGCTCAGTGGTGGTTTTTTTCCTTGAAGCTGAACTCCATTACAGGTAAATAGATACCTTGAATTTACAGCAATGCCAGAGTTAGACCATTTCCTCCAGGAATGTATTCCCAAACAACTTCATTTCTCCACCTTATAGAATTATCTCTAAAAACCAAAATACCACCTTTCTTTTTTTAAATTTTTTTTAAAAAATAAATTTTCATTTATAAACATTTTTTGAAAAACAGTGCATTGTCGGAGTATCATTTACAAACAGAACAAAACCAAAGGAAGTTGGTAGTAAATATTAACACCCAAACTAATAGTGATAGTAATAATATAATAGCAGTAATAATAATATAACCAAAAACCTTAAACTAATTTCTTCTTACTGACTTTTTCCATTTTTATCAATTACTAGGGTTAAAGTTATATACATCTTTATTAAGCCCTACTAAGCAGGTATATACAAAAGTATGAAGGCTATTGCTTAACACATTGTAAGCCGCCCTGAGTCTCCAGAGAAGGGCAGCATATAAATCGAACCAAATAAATAAATAGATAAATAAATAAATAAATAAATAAATTTCCAATATTAAGATTATTAATATTCATAATCTTACTTTCTCTAATTTCTACCTCTTTTCTCTATCCTTTCGTAAAATTTATTTCATGTCCCATAGTATTCTGAATTTTCTTTATCTTTAATTTTTAAAGTTAGTCTATCCATTTCAGCACAGTCCCAAATTTTTCTAATTACAACCTCATCCAGTGGGGTGTTCATATTTTTCCAGTATTTAGCATATAGGATCCTTGCTACCGTCAATATAACCCTGTTTATCAGGAACATAAATCTATCTCAGCATCTACTTCTGTCCTACTATCACAGCACCATTGAAAGTTTCCTGACATATGGCATTCTTGCATGGTATGGGAGCAGCCCTTTAGCAGACAAAAAGGCTCCACAGAGAATCATTAAAACTGCCCAGAATATCATCGGACCCCAGCTACCAGCCCTGGATGATATCTTCAAATCTCACTGTTTGAGAAAGTTGCATAACATTCTCAGAGACTCTTCCCATCCTGCTTACAATCTTTTTGGACTGTTGCCTTCTGGCAGAAGATACAGAACAATTAAAACTCGGACCACACGTTTTCTGAATAGTTTTTATCCCAGAGCTATAATTGCACTCAACCATGAACTAAAGGGCCACCATCAGTGAACTGTTGGATAGTATTAGTTGGTCCATTGTGTAGATGTTTGGGTGGTTTTAGGGTGGGGAATTGTGGTGGATAGGAGTGTGTTTGGGGATTATGTGTGTGGGACCTGGTCTTTGGGTGTCAAGTAAATTTCGTTGTATGTGTATACTGTGTATACACATACAATGACAATAGGAGCCTCAGATAGCTCAACCGACTGAATAACCTGTTATTAACATCCAGCTGTCTGCAATTACACCAGTTCGAGGCTCAAGGTTGACTCAGCCTTGTAAATTGAGGACCCAGTTTGTGGGGGCAATAAGCTGACTTTGTATAAAAAATATACAAAAGTATGAAGGCTATTGTTTAACGCCTTGTAAGCGGCCCTGAGTCTCCGGAGAAGGGCGACATATAAATCTACTTTTTTTTAAAAAAAGTTTATTTATTTATTTATTACCTCCGCAAGTTATGGATGCTCCATCATTGGAGGGTTTTAAGAAGAGGCTGGACAGAATAGTATAAGGTCTCTGGGTTGATCAGGGGGTTGGATTTGAAGACCTCCAAAGTCCCTTTCAACCATATTATTCTATGTTGTATGTTTTTCAATTCCCAAGCTAATCTTCTAAACTTCTAAGGTTGTCTCCTGCCCATACTCTAACCAGGTCTGACGCTACGTAGCTCCCTAGGAAACTGAATGACCTTAATTTTTGGACAAGCCCAGGGAAATAACAACAATGGGAGATCAGGCCTTTGTGGACAATCACAACTTATAATATTGCAAAGGGTATGAACAGTGCTGAAAGAAAGCGTTAATAATAATAATAACTTTTATTGTCATTGTACACAGTACACATGGGTATACACAGTATACCCATACAACGAAATTCACTTAACACCCAAAGACCAGATCCAACACACATAACAATCCCCAAACACACTCCTACCCACCACAAATTCCCCACCCCTAAAACCACTCAAACATCTACACAACGGACCAAGTAATACTATCCAACAGTTCACTGATGGTGGCCCTTTAGTTCATGGTTGAGTGCAATTATAGCTCTGGGATAAAAACTATTTAGAAAATGTGTGGTCCGAGTTTTAATTATTCTGAATCTTCTGCCAGAAGGCAACAGTCCAAAAAGATTGTAAGCAGGATGGGAAGAGCCTCTGAGAATGTTATGCAACTTTCTCAAACAGCGAGATTCGAAGATGTCGTTCAGGGCTGGTAGCTGGAGCCCGATGATATTCTGGGCAGTCTTAATGATTCTCTGTAGAACTTTTTTGTCTGCTATAGAGCTGCTCCCATACCATTGAATTGTTCTGTCAGGAAATTTACCCTTCATTCTAGTTGGATCTTTCTTTCATGAGCTTCCATCCATTGTCCCAAAGGTGCTTTTTCAGCACCTTTTTTTGTTTTTTCTTTTGAAGTCGTTTTCCTTCTCATCCAAGATGGCTGAATGGTGGAGAATGGGAGGATTAATATTCCTTGCAGACAGCTGGTCATTTGCATCTTTTTAGAGGGTTCTTGAAGCACTTGAAGGTTTATCTGTCTCCTTAGGGTCACTTGAGTGGCTCTCCTGTTCTTATAGTCTGCATTTTTTTCCTCTGGAAATCCATTCCTACTCCTACACCATTCAAAGGGCGTTCATCCCAAATTATATAGCTAAAAGTCTGCAGAGATTCTCAGTCATCCACGTCATGGTTGTCCTAAAGGTGTTTTTTCAGGAGGCAACTGGACTTTCTTGTTTTTTCTTCTGAAGATGTTTCGCTTCTCATCCAAGAAGCTTCTTCAGCTCTGACAGAATAGTGGGGAATCCATTGCTTCTAGTCCTACCCTTGGATACTTTGGACAATAAATTCCTTGTGACAGCCCCCCAAATATGGGAAGACTGATATCACATCGCCTTCATCCTTCTCTTTCTTAGACTAGACCAGGGGTCTGCAACCTTAAACACTCAAAGAGCCATTTGGACCTGTTTCCCACAGAAAAGAAAACACTGGGAGCCACAAAACCTGGGTGGGTGTGGCCAACTCAAGGTCACTCACTCCCATCCAGTCACATGACACCCCCAGCCACACCTATCCTGGTTTTGTGGCTCCCAGTGTTTTCTGTGGGAAACAGGTATCTCTCTGTGTGTGTCTCTTTTTCCGTCTCCGTCTCTTTCTCCCTGTCTCTCTCTCATCTCTCTCAGGCCAGGCGAGGAGTGACTGGAAGGGGAGAGAGAGGAGTGGGGCCAGCCAGTGGTTGGTTCAGCCGATAGGGAGCCACAGCAGGGGGACGAAAGAGCCGCATGTGGCTCCGGAGCCACAAGTTGCAGACACCCGGACTAGACATACCTCGTCCCCTCAATCATTCATTGTATGGTTTAGCCCCAGATCCCTTAACGTCTTTGTTCTTCTTCTTTACAACAGTAAACCATTTCTGCATCCTGCTAAGAAAACTGCATGGATATGTCCGTGAAATCAATGCAGCCTGACGTGATATATGGCGGGTTGAATTCTGCTTTTCTTTTTGTATTTTAGATTAACCCAAGCCTATATTGGTAGCATGTTGCATTTGCGATGTACTTTTCTGCCATTCACTCAGCCAAAGGTTGAGTGAATAAACAGCCTTTAATTGGTGATTAAAAATGCCTTTGCATTTTTGCAAAATCCTGACACAGACATGTTAGTTTAGCTTGACAAACAAGGTTGCCTATATTTATGATCCGCTTGCCATAGAATATATAGTTCAGATTAGACATGATGCCCCTATGGGCATGCATTAGTGGATTGATCCTTTTTTCTAGTTATTGGCATTTTGCAGACTGCTTCATCAGTCAATGCAAGGATGCTAATCTATTAGCTTCTCCAGAGAAAATGCAGATTAAGGTTAGACTTTTGCATCTCTACTGTCAGGAAATGCATGCGTCCATTATTCAGAGATGGTTACCCAGCTGTTGCACTCAAGACTCACTTATTCCAACAAGCTGGTCTGACCTAAGTTCTTTTCTTCCTTTTAATTACGAATTTTAATTGGTTTTAAATGATTGGGATTTTAAATTGTCAGCCAAATTATTTAATGTAATTATTTGATTATTTAATTATTTAATTCGTTTTATTCTATTTTAAATTTTTGTATTTATATGTTTTATCTGTGGCTGTACACCGCCCTGAGTCCCTAGGGAGTAGGGCGGTTTATAAATCCAGTAAAATAAATAAATAAATAAATATACCAGGAGTGAAATCCAGCAGGTTCTGACAGGTTCTGGAGAACCGGTAATGGAAATTTTGAGTAGTTCAGAGAACTGGTAGCAGAAATTTTGAGTAGTTTGGAGAACCGGCAAATACCACCTCTGGCTGGTCCCAGAGTGGAGTGGGAATAGAGATTTTGCAATATCTTTCCCACAAGAGTGGGGTGGGAATGGAGATTTTGCCATATCTTTCCCACAGGAGCGGGGTGGGAATGGAGATTTTGCAATATCCTTCCCCTGTCATGCCCACCAAGCCACACTTACCAAGCCACACCACGCCCACCACGTCACACCCACAGAACCATAGTAAAAAAATTTGGATTTCACCACTGGTTTATACTGTGTCTATATCTCCTCACTTCATCAGCAAATCTCTCCTCTAGCTGCTCTACTTTGTTGTTTGAATGTGCCTTGACTTCCTCCCATCTTCCAACAGGAAGTGGGATCAACTAATCAGCACGCAGGATGCACATCTCCACACAATGTGTACTTGAGATTTGGGAGGTGTCCTTGTCGGTCCATCTAAAACTCAAATACTTTGGCCACCTAATGAGAAGGAAGGATTCCCTGGAGAAGAGCCTAATGCTGGGAATGACTGAGGGCAAAAGAAGAAGGGGACAGCAGAGAATGAGGTGGCTGGATGGAGTCACTGAAGCAGTCTGCATGAGCTTAAATGGATTCCAGAGGATGGTAGAGGACAGGAAGGCCTGGAAGAACATTGTCCATTGGGTTGCGATGGGTCAGACACAACTTCGCAACTAACCACCACAACAACAATCCTTCATCCATGTAGGTGTTCCCCTTCAAGTTCACCAACATCTCCTTGAACTTGTGGCCTATTTGCGATTCAGTTTGAACACAATTTGCAATTACTTCAGTCCTTGTTTCAGTCTTCGGAACTTTCCACTTGGTCGTCCACAGCTTTGCTATCACCCCTTGTCCTTCTCCTCATTAGATGAGACATTCCTAGCTCAATCGTTCATCGTAAGATTTAGCCTCCAGATCCCCAAACATCTTTTTTCCAGCCTAGAATTTCTCACATTGACTTAATCCTACACTCAGTCAAGAAAAAAAAATGAGCTCTTCTAAAATCCTTATTGAGATTAACTTGTACTGGAAAATACCCAAGAATAGGTTATGTCAGTAGAACAAAGGGAGCTTTGTTTACTCTTTCAAAGAATAATTACTTCACCGCTACTGGCCCATCCATAACACACCTTGGAGCTGAGTCAGTGGTGGGTTGCTCCTGGTTTGCAATAGTTCACAAGAACCGGTAGTAAAAATTTGTAGTAGTTTAGAGAACCGGTAATAACATTGGCTGATCATGCCCCTGAACCCACCCACCTCATCAGAGGCTTTTTTTTTTTAACTTTTAAAAGCATTTTTTTTACAACTTCTTCGGCTGAAAAAGCGCTTTTAAAAGTTTTTAAAAAAAGCCTCTGATGATCACGCAGCTCAGCTGGGATTGTCAGAGGCTTTTAAAAGCATTTTTTCTACAACCTCTTAAGGTTGTAGAAAAAATGCTTTTAAAAGTTTAAAAAAAAGTTGGCTATGCCCACCCAGTCACATTACCCCCCACCAAGCCATGCCCACAAAATAAGCCACGCCCACAGAACTGGTAGTAGAAAAATTTAGAACCCACCCCTGAGCTGAGTGAGTAAACTGGCACCTCATCAAGTGAATGTTTTGGAAGGCTCAAATTTCTCCTTGAGTCAATTAGCAAATGATAATTACAGTAACCCTCACAATCTACTTGCTGAGGGCCATAAAGGATTAACATACATCCAGAATAGCAGGATAACAAGCTTGCAAGTAGAAGTCTTCTAGTCCAACCACTTGCTCAAGCAAGAAATCCTACTGTCAGGGTTCCAAGAAACACCCCTACAACGAAAGAAATCTCCAAGCGTGAAGTTCCTCAAAGTTCCATTTTATTAGAGATGTCATATTGGCACATCTGGAAAAACCCGAATCTGAAAGCTTCCAGGTTTTCCCCCACTCAAAGGAAAGTCCAAGTCCCTGCCCAGCATTCACATACCCATCACATGGTCCAATCAAAGGACCGTCCCAACTGGAGATGCCTCCCAGTTCCAGCCCTCCAGGTGCAGGGCAAGATGTCCTTGACTCTCTGAGAAAGGAATGTTATTATGACTACATATCACCCATGCTCCATACAATCCCCCCTCCTAGTTTCCCACAGTAGTAAATGTGGCAGGCCTGAAGGCCCAATGCAAAAGATGGCTTCCAGGCCTGACACCTATACCATTCCTGACAAGTGACTGTCCAGTCTTTTCTTTAAAACCTCCTGCAATGGAACACCCACAGCTTCTGGAGGCAACCTGTTCCATTGGTTAATTGTTCTCACTGACAGGAAATTTTTCCTCAGTTCTAGATTGATTGTCTCCTTGATTAGTTTCCATCCATTGTTTCTTGCCTTGCCTTCTGGGGCTTTGGGGAATATGTCGACCCCGTCTTCCTTGTGGCAACTCCTCAAATATTGGAACACTTCTATCATGTTACCCCTAGTCCTTCTTTTTACTAGACATGTTTGTTTATTTGTTTGTTTATTTATTTATTTATTTATTAGACTTATATACCGCCTTTCTCCTTATGGACTCAGGGCGGTGAACAGCCAACAATAAAACATACCCATATACAAAATTTAAAAACAGTTTAAAAACATATTAAATAATTTGGCCCAATGTATTAAAAATAAACCGACAGTTAAAATCCGTGTTTAGGCCATCCCAGCTTGTTGGAATAAAAGCATCTTGAGGGCATGGCGAAAAGTGCATAGGTCAGGGATCATCCGTATCTCCAGGGACAAATCTTTCCAGAGGGCAAGTGCCCCCACCGAGAAGGCTCTCCCCCTGGGGGTCGCCAGTCGACATTGTTTGACTGACGGCGCCTTGAGGAGTCCCTCTCTGTGGGAGCGTACTGGCCAGTGGGAGGCTATCGGTAGCAGAAAGCGATCTCATAAGTACCCAGGTCCTAAGCCATGGAGCGCTTTAAAGGTGGTCACATATCCAATTCATACCCCATAGATAATTGCACTGAGATTTTTTTCAGTGCTCACCAGATACCAAAAGCATGCTAAACTTTTGTGCTTTTGACTTGCTAAACATCTCTTCACCCTGCCACCTGAACAGCGGTACACTTTTCATCCTGACACAACTTTAATATTAATTTGCTCTTTATTTATATACCCAGAAAGACACGGAGCATCTTCAGATCCATGATAACGCTTTCATTCAAAATAAAGTATCGTTATATCTCACCAGGGTTAAAAAAGATTTTATGTTTACGGCTCGAAAGATTAATGGGTCACTCAAGCATTTACATTCTCATGCATTTTTATGACGGTACCACCAAATAAATTTCAGGCATGTTCAGTGGGGGGGACGAAGGGCTTAAATGTTTAACAGCTGCTCTTTGGAAATTCAGCTAGGGTTTAAGTATTGTTTCCATTTAGCACGTCCAACACTTGCTACAATTTACAGTTCATTGGTATTGCTTTCTGCATTTGGGCAAGAGAAAAAGTCACCCTTGCAAAATTCTCTGGGAAGGGGAGAAGAAAGAGAAATAAAATCATCAGCAGGAGGCACATTATTGTCTTAAAGTTAGTGCTGGTAGCCTTCGACTTACAACAATTTATTTAGGGACCATTTAAAGTTACAACTGCCCTGAAAACAATGATTTATGACCATTTCTCACCCTTATGATTGTTGCAGCATCCCAAGAGGTGGGTTTCAGCAGGTTCTGACCAGTTCTGGAGAACTGGTAGCAGAAATTTTGAGTTGTGACCAAAGAACCGGTAGTAAAACTTCTGACTGGCTCCATCCCCATCTATTCTCTGCCTCTCAAGTCCCAGCTGATCAGGGGGAAATGGGGATTTTGCAGTAACATTCCCCTGGATTGGGGTGGGAATGGAGATTTTACAGTATCCTTCCCCTGCCACGCCACCAAGCCATGCCACACCTACCAAGCCACACCCACAAAACCTGTAGTAAAAATTTCTGAAACTCACCATTGAGCATCCCCATGGTCACATGATAAAGAGTCAGACGCTTAGCAAGTGGTTCCTCTTTATGACAGTCACAGTGTCCCAGGACATTGGGGTGGGGTGGGGGCTTTCACGCAATCCCCTTTTACGACCTTCTGGCAAGCAAAGTCAATGGGGAAGCCAGATTCACTTAACAACCATGTTCGCCACTTAACAAATGCAATGATTCAACTTAACAACTGTGGCAAGAAAAGGTGTAAAACGGGCCAAACTCACTTAGCAAATGTTTCACTTACCAACATAAAGTTTGAGCTTCAATTCTGGTTGTAACTCAAGGATTACTTGTACTGGGAGGGACAGTCCAGGCCCAATATACGTCCCTTAATGTTGCGGCGATTATACAAATGAGAACCGTGTGGTATATTTATGGTACGTGTTATGCAGAACGACTCCCAAAATGTCTTGGTTGTGGAGGGAGCGAGCAGATTGGGTAGGAGAACATCTCACTTGAATGTCAGAGGGAATGAACAAGTGAACGGGATGAACTGTTTCCAACTCACAGGTCCAGAAAATGGCACCCGTACATGGGATTAAAGATGGCCGGATGGATTTTGTGATGGCGCAGAAGGTAAAGATGGAGGATTCGACTCTCTTTGTCCATATCATCTTCTCTGATTAACAGATTAACAGAGTTGGGAGGGATCTTGTAGGTCAGGAGACCCTACAATTTTTCACAGATGGCAGTCCAGTCTCTTGTAAGTTTCCAGTGTTGAAGCTCCCACAACCTCTGAGGGCAAGCTGTTCCATTGATTGATTGCTCTCACTGTCAGAGTAATGCAGTGTGTCTTCAGCATACTATTGTGCATTACAACTCATTCATACATTCCTTCCTTCCTTCCTTCCTTCCTTCCTTCCTTCCTTCCTTCCTTCCTTCCTTCCTTCCTTCCTTCCTTCCTTCCTTCCTTCCTTCCTTCCCTCTCTCTTCCATACTTCCTCCCTCCCTCCCTCTTCCCTCCTTCCCTTCCCTCCCTCCCTCCCTCCCCACCTTCCTTCCTTGCTTGCTTCCTTCCTCTTCCTTTTACCTTTCCTTCTTCAATTCCCCCCTCATTCCCTCCCTCCCTCCTCTCCACCAGCAATCAGTGGGACCGAGCTCCATTTTCACTGGCAGAGGCACCATTGGTCAGTCCTGTGCTGTTTCCAGGGCAGCCCTCAGGCCAGATCTAAACACCACATAGGCCAAATCTGGCCCACGGGCCTTGAGTTTGACACCCCTGTTCTAGAGCTAAGATCCCATCTTTTCTTGGATCCAGATTCTTAGGTAGTCAATTTATTTTCTGTGAAATGGGTGTTCTGCAAGGCAAGAGCTTGGGACCGTCTCCAACCCTAAATGTCCAGACATCATAACAATGACTATCAGCTACTATCTGAATGTGCTGTTGTCATTGTTTTGACAGAGGAGAGAGAGAAAAACCAAAATTGCTTAGCTCCGTGATGGCGAACCTATGGCAAGCGTGCCGGACGTGGCATGCAGAGCCAGTGCTGTGGTCCACCAGCAGCCTGCAGAGCTGGCAGTGGAGTCGGACAATGATGAAGCTGAGGAAGAACATGGGCCAGTCCTGGAGGCTGGGGAAGGCCCGGATGAGGGCTCTGCATCAGAGGCAGAGATGGGGCCAGGGCCATCGTGGAGTGATGTGCGGTCTCCGGAGCCTCCAGAGGCTGGCAGTAGAGAGGCAGAGGAACAGAAGGAGCCTGTTCCTAGTGCACGTATGGGAAGAGCTGCTAGAAGGCAGGAGCAGAGAAAGCAGACAGGATGATTCTGCAGTAAGGCCAAGAGATGATTGGCCCCTCCCATAAGGCTTAAAAAACCAGCAATGGCTCTTGGGCTCTTTGCCGGAAAACAACGTTGAGAGAATTGCTTCTTGTTTCACTGTATTCATTTCTTGTCGATATCTTCTGCTTCTGAACTTTTGCCAAGAAAAGCCTTTGGCAGTTTGCCTAATTATCCCAAGGTCGGTGATAAACTGAGGAATGGTGTTTTGAAGAATTTGCTTTAATTTAGTTTGAACTACGCTGAGAATGAGTTAATTCTCAGCTGTTCTAATAAAGTCTGTTTGTTTTCGAACTGTTTGCATTTAATACTAACTACTTGGGCCTGGGTCACAACAGCCATCTCTCTGGGCACACAAGCCATCACCCCTTGCTCTTCCAGGTTCCAGTGCACCAGCCACCTGGTCTTCACTTGCATGGGAGCACTGGAAACTGGAAGAGCAGCCGCCTGGTGCACATGCACATTGGGTGGCTGCTCTTCTGGTTTTCCGCACATGCATGTGCAGGGGCCAGCTGGCCATTGTATATGCATGCGTGCCAGAAGCCAGAAGACCAGGTGGCTGGTGTACATGTGTGCACCAGAAAGTGGAAGATCATCTTCCCGGAATGCGCATGCGTCCCTGGGCGGCTGCTCTTCCAGTTTCTGGCACGTGGGGTCATGCATGCTCCTGTTTTGGCACTCGGTGCCGATAAGGTTCGCCAACAGTGACTTAGCTTATTCTCTGAATTTTGAATAGAGTTAGTTTTTATTATACTACAAGATTATTTTCAGTTCGGGTTTCAGAAGAAACATTTCAAAAAGAAGGAAGAGATCTGTGTCAAACAAAGATTTACATTTAAGATCTGTCAATCAACAGAAATGTACTTGGAGGGAAAAAAGGTACCGTATTTTTCGGTGTATAAGACGCACCGGAGTATAAGACGCACCTTAATTTTGGGGGAGGAAAACAAGAAAAAAAGAATTCTGCCTCTGCCTATCAGCATCAGGATCAGCGACGTCCTCACTTCCATTTGGATTTTGATAACATGTAGCACAGAGCTTTTTATCAGTTTAAGCCTGGGTTGTCTGGAGAAGGGGCAGGCTGGGCAGTGAGCATCTTGCCTTACACCTCTCATGAAGAAGAACCCACTTCGCAAGAGCAGAGCCTCCATGCATCGTGTTTTCTGGCGTTTTCCTCCCCGATGCAATTTGTACGGCCGTGCGCCCTCATGAAAATGCAGCGGTGGCAGTTTTCAGCAGGTTCAAAGCAGCACCCTAACCATTTCGGACACCCATCTCCCAGCATGCAACATTGCTCATTTTTGGCAATGTGAGGATCCCCACTGCCTGAAACCACTGGAAAATGTGACGCACAGAGGCCGACAACCTCCTAAGGAGCCTGTGTAGCATAGAGGGCTAATGCCTCCTACAAAAGGCAGCAATTAACACCAGCTGCCTGTAATTTCTCTGAGTTCAATCCTAGCCAGGCTCAAGGTCGACTCAGCCTTCCATCCTTTCTAAGGTGGGTAAATTGAGGACCCAGTTTGTGGGGGCAATAAGCTGACTTTGTATAAATATACAAAAGTATGAAGGCTATTGCTTAACGCATTGTAAGCCGCCCTGAGTCTCCGGAGAAGGGCGGCATATAAATCAAATTAAAAAAAAAAAAGGGTGGGGGCCAGTGGGTGGGCGGGGCTACATTCAGCGTATAAGATGCCCCCAGATTTTCACCCCCTTTTTGGGGGTAAAAATGTGCGTCTTACACACTGAAAAATACGGTATATATTCATATTTTCTGATATCAGGTGTGAATTTCTCCAATGTTCTTACATTATGCAAAGAGATTTTCCAAACATTTGCATAACCTCATTGTATACCAAAATAAATAAATAAATAAAAAATCTTGGCCATAGTATATATGACATGGTTCCTTTAATAAATCACTAATAATTCTCTTTGTTTATACTCCTTTATAAAGGGGTTGGCATTATAATTAGTTGGCATTATTTCACTCCACAAATAGATTAGTTGCCAGACTACAAAAAAACTACTTCAATATGGCTAATAAAAAGCAGATAAATAAGTGTGGTACACAAATTAGGACAAATACAATCTTATTAATGGTAGTTTAATTTATAGTCTGGAGGAAAGTTCTAGTGAGGTATAAATTTACTCACTGGAAAAAAAAATGAAAATATAATTATGCTCTAATTAAAGCTCTACTTTGATGTACGGCATACTCGGGGTAGCAGTACTATTAACTCAGCATGTATGGTTTTAACCCCTACTGCCTTTCCCTCAGGGATGAGAGCTAAGATTGCCCTATAAAAACTCAATTGAGGAAATGTTGAAGGCCATTTTGATCCTTGTGCTGTGAAATGGGATACAGGCTCGGCACCAGCAACTATCAAATAGAAGTCGGATAACTGTACATTTGAATGCTTTATGCATGGCCATTCTCAACTGCTCAGCTGTAGTTATTCAAAATATTCTTCTCCGTGTGGTACTAAATTTTGCTACTTGAAGTCTCTCTCTCTCTCTCTTTTTTTTTTTGTAATGTTCCACTTCCGGCTTACTACTGGTTAGTGGACACATACTGGAAGAAAATGGCTTGAAGCAACAAGAAGCAGAAAGAAAAGAGCGAAGAGACAATTTTGTGGCCCCTTTTTTATACGATGGTGCATAATTTCACAGCTGAATGGGCAAAGATGCATTCAGTAAATTTATCCCTGCTTGTAATCTGGAATGCCAATGGATATACTTGGATTATTCAGGGTTTAGACTGGGGTGAAATCCAGCAGGTTCTGACAGGTTCTGGAGAACCAGTAGTGGAAATTTTGAATAGTTCGGAGAACCGGCGAATACCACCTCTGGCTGGACCCAGAGTAGGGTGGGAATGGAGATTTTGCAATATCCTTCCCCCAGGAGTGGGGAGGGAATGGGGATTTTGCAGCATCCTTCCCCTGGAGTGGGATGGGAATGGAGATTGTATAGTATCCTTCCCCTGCCACACCCACCAAGCCATGCCCATAGAACTGGTAGTTTTAGAAAATTGGATTTCACCACTGGTTTATACAGCTCCAGTTTCTTTCTTATATTTGTTTGTTTGTTTGTTTGTTTATTGGTTCAATTTATATGCTGCCCTTCTCCGGAGACTCAGGGCGGCTTACAATGCAATAAGCAATAGCCTTCATGGTTTTGTATATACCTGCTTAGTAGGGCTTTTGGCCTCCTCTAAGCGGTGTTCTTTTTTATACAAAATCAGCTTATTGCCCCCAGAATCTGGGTCCTCATTTTACCTACCTCGAAAGGATGGAAGGCTGAGTCAACCTTGAGCCTGGTGAGATTCGAACTTGCAGTAATTGCAGGCAGCTGGTGTCACTTAACACCACTTTAATCTGCTGCGCCATCAAGGCTCTTATAGCCATGTTAAGAGTATCTGTCTGTCCAGGACATTCAACCACAGCCTCTCTTGTGAAAAGCCAAAGTCAGTAACTTTATTGCTTGCCACACATGTTACAAGAATCTCACTTGGCTGCTTGCCTTCCATCGCGAACAACAAGGCTTTATGGAGCTTATATCGCTTGTAGCTATGTAAAGATTCCACGCTAGGCCCTTGCTTGACCTTTCCTTCCATCCTAGCTGGCTGCTTCTTAACACTACCCAGATCTTGGGACTTTCTCTCCTCTGCCTCAGACCAAAGAATGGTGTTTCCTTTAGAGTTTTAATGATAAACAAGTTAAGGAAAGTGACTGATGGATTCCCTGGGCTTCATTTCTCCTTCATCCCAAGGCCACCAACAGGTGGAAAAGCTCTCTCTCTCTCTCACTCTCTCACTCTTCCCTGCCCTCCCTGCCACATAACTAACCTTCATTATTACTAACATAGTTTTGTGTGTGTGTGTATAGACATTTCAACTGGTTAGTTTGTCATACTGTATATTGGAGTGATGGTGAACCTTTTCAGTACTGAGTGCTGAAAATGGCGCGCACTCATGCGCATGCGGCACCAAGTGCCAAAAAGGGAGCATGTGCATGCTCATCAGAGCCATGAACAGGAAGAGGAGCTGCCCAGGGGGCATGCGCACACCGTATAAGATGCTACCAGTTTCTGGCATGCACATGCACACCAGCAAGCAAATTTTCCAGTTACTGCCGTGCATGCGCATGCGCTGATCAGCTGCCCGGCACGCATACTCACACTGGAAAACAGAAGACCAGCTTCTTCTGTTTTTTGGCACTGCTGTACGCACAAAGGCCAGCTGACCGTCGCATGCGCGCCAGAAACCCAGAAGAGGAATGGGCAACACTGCGCGTGTCAGGCAACATGGCTCCATGTGCCACTTCGGGCACGCATGCCATAGGTTTGCCATCACAGGTATATTGTGTGAACTCTCCAAAATGATTTAATTCCAAAACCAAGTTAAGTGCTTTGGGTAAAATAAAATACTACTACTAAAAATTAGGTAGATCATATCAGTCACTTTAAAAAGCTTAATTTTGACCTGGTACAAGAAGAGTGAAATGTTAGCTGTAATTCTGTAAGTAAGAAAGGCATGGCACAACTACGGTGACAGCACATAATAATTTTGTTTTCATTCTAAAGCATTGATAGTCTTTGGAAAAGAAACTCAGCTGATGATCTAATGATATAGGATGCGGGTATTATTTTTTTTTCCAGATATTTGGATCCTAACTTATCAAAACTTGAAAGATATATAGCAAGATTCTCAGCTAGGCTTGGCAATGAATAGGTAGCCTGAGCCAGGGGTTAAATGCTACCGGTTCGGACTGGATAGCTACCAGATCCGGTAGCGATGGTGGCGGATGATTTGGAGAACTGGTAGCAAAAATCCCTGTCCCACCCCAGCCATGCTCCATGCCTCATGTGATCCCGTTGCGAACCGGTAGTAAAGGTAAGTGGAAGCCAATCCTGCTTTGGTAGAAAAAATGCTTTTAAAAGGCTCTGAGATCAGGCAACTCAGCTGCGATTGTCAGACCCTTTTAAAACCATTTTTTTCTACAACCTCTTTGGCCGAAGAGGTTGTTTAAAAAATGCTTTTAAAAGGCTCTGATGATCCCAGCCGAGTTGCCTGATTGTCAGAGCCTTCAGTAGAAAAAATGCTTTTAAAAGGCTCTGAGATCAGGCAACTCAGCTGGGATCGTCAGAGCCTTTTAAAAGCATTTTGTAGAAAAAATGCTTTTAAAAGTAAAAAAAAAAAGTTGGCCATGCCCACCCAGTCACATTACCCCCCCACCAAGCCACGCCACAGAACCAGTAGTAACAAATTTTACATTTCACCACTGGCCTGAGCCCATTGTCAGTTCCATCACCTTCATCCAACACCTTGCTGGCGCCATCAATTGGGGAAGAGATGGGGGAACAAAGGGGCAATAAAACTGTTTAACTTTATGATGGGAAATTGGGAGGGTGAGTTGACAGTTGAAGAAGAGTATTTCGGAATCTGGTTTCTCTTGGCATGCTGGCATTTTCAAGGCCGCTTACCCTGAGAGTGGCAATTCACCAGCCCAAACACCTCAACGTTTCCCAAAACATGTTGGTGGTACCTGATTGGTTACACATAGGAGGACCATGGTGGGGAGAGGGCTGGGGGGGGGAGAGGGCTAGGGGGTAGCAGGGGGTTAGTTCTACATTGGCAAGTGGAAATTTTAGATTCCACTTGACTTTACTGCAATCAGCCTCTCTTAGTAAAAGTGCCTTTTCACTTCAACCAAATGGAGTCGAGAGTCTCTCTTTCCTAGGAGGTCAGATTGGGGCAGGTCTGACACCCCTTTGAATTAGAATCATGCAATTTTACCTGGTTGAACCAGTTATAGATACTGGGATACTGTGCTATTTTCACCAGCTAAGTCTTCCAGATCAACTTCAAAGACAGTTCACCATATAGAGATGTCATGGTGGCTTAATACTAAGGTGACCAACGTGTGAACAACTGCAGTCAGGTTACACATCAGGTGTGTAAATTATACCTGCCAAACCAAGTCCTGCTTGCAAGAGAGTTGCCATGCCTCCAAGTCACTTGAGCAGCAAGTCACCAGCTAGATTCATTTGTAGTGGGCAGCTTCTAGAGGCTGCTTCACCACCCCTTTTGCAGTTCAAAAAGTTTCCGCAAACTATCCAGACCATCTTGGAGTGGGGTCAAAGCAGTTGCTCTTTCTATTGAGTTTTTAGGGTTTGGTTTAATGAAATTCATGGATAAAAAGGATGCTTTAAACATTTGCTGAAAACCTATGCTAGATTTCCCCTACTTGGAGAAGGATTTAGGGGCAAAGTGAACCTAGAATATTTGAAATTCCTCCCTTCCCCCCTCAATAGACAAAAAGAATTTGTCCTCATCAATTCCAGTGATATTATGACATCATCAGCTGTTCTTTAGCTCCTGGAAAACTGGAAAAAAAAATCATGGATGCAAGAAAATAGACCACTTCTAAATTACGGCATACCCTAGCTCAGTGATGGCTAACCTTTTTGCCGTCACTTGCCAAAAGTGGGGGGTGTGCAGGGGGGTCACATGCACACATGACCACACCATAATTATAATCTAATAATTAATAATTATAATCTAATATATAAATCTAATAAACTAAAGCAAACTAAACTAAACTAATTCAATGCCCCCAATGCCATGACCCATTGAGCAATCTCCCATGGTCCCCCCGCTTTTGGCATGCAATGGCAAAAAGGTTACCGATGGGCCCTGTAGGCCTGTTTTTCACCCTCCTCAGACTCCAGAGGCTTTCTTGGAGCCTGGGAGGATGAAAACAGCCTCCCCCACCCCCCTGGAGGCCCTACAGAAGCCAGAAGCAGCCTGTTTCCTGACTTCTGGTGGGCCTGGAAGGCCCATTTTTTGCCCTCCCCAGGCTCCAGAGGCTTTCTTGGAGCCTGGGGAGGGTGAAAACGGCGTCCCCCATCCCCTGGAGGCCCTCCAGAGGGCAGAAATGACCTGTTTCTCAACTTCCGGTGAGCCCGGAAAGCCTGAAAATCAGCTGGCTGGTGCGTGCATGCGTGCTGGAACTGAGCTACAGCAACACTCACATGCCAACAGATATGGCTCCGTGTGCCACAGGTGGCACGCGTGCCATAGTTTCACCCTCACGGCCTTAGCTGAAATTTGCCTAAAAGCTTTAAAGAAAAAGTTTCATTTAATTAAAGTTTGAAACTTTTGTCATCCAAGGGGGAAACAAAAACTGCCATCATCAGCAAATGGACCTTCTCTTCTTAAAGATGGATTGGCCCTTTACGTAGCTTCTCCGGGAATTAATTCCAAATAGCAAAAATTGAGCAAACAGGACATTGGTCAGCATCCTGGGGTAATGCAGACTGAAATTCATCCAAACGCAAGTGGCTCAATTATACTAGGGAACATTAGGGATTTGCCCTTCAAAAACCATGCCACTCAAATCAAAATGAATGTGGAAAGGCTTTGCCAAGAAGTCACAGTGACCTCAACCTATGAAGTAAGTTTTCTAAAACAGCTCAAGAACTTCCCTCATAAGTCCGAATAGCTGAAGAAAATCTCACCGAGGAAGAACAGGAAGAAGATTTTTTTATTTATTTATTCATTTTTTTCTTTTTCATGCCAATGTCATTAGAGGATAAGCTTCAAAAAAATCAATTCTAGTCAAAATTAGAGCTTACGGGTGGGGAAAGTTGAATAACAAGTCATGAAATGGCGCCGGTCTTCAAGGGGTGAAGGGGTGCCCTTGATATAAGTTTTGTAGTATCTATGCCTCCAAAGTGAAGGAGTCACCCTGCTTCAAGTCACTTCATTTGTCCAGATTGGCGCTTGTAAAAGCTGAAAGAGCATTATCAGTCAAAGCAGGCAGGGATATGCCCTGGAGCTCCTTATTGAGACAAATTACGTCATCTCTTTTCTTGAGAGCAAAATATGCCTAGTCTGTGTAGCTACAAATCAAATCTGAAATTATTTACCATATATCATCATCATCATCAATCTGTATTTTCTATTCTTGAACCCCTTGGTTTTCCTCCACCCGTTTTAGCTCTGTTCCCTGATATTTAATTGTTCCACTTTCCTAATGAACCAATCCATCTGTTCAATAGAGGCCTTTGAACTCTGGTGCTGGAGAAGACTCCTGCGAATCCCTTGGTCAGCAAGGTGATCAGACCGGTCAGTCCTAGAGGAGATCAACCCTGACTGCTCTTTAGAAGGCCAGATCCTGAAGATGAAACTCAAATACTTTGGCCACCTAATGAGAAGGAAGAACTCACTGGAGAAGTGCCTAATGCTGGGAACAATTGAGGGCAAAAGAAGAAAGGGACGACAGAGAATGAGGTGGCTGGATGGAGTCACTGAAGCAGTTGGTGTGAGCTTAAATGGACTCCTTAAATGGACTCATGGCCATCAAGGAAACTAGGCCAACCCTTCAGTCATCGTAAGGATCATCAACCTCAGTACATTAACCACAACAGAACGGTAGGAACTGATGGAATCTGTATCTGTCCAGAATATGATCTGATCATCCCAATCAGATCTTCAGATCCCAGTCCCCATCTTCAGATCACAAAGGAAGGACTCCATAGCCATAATTAAAACAAGAGTAGCAGCTGCCAAAATTTTTATACTCATTTTTATTGCAGGTCACTACGTGGTGGCCACCCTATTTTCCAAGATTTGGATTACTCATACATCTACCTACCCGCATAGACATCATAGTTGGTAATTATCTCATGGCAAACTGATTCCCTGTCTTTTTATTTACATTGAAATCTGTCGAGTGTGAAAGACCAGGTCCACATGTGAAGGTTCAATTAAACTAATGTATTGCTAATCATGCGTCTACCCAGAAATCTCAGCTAATGATCAGTACCCAAGGCGGATTGGACTTAGTCTGCTTGTGACTATGTAGGGATGCTAGGCTGATCTCCCTTTTCATGCCATCCCCCTGTAGAAAGTTAGCAGCCCTCCTAGAAGAATGAAATATTTTGAGGAATATTAAAAAAGGCAGGATAAAATATTTCCCATAAAAGAGAAATAAAAAAACTTAAGGGAGACAGAAACTCAGAGCCGCAGCTCCTTGCCCCCAAGCAGATACTGAGCATTTTAGAAATGCAGGTTTGGTAATCCATTACTCCCTGCAGCAAGGTCTGAACAAAGGTAGGCTTAGGCCTCAGCCACAATAGGAATTGTCCAATAGCCTTTCAGAACACAAGCCTTCATTGGGTCACCCGCCAATGTCACCCAACGTCAACCAATGTCACCCAACGTCAACCAAACTTAGCTCAGACAAACACCTAGGATTTATACTTTGCCTATAGAGCCAACTATGACCTCTACATAACCCCTAAGTGGCCCCATGGGAGTCTGACAACAGTCAATAGAATACATGCTCTTGCACAGGAACAGGAAGCTCAAGTGCAAAGTCCGAGAGAAGGTATAAAAAACCCTCACTCTCGACTCTATGTGGTCAGCTGCCCAGATTCACATGTGTTTGGTGATTCTGCATCAATAAATGGACCCTCTTTCTAATCAGCCTCCAGCCTCCATTTTGTCTCCAGTGCCTTTCTCCCGGTTTGGAACTGAACCAGATGGATATTTCTTCCCACACCTTCTTCTACAGAGTTGAATTATTTGCATTCTTCTGAGCTATGTCCACATTATTTTGGACTTATCATTTCCCTTCAACGTCCAATTTTATTTGTCTGTAGCCACCAGCACTGAATGACGTGTACCAGAAACACATTTTGTTTTACTCCTAATTAACTGTGTGTAGAAAAAGAAACCTTTTGACATGATTTTGTACACGGGTTTAACCAGCTTTTGAAGAACTTTAAAGAAATAATCCTGCTTCAAATTTTAGAACAGAGGTTCTCCACTGCGTGTGCATCAGTGCTGGATTTCACATTTTGTTACCACCAGTTCATCCTGCGCGCACCTTCCATGCATGTTCCCAGCCTTCCATGCATGCGCTTTGCTCATGCATGCCCCTTCCGTGCATACACTCAGCCTCATGCCTAAATAGGACAGCATAGCACCGGAGCAGGTGGCCCACTCACGATCTCCACTATCAGTTCGCCCGAACTGGTACGAACTGCCTGAATACCACTCTGATGTGCATCCTTACTTGTGCAAGCAATGGGCGAGCACGTGTGCAACTGCTCCTTTTGCACGGGCGGCAGGCACAAGGGCACGCTGCTCATGGAAATGGAGCTGTGTGTACACGCTTGCAGGCCACTTGTGTGAACCATCCATCGGTCCACAATGCCGGAAACATTGGGGAACTCTGCTAGGCTTTAACTCAAGAAGAAAATACCAAGAAAAACCATCTGTTCATGCTCATCTATTTGGGAACAGTGGTGGGGGAGGGAAGCAAGTGTGGATCTAGAAACAGAGGTCCATTGTCTTTTCCATCAATGCACAGATTTTTCCTTCACAGGCTGTTGGCCATGAAAAGCGAGATCTCATGATGTTTGAAAGCTACCCAACCCAAGTGGTGAAAAGCAACAGGAACAAGAGAGGGGAAAAAAACTCAACACACTGTGCTTCAGAGAAGCCTGGGATGGCTACCACCCCTCCATGATTAATGACGTGTGGTTGTTTTGTCTGGACATTGCTAATTAGCTTCAGCATGAAAAAACCGTAGACTTCCTCTTTCTGAATCAAAAGAGCCTTGGCGTGGACTTAGAGCTTTCTTCAAGAATGTGGGAGAAAAAATCCTCTGCTGCTGGAGAATTGCTTTGGATGGTTAGCTTTTTAGGCAAACGTTCCCAAGCGATGTCCCAAGGGTACTTTTAAAAAGGCAACTGGAGTTTCTTGGTTTTTCCTTGAAAACTTTTCACTTCTCAACCAAACAACTTCTCCTGTTACTGGGAAAGCTTCTTGGATGAGAAGCAAAATATTTTCAAGAAAGTCCAGTTGCCTTTTGAAAAATACCTCGGAGACAACCACGACCTGGATGATTGAGAGCCTCCATAGATATTCCGAAGCAATGCAATTTGGTTTCGCTTTTACTTGTGCGACTTCTACACATTTGTCTGACATGTAGCTAGACAGTTCCAAACACATCTAGAGCAGTGGGGAAATTCAATTTTTTTTACTACCAGTTCTGTGGGCGGGACTTGGTGGGCTTGGTGTGGCTTGGTGGGCGTGGCTTGGTGGGCATGGCAGGGGAAGGATACTGCAAAATCTCCATTCCCACCCCACTCTGGGACCAGCCAGAGGTAGTATTTGCCAGTTCCCCGAACTACTCAAAATTTCCGCTACGGTTTTCCAGAACCTGTCAGAACCTGCTGGATTTCACCTCTGATCTAGAGTATTTAGGGAGCATGCCTGCATTGGGACTTGTTTTATTTTTTATATACAACTGTCTCAAAATTAGATGCAACAAAGCCCTGAAATGGGAAATACTACTTTTTAATTTCATTTTTAGCAAATCTGCTTCTTGTCGTTCTTTGCGTTATTCCTGCCATATCATGGGGTCCTCAGATTTGCATTTCACCCACCACTTCGCCTGGTCTACAGGATCAGTGGTAGACATACAAGATCTAACCACTCGCATGTTTTTGTTGTGGCCCGTCAGCGGCCTGTGCTGTTAGTAGCTGATTCCGACAGCGAGGAGGCTGGTGTGGTGCTGCGCCAGTAGCTTGTGTGGCTGGCGCTCAAATGAGACAATGAGGAGGCTGGAAAAGAAGTGGTGCCAGAGGCAGGGATTCAGCCAGGGCCTTCAGAACCTCCAGAAGCTCCCATAGTGAAGAGGAAGAAGAGGAGGAGCCTCTTCTTGATGCACAAGTGTTCAGAGCTGTTAAAAGGCAGGAGTGGCTACTCAGGAGAAGGTATGAGTGGAGACTCGTTCACTGTGTCTGAAATTGCCATGACATCAACCGAAAGTCTCCAGTTCTGCATATCATTAATGACCTTGGCTGACTGAAGTTTCTCACATTCCTCAGTATGCCTAGTACATCTAGTCTAGTGAAAAGAAGGACTAGGGGTGACATGATAGCAGCGTTCCAAAATTTGAAGGGCTGCCATAAAGAAGAGGGGGTCAACCTATTCAGCAAAGCACTAGAAAGCAGGACAAGATGCAATTGGTGGAAATTAATTAAGGAAGGAATCAACCTAGAACCAAGGAGAAATGTCCTGGCAGTGAGAATAGAACGGCTTGTTTTCAGAAGTTGTGGGTGCTCCATTACTGGAGATTTAAAAAAAAGATTGGACAGACATTTATCTGGAATGGTTTAGGGCAGAGGTGTGTTCCACTTACCTTTACTACCGGTTCACAGCAGGAGCGCGCGTGCACACTTCTGCACTTGCTCAGATCACCCATGATGACATCGTGGCAGGTGAGCGGAGCCTCCAACCGGTTTTACTATCAGTCCTATAGAACCAGACCATACTGGGAGCAACCCATCACTGGTTTAGGGTTTCCTACTTGAGCAGGGAGTTGGACTAGAAGACCTCCAAGGTCCCTTCCAAATCTGTTATTGTCTTATTTTATTATTTCCGAAGCTGAACTTCAACTGAAGTCAAGGTTTCTTTAGGAGACACTGGAATTTGGCTTTTCATTTTAGGTTTCAGATTTATTTTCACACCAGCTGGCATGGCTCCACCACTATCCAGTGGAAGACAAAATTAAGCTGGGGGAAAAAAATTGACTGCAAGAAAAACTCATTTGAGTTTATTTTGGTTCTCGGTATGTCAAAATCTATTAAGAAGTGGGTAGTATACGGTGTTCAATGAGATATGGATCAATTGTTCAACCACGAATACGAAGGAAGGTAACTTAATTACTGCCAATTCCTTTCAAAGGCAAACTACTGTCAAACTTCTATTTTGGCCTAAGGGATCATCAGCTCTGTGGTGGGCAGAAATCAGAATATCCCATTAAATTAGAGAGATCCATCCTAGTAAATGTCCTAACAGTGAGGACAATTAACCAGTGGAAGTTCTTCAGAAGTTCTGGGTGCTCCAATACTGGAGATGTTTAAGAAGAGACTGGGCAACCATTTGTCTGAAATGGTATAGGGTTAGAAGAAAAGAATAGAGCTGGAAGAGATCTTGGAAGTCTTCGAGTCCAGTCCACTGCTGAAGCAGGAGATCCTATCCAATGATGGTGAACCTTTTCAGCACCGAGTGCCCAAACCAGAACGTGCATGCATGCGCATACCAGAGCGCCAGAAACCTAAAGACCAGGTCGCCAGTGCACATGTGCGTACTGCCCATCTGGTCTTCAGGTTTCCGGTGCATGCCTGTGCACTGTCCAGCTGGTCTTTGGGTTTCCGGTGCTCTGGCATGCATGAAGACCAACTGGCTAGCGTTCATGTATGCACCGGAAACTAGAAGAGCAGCTGGCGATGACGCACATGCCCACAGAGAGGGCTCTGCGTGCCACCTCTAGCACGCATGACATAGGTTCACCATCATGATCCTATACTGTTTCAGACAAATGGTTGTCCAATCTTCTGTTAAAAGCCTCCAGTGATGGGAGCACCCACAATTTCTGAACACAAGCTGTTCCGCTGGTTAATTGTCCTCACTGTTAGGAATTTTCTCCTTAATTCCAGGTTTCTTCTCTCTCTGGTTAGTTTCCAACTATAACTCTGTTATTCTGTTGTTCAGTGTTTGAAGCTCTTGAGAAGCACAATTATCTGGTCTTCATTTGCTAAGAATGAATTTGTATGGACATGTGGTTAGAGCTGATGTGTAATCCATGGTGAGGCGAACAGTTACACTCAGCTCAGATGGCCGGCACAAGGACAATTTTTTAAAAAAGCAATGTGGATGGACTGCCTGCATGAAAACTGTTCTGCCCAGGCTATGGACCCCAAAGAACGCAGCACACACAAAGTCCGTACAAACTTTAGTTTACTAATTAAAGACTACTAATGAGCTTTCTTAGTAGTTGTTCAAACACAACTACAGTTTAAATCAGTCTTTTCTGAACAAGGGCTGTTATTTTAACTTCATTAACAGCCGACAAGAATCCAAAGAATAATAACTCAATTCTGAGGCACAGTATTTCAGATAACCGTAATCTTACTGTGATTGGCAGAATGCCCAGAAACAATTTGCAGAAAAACAGACAAGAGAGAAACAAGAGCTGAATCAAACGTTTCTGGAATCAAGACGCGAAGGAATATGAACGAAGTTGTTTCCTGCAAATTGCATCAGTCGTCGTCCTTCCTTAAATAGGCTAGGGGAGTGACCAATTAACCCCAAGCCTTACTCTGTTCCCAAGGCTTTTTTTCAGCCTGTTCTCAAGGCTTTTTTGGCCCAGTTTTGAGGGGGGGTTGGCCCAGTTTTGAAGCTTTTTTTCACCCATTTTGGAGGCTTTTTTCAGCCCTTTCTCTGAAAAACTGGGCCAAAAAAGCCCCAACAATGGGCTGAAGGTAGGCTTAAAAATGGGCTGAAAAAAGGCCTGAAAATGGGGCATGTGGAGACCAAAAATACAGCCAGTGGGTGGGTGGGGATTTGGAAATATTCGGTCTATAAGACGCACAGACATTTTCACCCCCTTTTGGGAGACCAAAAAGTGTGTCTTACAGTCTGAAAAGTATGGTAGTTCTACCCTCCCTCCTGGGACAATACCAGAGACAGCAAAGCTCGTTGATGACAGAAAAATAAGAGGAAAAGCAAATAATTTTTGAAAGTTTGTATTTTTAAATTAGAATGTGAGCCTTTTGGCATTGGCTGAGCCAACATCTCAGTGGGGATCTTAGCTAAATGATTTGGAGGCTGTTGGACTGCCTTTCCTTATTTATGTTATTTCTACCTAAAGGAGGTACAAGTATGATTTTTTTTTTAAAAAAAAGAAACCTTGAAGTAGCCAATTGAGCTTGGCAGGATTCATCTTGGGTACATATTAGCTTTTCGTTCTGTGTACAGAGAAGGTCTTTCATGCTTTTTGAAGGTTCCTCATAATTGCTTATGCATGGTAATATGAGGATAGTACAGTTTGTTTAGAAAGGAGAAACAGACTTATACATATACCGTATTTTTCGGACTGTAAGATACACCTGACTCTAAGAGGCACCTCCATTTAGAAGAGGAAAACAACAACAAAAGGTTTTTGGCCTCTGTGTGCCCCATTTGGGGGGCTTTCCTCAGGCCTTTCCCAGCCTTTTTTCTACCCATTTTCAAGGCTTTTTTCAGCTCATTTTCTAGGCTTTTTCTCCTGAAAAACGGGCCAAAGAAACTTCAAAAATAGGCTGAAAAAAGGCCTGGAAAAGGCCAAAAAAAGGCCCAAAAATGGGGTGTGCAGAGGGCATAAAATGGCCAGCAGGTGGGCGGTGCTTTGGCAATATTTGATCTATAAGGTGCACAGACATTTTCACCTCCTTTTGGGAGACAAAAAAGTGTGTCTAATTGTCCAAAAATTATGGTGTGTGTGTATATAGGTCTTTGGTTATTCGGGTTTTCTCCCGCATAAAATTGAAAGTGTCCAATTTTCTACGCAGGAGAAAACCTGAATAACCAAAGTCCTACATACAAACACCCACGAAAAACCTCAGAATATGTGTGTGTGTGTGTGTGTGTGTGTGTGTGTGTGTGTGTGTGTGTGTGTTTCCTTTAAGCCAGGTTTTTCCTATGTAGCCAAGATTTTTCTGGAACCACAATTGAGTGAAATCACATTCACTTCTTTCTGGGTTCTTTCTCCATCTTTTCTTTCTGGCAGCAAGCAAATTTTGTGCTGCATTGTGGGAGACCTATATAGCTATTTCTGGCTCGTTAGCCGTCCTCAGTAAGCCACACCCACATCTCATCGGATGTGATCGGACACACAAGGAATTTATCTCTGGTGCAGAAGCTGACAATGTACTTGCAAAACAACTTAATCATCATCATCCTAATACCAATAAGAGGACAGAGTAAGAAAGATAATAATAAATAATGGCAACAGCAATAGCATTTAGACTTATATATTGGTTCACACTGCTTTACATCCCTCTCTAAGCGGTTTACAGAGCCCCCCAACAATGAAGGTCCTCATTTTATCAATCTTGGAAGGATAGAAGGCTGAGTCAACCTTGAGCTGGCCAGGATTGAACTCCTGGTAGTGAGCAGAATCAGCCTGCAATACTGCATTCTCACCGCTGCGCCACCATGGCTCTTCTCAATAATAACATTACAATCATACTACATGGGAAAATACCCCTAGGCATTAGGTAGCATTGTGAGAACTAGGTGTTCAGAAGAGTGATGGCACCAGGGGAAAATCCTGTTTCTGTGTCTTAATTTCCTGTGTCTTAATGAGAAGCTTCGTTCTGAAGATTTGAGCTGAACCAGCAATCGGATGCATCATCTTGAACATGTGTCTTCAAAGGAGTGAACTTTGTGTGCACACACACCAACATTTTATTGCGCTGATTCAATCATTTAAATCAAATCAAATTGATTTGATTCAATGATTCGAATACATTGTTTGAACAGAGTCAATGATCTGGCTTGATTTTCATACTCTTATTTAATATTAGGAGCTGTAGCAATGAGGTGCTGGGTTTGAAAAAAAATGGGCCATTACTTCACTGTAAAGAAATGAGACCTTCTAATAACTATGTGGCAGTTCGTAAGAGTTATACTCTTTTATATTGATTTTTAAATCTGATTTCCCATGCTTAAGCATAAATATTATTTTAAGAGCTTGGGAAAATTGAACAGAGGGGGGAAATGGATTATTTGTAAAAAAACAAAAAACAAAACAAAACCCAAACAAACATTAAAGTAGCATTCCAACCAATTTTAATAAAAAGAAAAAACAGGATTGTTTTATTCCATAAGGGAGGAGAAGCATCTAACTGATTTTATGCAGAAGGTGGAATTAGCCATATTTTAATTCAAACATTTCACTTAATTACTGCAAAGAGTGGCAATCGATCCCATCTCATATTAAGCTTGCTGTGAGGAAAATTTGACATACATTAAGACTAGATAAACAGGCAGTTTGATATAATTACCAGATTCTACAGAAGCATTTGATATTTCCTCTATCAAGGAATCAGGATTTCCCTCTGTTTTAAGAAGTGCCCAGTCACTATTTTGGGCAGATTTGAAGGACACAATATGAGGCTAGGAAGTAGATTGTGCAATACAGTTGTGCATGCAGTTCTGATCAGTGGTGAAATGTAAAATTTGTTACTACCAGTTCTGTGGGGGTGGCTTGGTGGAGGGGGGGTAGTGTGACTGGGTGGGCATGGCCAACTTTTTTTCTCTCTCTTTTAAGAGCATTTTTTCTACAACCTCTTCGGCTGAAGAGGTTGTAAAAAGTGCTTTTAAAAGCCTCTGACGATCAGGCAACTCAGCTGAGATCATCAGAGGCTTTTAAAAGCATTCCCCCCCTCCCCCTACAACCTCTTTAGCTGAAGAGGTTACAGAAAAAAATGCCTTTAAAAGCCTCTGACGATCAGGCAACTCACCTGGGATTGTCAGAGGCTTTTAAAAACATTTTCGGCTGAAGAGATTGCAGAAAAAAATGCTTTTATAAGTAAAAAATCTTTCATGTGCCCTCCGCATGCGCACATGACCCCCCCCCCCCCGCACTCCTGCCCACTTTTGGCACGTGATGGCACGGTGGGCCCGTCGGTCCATTTTTTGCCGTCCCCAGGCTCCATAGGCTTTCTAAGAGCCTAGGGAGGGCGAAAATGGCCTTCCCCACCCACCCCCGGAGACCCTCCGGAGTTTGGAAACATCCCATTTCCTGACTTCTGGTGAACCCGGAAGGCCTGAAAATCAGCTGTCCGGCATGCGCATGCACACTGGAGCTGAGATAAGACAATGCTTGCGTGCCCACAGATATGACTTGCATGTCACCTGTGGCACACATGCCATGGTTCGCCATCACGGTCCTAGGGGTTTATCTGAGCAAATCTTGTCAACTATTGGCTTACCTAACTGTGTTGCTTATCTGGAGTTTCTGTCTGACCCAGTCTTTCTGAATGGATTACCAAATCTGCATTTCTAAAGGCCGGCCTTCTCAGTTTCTGCTTGGGGAAGGGAGACGGGGGCTGGTTTCTGCCTCCCTTAAGATTTTTTTTCCCCATTTCTCTGTTAGGGGAAATATTATCCTGCCCTTTTAATACTCCCCAGAATATTTCATTCTCTAGGAGGGTGGGTGGGTGCTGACTTTCTTACACCACTGTGCCATCACGGCTCTTACATAATAAACAATTAATGACTGAATCCATATTAAGGTCACACCCAAAACTCAACAACAGCAAAAGTGCCAAAATAGAACAGAGCCAGTTGACTAGGACTGAGAACACATCTGAATAAAAGATTTTTAGCCTTTTCTGGTGAGCCTGAGTGGAGTGGGGGTATATTCCCTGAGGTAGGGGGTCTACTTCAGAAGAGGCCTTCAACCCTGGTCATCTTGAAGGAAACCAGAACATCTCAACAAAGATCTGTATTATTTGTGTCATTGAAACACGCCTTTGCAGAATCATTGTTTCAGGATGATTTAATGTTTTTCCTGCTTTAATTATATCTTCTAAAATTCTAGGAAAGGGTGGATTATTCAATAAAAATGTGCTAACGTTCCCAGAGGTCTATTATAATTAACTAAGGGATAGTCAAAACCCAGCTTTCAACCATGCAACTGAAGATAAGAACAGGGGGAAATATAGTCGATCTCTATTTTAGCGATTCTCAAAACAAAATGACTTAAAACTAATTTCAAATATCATAATAGTTTACAGACAATCCAGGAAAATTAGGACCCGGGAGGTTGGAGGAGAGAAAGTACAATTAGATAAAGTTAGTAATCGAAAATATTAATGGTGGAAAAAAATGTATCCATTCTCTGAACAATTTGTAGCAATGTTAAATAATTGATAGCAGTTTCTTGTAATTAGCCACTAATGAATACATTTACTGGGTAATATATTTTTTTGGCTATTCTCTTTATTTAGAAGCACTTGTATTAATCTTGCATGAGTAATTTTGAAATATCAAATGGTTTCCCAAAACATTAATTTCAAATATTCCTTCTTTATAAGAAACATCCAATTGTTTAACTTTTGGTCTGCAGTTAAAGCTTTTAACTAGCTGATGATGGGACAAAGGCAATAATTGTTTAGTTAGTATGCAAACAATTACACAAAAATAGACAGGCATTTCCCCAGTAAATTCAGTGACACCAGAAAACCCACAGATAATGGAATTGTTACAGGATTAAATGCTTTAAATCAGCCATAGAAGATTTATAATCCGAACTTAACTTCATTGTTTTATTACTAAATAGACAAATGAGTTGCAGTAATGTTAATAATGCTGTTATTTTGCATATTTCTGTATCTGCCACGTTAGTCCCCTTCTTAAATCTGCTTGAAACCCACAACTGTTATCTCACTGCCTGTCAGTGTTTTCCAGATATGGTACAGCACAACTTCCCCAGTCACTTGTCTTTACTTTAACCAGATAGCTTGGTTAATTGGGAACTGCTTCCTTTTATTCCATGTTGCCCTATCCTGAATTTATGTTCTTAAGACTCACCATGACATCCTCCAGATCAGGGGTGCCCAATCTTGGCAAATTTAAGATGTGTGGACTTCAACTCCCAGAATTCCCCAGGCAGACATGTACAGCTGGCTGGGGAATTCTGGGAGTTGAAGTCCACATGCTTAAAGTTGCCAAGATTGAGCACCCCTGATCTAGATCAATATTTCTCAATCTTGTGGCCACTTTTGAGATAAATGGACTTCAACTCCCCACATTCCTCAGCCAACAGGATATATTTCAAAACAAGGTTGATCTGGAATGGAATATGAAAGATATTTATGAAATGTAGAATACCATAAAGAGAATAGAAATACAGTAAAAAGTGGAGAAAAGTGTGTATAGTCAAGGCTATGGTTTTCCCAGTTGCAATGTATAGCTGTGAAAGTTGAACCATAAGAAAGGTTGAGCGCCAAAGAATTGAGACCTTTGAACTCTGGTGCTGGTAAAGACTCCTGTGAGTCCCTTGGACTGCAAGGTGATCAAACCGGTCAGTCCTAGAGGAGATCAACCCTGACTGCTCTTAAGAAGGCCAGATCCTGAAGATGAAACTCAAATATTTTGGCCACCTAATGAGAAGGAAGGATTCACTTGAGAAGAGCCTAATGCTGGGAAAGATTGAGGGCAAAAGAAGAAGAGGACAACAGAGAACAAGGTGGCTGGATGGAGTCACTGAAGCAGTAGGCGTGAGTTTAACTGGACTCCAGAGGATGGTAGAGGACAGGAAGGCCTGGAGGAACATTGTCCGTGGGATCTCAATGGGTCGGACATGACTTCGCAACTAACAACAACAACAAAATTGGAGTTGCCTAATGACACTAATTATAAATACATAACAGTGTTTCTCAACCTTAACAATTTAAAGATGTGTGGACTTCAACTCCCAAAATTCTCCAGCCTGCTTTTTTCTTTAAAAAAAAACAACATCAACCAACTTTTCTGGCTGATGGATTCTAGAAATTGAAGTCCACACAACTTTAAGGTTGCCAGAGCTGGCATAACAGAATGCATAATTATTCGCAGAAAAATGCCGGTCTAAGATGAGTTTTCAATCTGAGTCATAAATTTAAGAAAAATCGAGGGCGTAGTTTCTCAGAAACCATTATCCAGTTGGGTAGATTAAAGTTATTTTTGCAAACAGAACCTTGTTTTTGTTGATTGAGTGATTGATTGATGAGGTGTCATCCAGTTGGTGTTGACTCAAGCCACCATGACAAATTCGCTCCATGATTGTATCCTTCAGTACTTCCGATGGAGGATTGTTCACCAGTGTAATTGATTCAATCTACCTGACTACTGGCCATCCTCTTCTTAATTTTGTTTGTTTAAAAGCAGGACATCGATTACAGTAGTGGCCAAAATTGTGGAAATCTTTGGGAAAAGTGTATTTTCTAAAACTAGCTAATATCACCACCTTTTTTTTTTGAGTAGTACCATAAAATTAGGGATGCGGTGGCTCAGTGGCTAAGATGCTGAGCTTGTCAATCAAAAGGTCGGCAGTTTAGCAGTTCGAATCCCTAGTGCCGCGTAACGGGGTAAGTTCCTGTTACTTGTCCCAGCTTCTGCCAACCTAGCAGTTCGAAAGCACATAAAAAAGGCAAGTAGAAAAACAGGGACCACCTTTGGTGGGAAGGTAACAGTGTTCCGTGCGCCTTTGGCATTTAGTCATGCCAGCCATATGACCACAGAGACATCTTCAGACAGTGCTGGTGTCGAAGTGTGAATCAGCCTCGTTCCCCCTTGGGGAAACTGTAATGAATTAGAGGTGAATGGATCTTGTTTTCCATGGTGTATACTCTCAAAGAAAGAAAACCCAAAGTATATATTCTAAGGTAACATTTTTATTATAAAAGTAAAAAACCCAGCTAACTACATCTTACCGGCAGTTTATCAGCAAACAGACCACGAAAGAGGTCAGGAAGTTAGAAAAGAAAGAATGTGGACATGCGCAGTAGCTTAAACTTTCACAAGACAGTCTTATCTCAGAGATAAGGTTCTCTGACAAGTTACTGTAATGTTCAGAATGGAAGCTCAGCTGGCAAATACAAATAACGCAGTGACATCTGGCTCTTCAGCTTTGAAACAGAGATGAGCACCATCCCCTAGAGTCAGGAACGACTAGCACATATGTGCGAGGAGAACCTTTTCCTTCACCTTTACCATAAAATTATATATCAATGGAAAGATAATTTAATGTAATAACTTTTATGAAGGATTTGCTATTAGAATAGCAGTTACAGTATAAAGAAGAAAACTGAAACATGCAGAAAAAACAAGATGTACAAAAATTATCACCATAGAAAAAACGAGATTTACAAAAATTATCACGTCAGTTAATAGGGGAACTTTTAGCATGAATTACAGCCTTACAACGTCTTCCCATGGAGTGAACCAAGTCTTTTAGTTCTGCAGCTGTTATCATGTGAAACCAAGATTGAATGATGGCTTCTATTAACTGGGTTTTATTGCTGGGTCGCTTCTGACTAACAAGTTTCTTGAGTCGGCTCCATCGATTTTCAATTGGGTGAAGGTCTGGGCTATTCCCAGGCCATTCCAACAGTGGAATAGGATGATCTTGAAACTCCAAAAGAAAGAAAGTGGTGTTATTAGCCATCAAACCTCAAAAATACACTTTTCCCAAAAGATTTCCACGACGTTGGTCGCTATTGTAATTAGGTAGGAAATTTTATTTATTAAATTTTATCCATCCACCCATCCATCATCCATCCTTGTTCAGTGTGTATCAGAGTACATCGGCACAATATAAGTAGTCTTCAACTTACAACTACAACTGAGCCCAACATTGAAGCGAAACCTTTGTTAAGTGAATTGTGCCCCATTTTACGACCTTCCTCGTCCCAGTTGTTAAGTGCATCACTGCAATTAAGAATCTGGCTTCCCCATTGGCCTTGCTTGGCAGAAGGTCAAAAAAGGGGATCCCATGATTCTCCAGGACACTGTGGCCGTCATAAATATGAACCAGTTGCCAAGCATCTGAATTTGGATCCCGTGATCAAGGGGATGCTACAAATGTTGTAAGTGTGAAAAAACGGTCACAGCTCACTTGTTTTCAGTGTAACTTTGAACCGTCACTAAATGAACCATCATAAATTGAGGACTTTGACTACAGAAAACAAAGGGAAAAGGCTTTCCCCTCTCTTTCAGAAGGGCTTCTTTCATTCCCATTCAAGGTTTTCGCAGATTCAATTGAGTCAACTCACATTTATGCCAAGCGTTTATTACTAAAATTTATTTAACACGCTGACAGCCCTAATTTTTGGAGGGCATAACGCATGACTGAAGCTTTGTCTCCTGGAAATATGGAAATTTATGTAGCTTCTGCTGCTGACATCGTATCTGATTGACAAAGAGCAATTTGAGCGATAACTTTTCCATTGTTAATGTCACCCGGAAAACCTCTTGATGGATATTGAGCAGTAGATAAAGAGCTTCTAAGTTGGATTGGATCATTTATAATCAACCCTTAACAGCAAAACTCTCAATGCCAGTTTTGGATACAGATGAGTACAACTTGTTAACATCTTCGAAAAAAGCATCAAAATCTCAAAAGTAAAGAAATCTGAAATGCCAGAAACTCATACCATAGGTTTGGTTACTGTAGGACTCTTTGGCCAACAAAGAGTCATTTCTACATTTCTGCTACTACACGATTAAAATTGTTAGTATCTCATTTTTTAAAAAATAATTCTTCTGCAAGACATCTGCTCATCTGGCTGGCTTTTCATCACAGGGTTGCAAGACATATATATATATATATATATATGTATGTTTTTTTTTTTTTTTGTAAGTCATCCTGGATCTCCACTAATGGAGGAGATATCACAAATCTCCAATTTTTTGCCTTTCAGCCCAATCTCATGGGCCATCCAGACAGTGTAATATAGCCGACAAGCTATTTTCTATATTTTTAATATTTTTGCTGATAATTATAAAATCATCTGTTAAATCATCTGCCTTATAAGCAGACGGCCCAGGTTCAAATCCCAGTAAGGGTATGACTGTCTGACGAGAGCCAATAAGCTCGAAATAGATCTATAACAGCCTCCCTTATTTATAATTATCAGCAAAAATATTATATATATATATATATATATATATATATATATATATATATATATATATATATATATATATATATATATATAAAGGAAGGTAGGTAGGTAGGTAGGTAGGTAGGTAGATCTTTGGTTATTCGGGTCTTCTCCCGCGTAAAATTGGAAGTGTCTTGGCGATGTTTCGATGAAGTCTCATTCATCATCTTCAGGCTGGTGTCTTCGGCTTCGTGCTTCCAGGAGCAATAGCCTGAAGCCAAAGACACCAGCCTGAAGATGACGAAGAGGGAGAAGACCCGAATAACCAAAGACCTACATACAAATACCCGCGAAAACCTCAGAAATATATATATATATATATATATATATATATATATATATATATATATATATATATATATATATATATATATATATATAATGAATATAATGAATATAATGAATATAATATATAATGAATATAATATGTATTACTCAGCTAATTATAATATTGCTTACTGCTGGTGGATTATTAATATCTGCCACTGACTTTTCTTATGGAGAAAACAGTTTGTCTGAATTGGTAATGCAAAACAAAGGGTTGGAAGGAGCTTGCAGTTGAAGGAATGCAACCACGGCAGAGAACATGTTCCCATCTCACAAAAGAATGGATGGGCGTCTGTTGGCATAGAGAAACACATTTTTGGACTCTGTTACTGTGTCCCAGTTAGATGTGGGTTTGACATAATTTTACCACCACTTCGTCGCACACTGACAATGTGAGTGTGCATGGCTTGCATGCACACTTGCACCAAAAATGTGCTTTGCTCATGTGCGTGGCTTGCACGCATGCACACAGCTTAGAAAATGTGGCTAAATAGGACGCCATAGCACAGGCCCGCAGGTCACCACTACCGGTTCATCTGAACTAGTCCGAACCGGCTGAATACCACTGTTGGTCCCAGTTTGAGGTCCTCCTTTTCCAAACTGAGAAAGTATCTACAGTCACTCAAATAGGCACCATATACATAAATTGAAAAGAGAGAAAAAGAAGGAAGGAAGGAAGGAAGGAAGGAAGGAAGGAAGGAAGGAAGGAAGGAAGGAAGGAAGGAAGGAAGGAAGGAAGGAAGGAAGGAAGGAAGGAAGGAAGGAAGGAAGAAGAGGAAGGAAGAAATGTAGAAAATTAGCTCCCACCCCTCTCCTAGAAGAATGAAATATTCTAGGAAATATTAAAAAGGCAGAATATTATATTTCCCTGGATGAGAAAAGGAGAAATATGTTGTGAAAGACAGAGAGCAGCTCCCTGCAGCTCCCTGCCCCCAGCAGATATTTGGAGCCAGCCTATCTACAAAAGTCCTCCAGGTCCAGGGTGATGGGATTAAGACATGACCTTTGAGGACATAATAAGTTTTGCCCTGTACCCATCTCACAGCAGGGCTCACTGCATTGCAAAATCTCCTGGGAACATTACATCATCCCAAGGTTCCACCAAACGTGATTCAGACAAACATGACTCCACATGGGAGCCTGACAGCAACCAATAGAATACATACCCTTGCCGCAGGAACAGGAAGCTCAAGGGCAAGGCCCAAGAGAGAGTATAAATACCTCTCTCTCTCAAACCCATGTGTTCAGCTACCCAGAATCACATGTGCTTGGTGGTTCTTCTTCACCATTAAACCATCTTTCCAAGCAGCCTCCATGTTTCCAATGTCTTTCTACCGGTTTGGAACTGAACCCAGATGGACATTTCTTCCAACAGAAGGAAGGAAGGAAGGAAGGAAGGAAGGAAGGAAGGAAGGAAGGAAGGAAGGAAGGAGGGAGGGAGGGAGGGAGGGAGGGAGGGAGGGAGGGAGGGAGGGAGGGAGGAAGGAAGGAAGGAAGGAAGGAAGGAAGGAAGAACGGAGGGACGGAGGAAGGGAGGAAGGGAGGAAGGAGAGGGAAGGAAAGAAAGAAAGAAAAAAGAAAAGAAAAGAAAAGAAAAAAGAGAAAGAAAGGAAAAATAAAACACAAACCGAATAAACAGGAATTTACAAGCAACATAAGAATTAAATTGCACTACTGCAGATTTGTTAGGTAAGAATGTTTGCTTCATTAGCTGGAACGGAATATGGCATATCGTATATAATGCACATTTATGTGCCGCATAACTATATATTGCATTTTTTTAAAAAATGCAGGTCACTGCTAATATCCAAGTAATACATTAATATCAGCAGCAATAATCAGTATGTTATAAGTCATAAAGTAATAAAAGGAATTACAGTGAAATTCTTGCAGGGGAGCCAGCCTGGCGTAGTGGGGAAGGAACCAGATGAAAAACTGGGAGACCAGGACTTCTAGTCCTGCCTGAGGTATAAAAGCCAGAGAGGTGACCTTGGGCTTGTCACTCTCTCTCAGCCCTGGGAAGGAGGCAGTGGCAAATCACTTACAAAAGCTTGCCAAAAACTGCAATGTGTAGTCTAGGCAGTCACCAGGGGTCAACACTAATTTGAAATCACACACACACACACACACACACACACACACACACTTCTTGCAATCTTTCCCACAGATCTGTCATCTGCACCTCCATAACTGTCTGGTTTGGCTCTGCAACCCAACAAGACAGAGACAGACTTCAGAGGATAATTAGAACTGCAGAAAAAACAACAGCTACCAACCTGCCTTCCATTGAGGACCTGTATACTGCACGAGTCAAAAAGAGGGCTGTGAAAATATCTACAGACCCCTCGCATCCTGGACATAAACTGTTTCAACTCCTACCCTCAAAACGATGCTATAGGGCACTGCACACCAGAACAACTAGAGACAAGGACAGTTTTTTTCCCCGAATGCCATCACTCTGCTAAACAAATAATTCCCTCAACACTGTCAAACTAGTTACTAAGTCTGCACTACTATTAATCTTCTCATCATTCCTATTACCCATCTCCTCCCACTTATGATTGTAACCTTGTTGCTGGTATCCTTAAGATTTATACTGACTGTTTCCTAATATGATTTGATTGTTTATTTGTACCCTATGACTATCATTAAGCGTTGTACCTTATGATTCTTGACGAATGTATCTTTTCTTTTATGTACACTGAGAGCGTATCCATCAAGACAAATTCCTTATGTGTCCAATCACACTTGGCCAATATTCTATTCTATTCTATTCTATTCTATTCTATTCTATTCTATTCTATTCTATTCTATTCTATTCTATTCTATTCTATTCTATTCTACATTGTACTACTCTGGGGGTATCAAACTCGATTTCATTGAGGGCCGCATCAGGGTTGTGTTTGACCTTGGTGGGGCTGTGGTGGGCATGGCCAGCTCGATGTCACTTGTGTCGGGGTACCTGTGGCAGTCCGAGTGTTCTGCCAGTGAAAATGGTCTCCCAAGCTCCATTTTCAGCTGCAACAGCCTCCTGCAACCCTCTGCCAGCAAAAACGGAGCTCGGGAGGGCTTCCAAGCTCCGTTTTTGCTGGCAGAAGCACCGCGGGCCCATCCTTCACTGTTCCCCGGACAGCTCTGTGGGCCAGATCTAAGCACTCCATGGGCTGGATCCAGGCCCCAGGCCTTGAGTTTGACTCCCCTGTACTACTCCCTTCTATGCTTTGAGGATTACCGTATTTTTCAGAGTATAAGACGCTCCGGACTATAAGACGCACCTACCTTTTTTGGTGAGGAAAACAAAAAAAAAAAGAAATCTGCCTCTGCCTCTGCCTCCCAGCAATTTTGCCTCATTGCAGCAAGCAGCTTCCTTTACTTTCATTTTTGTTTTCAGCATAGCTTGATTAGCACTAGAAAAAAAATCTGCTCTCAGCAATTTACCTCCTTGCAGCAGGCAGCAGAGACCTGCGTAGCAATAGGCAATGGCAATCCCTGTAGCCTGAAACAGCTGAGAGTTGGGAGGCTGATCCAATGGACAATCAACTTGTGCTAATTATGCTGTGCTGAAGCTGAAATGGACTGTTTCTTCTTGCTGCTTGCTGCAAGGCGGCAAATTTCTGGGAGGCAGAGGCCAAAGGGTGGGGGCCAGTGGGTGGGCGGGGCTACATTTGGTGTATAAGACACACCAAAATTTTCACCCCCTTTTGGGGGGGGAAGGTGAGTTTTATACTCCGAAAAATATGATATATTGCTGTTCTAAGCAACGCAGAGTTGTGGTTTTTGGCATTTTAAATGAAGAGAAATTTTTGCTCAGTAGGCAGTGGAAGATCCAGTTAAGTTAGATTTCCCAAGGACACTAACAGGAAGAAAAAGAAAAGTCTTTTGCCTAGAAGGCAACTTTCAATCTGGTTCACTTCATGCTGGCGGCATTTAGCTAGTCTCAGTTGTTCTTGAAACAATCCAAACAAGACCAGGCTTGATTAAGAACAAGGAAATCCCAGGACTTAAGCCGGGGGTGTCAAACTCTCAGCCCACAGGCCAGTTGAGTCATGTGCTGGCCTCACCCGGTTTAGGAAGAGGGGAAAAAGTCCTGATACATCATGTGACGATGTGACAACGCGAGTTTGACACCCCTGACTTAAGCAGAGGTGAAAGTCAAGAAAAAGTTGTGAAAACAATGGCACAGAGGCCTTCAAAATTATCACATCTCTACCTAACCAGAAAAATATTCCAATAAAAGAAACAAGAAACAGCAATACAATAAACAATTCTTACTTTAAGATTCAGAGGTTTATTTCATGAGCAATTTGGAACACAAATAGCCATCATACAGTTACTTACATCAATGACCCATTGCAATGCGGTCCAGAGATGATAGCTAGGTCCAGCAAGGAATAGCTATGGCCAGTGGCCCTCAACTCATTCCAAGACATTCTTTTTATACTTTTCTGTACGCATTTTCCAACTTATTTCCTTGTTCTTTTCTTACTGACAGACAGTCTCCACATATACCCGTGGCTAAGACACTGAACTTGTTGATCAGAAAAGTCGGCAGTTCGGTGGTTCGAATCCCTAGTACTGGTCTCCTGGGTCCCTTCCAATTCTGTTACGTTACATCTCAAACCTCTATCCATCAGCTACTTTCAGTTCCCTATTTCTCACAGTTTCAACGTTCTGATTCCAAATATATTTCAAAACTACGTACTTTGCAAAATCACATTTCACAGCAACAGCTCAGTAGGATTACAAATAGTTCTGATATACTTTGAAATCGTTCTATCTAAAGCTTTGGTTCATATCGCTTTTTAGGGCCTGCTATCCTTCTGAGACCTATAGGCTGTGGTAGTCCAATAAGCTATTTGTGCGTTTCTCACAGTATAATACCAGAAAGCGATGATAAAGGGACTATGTACTTAATGCTACATGTACTGACAGCAGCGAGAATTGCATTTGCACAATATTGGAAAAATGAGAACACCCCACCAGATGAAAATATAATTCAGAAAATATTGGACTGGGCAGAGATGGATAGATTGACATTGAAAATAAAAGCTAAAAGAGACTATTCAACGTGGAATAGGTTTTATCAATGGTTAGAGTTAAGAGGTAGAAATTAGCCAAAGAAAGATCATTGTTATCGGTAAGTAAAATATGAATGTTGTTCATAATTGTTTTATTCTGGCTGTTCACCGCCCTGAGTCCGCAAGGAGAAGGGCGGTTTATAAATTGAAATAATAAATAAATAAATAAATAAATAAATAAATAAATAAATAAATAAATAAATAAATAAATAAATAAATAAATAAATAAATAAATAAATAAATAAATAAATGAATGAATGAATGAATGAATAAATGAATAAATGAATAAATGAATAATTATAAGTATGCTAATATAATTATAATATAATTATTTAAATATAATATTATAATATAAATATAATGCATCTGGGGATTCCAGTTAGTTCAGAATGTGGCCGTGCGGATAGTTACGGGGGCTCCTCATTACTCCCGTGTTACACCTCTCCTGCGCGGGCTGCACTGGTTACCGGTTGTTCTCTGAGTTCGTTTCAAGGTGCAGGTGCTTACCTATAAAGCCCTACATGGCATAGGCCCGGGGTACTTACAGGACCACCTCTTGCCTTCCTCCCATCGTCCGGTGCACGCTCACAGAGCGGGCCTCCTCCAGGTGCCGTCAGCCAAAAAATGTCGGCTGGCGGCCCCCAGGGGGACGGCTTTCTCTGTCGGAGCCCCGACCCTCTGGAATAGTTTGCCCACCGACCTCAGGATGGCCCCCGACCTCCTCTCCTTTTGCCGCGGACTGAAGACGTGGCTGTTCCAACAATTCTCTGATCGTGGGGTTGTATAGTTTTTATAATTTTAATGGTTGTTATTGTGGCTTTTAATCTTATTTTAATTATATTTATTGTGATTTGTATTGGTGACTGTGTTATGTAAGCTGCCCTGAGTCCTCAGGGAGAATGGTGGCATATAAATCACAAAAATAAATAAATAAATAAATAAATAAATAAATAAATAAATAAGCTAATATAATTATAAATATGGTTATAATTATGACATGTATTATCATTATTACTATCAGTAAGGTAAAGGTAAAGGTTCCCCTCGCACATATGTGCTAGTCGTTCCGGACTCTAGAGGGCGGTGCTCATCTCCATTTCAAAGCCGAAGAGCCAGTGCTGTCCAAAGACTGGCCATACCCAACTTCTAGATCTAGATCAGATATGGGTATTTTACTGCCCCAGGGCCACATCCTGCCCTTTCTCTGTCCCTGTCCCACCTGCATGGATGCTTTTATTTTGAAGTAAACTGCATTTTCCCCCCAATTTATATATATGTGCATCAGCGGTGAAATCCACTTACCTTCTCTACCAGTTCGGGAATGGGAGCACGCGGGAGCACACACGTGCATGCACAGAGGGTAAAAAATGGGATGTAATGATGTCTCGATGGGTGGGCGGAGCCTCCCACCTCCGGCGCTCCCAGTTCGCGTGAAACGGATAGATCTGGCTGAATTTCATCGCTGATGTGTATGTGCCTATGTACCTCCAAAACCCAATTGGTTCGGCCTTCCACAATAGCCCAGTTTCTTGTGTGACCCCTTAATGTTTCCACCTCGATCTAGATAATAGTCACAACAAGAGAAATAACATCTCTTGCAATCCAGTTGAATTTAAAGAAATCATTGTTGTTGCTTTGCTCTGAAGTATCTCCCACCCCCCCAGCCTCCCTCCTGCTTGTGGGGCATCAAAATGCACCTGATGCCCATAGCAGCCTCTTTTTAATCTCCCTCCTCATTCCCCCTCCTCATATCTGAATTGCCCCTCAAATGCTTGATATTTAATAGTCAATAAACCTCCGGTATAAAACAATTTTAGAGACAAAGAGCTTCTGAAGCAGGATGGACGGTGGGGTAATTTCAGAACTCCTTTGTAATCAGTTTGCCTTCAGGCATGTTCTAAACCAAAAGGAATGTGGATAGAAGGCTGTTTGTAGTTCACACTAACTAATGTTAGCAACTAAAGTCTCAAGCGGCATTATTGCTTTCAAATCCTCTGTCAGTTTCTTTAAAGAGTTTTGCTGGGGCTGCATTACTTCACAGGAGAGATTTTTTTGCTACCGGCGGCTCTCAGAAATGCTTCATTTAGAAGTGAGATTCTCTTTTATCAGAAGCCAGAATACTTCTGCATAGCTCAAGCAATAATAATAAGAATAAAGAAAAAGACCAACTTGAATGTAGCTTAGATTGATTACAAGAAGGCATTCGACTTCCCGCCAATGATTGGATCATCAAGAGCCTAGAAATAACAGTAGAACATCAGAAGCTTTGTGCAAAGATTGATGGCACAATGGAAGACACAGTTTGCTGGTCAACGGTGAGAGACTGGGAGAGGTTAATATCAAGAGAGGAATCTTTCAAGGAGACTCACTATCACAACTACTGTTTGACATTGCACTGGTTCTTCTATCAGTAATTCTGAACAAATCAGGCCCTGGCCATCAAACATCAAATATATCTCCCAGGCTATCACATCTCCTTTACATGGATAATCTGAAGCTGCATGGAAAAACATGATCAGAATAGAATTACTGTTCAACACTGGAGAGAGGGAGAGAGAGAGAGAGAGACAGACAGACAGATAGAGACACAAAGAGAGAGGAACACAGACAGAGAGACAGAGGCAGAGAGGCAGAGAGAGACAGAGAGGAAGAGAGAGACAGAGACAGAGACAGAGCGGCAGAGGCAGAGAGGCAGAGAGAGAGAGAGAGAGAGAGACAAAGAGACAGAGAGACAGAGACAGAGAGAGACAAAGAGACAGAGAGACAGAGAGACAGATGTGTGGGGATATATATCCATGATATTTCAATGGAGATTTGGGCTGAACAGGAGTGCCATCCACACCATCAACAGGGAGAAAATAGTGAAACCTGAAGGAATCAAGATCCCTTATGGAAATAACACCCAGAACCTGAACGAAGATAATTATTACAAATACTTGGGCACCCTTCAAGTTGACAACATCAAGTACACTGAAGCCAAGAAGAAAGTTAGAAGTGAATATATCATGAGAGTGAAGAAGATCTTAAAGTCCAAGCTGAGTGGAGGAAATACCATCAAAGCAATTAGCACCTGGGCAATTCCAGTCATTAGATACACAGCTGGAATAGTGGATTGGACTCAAGCTGAACTAAATGCCCTGGATAGGGTTAGACCAGAAAAATAATGACAATGAATCATGTCTTTCCGCCATGCAGGGATTTTGACAGACTATTTACCAAGGAAAATAGATGGTCATGGAATGATGCAAAGAGATGAAGAAGAAAAATGGGAATTGGATGTATACCTGAAAACTGAAAAAGATATATCAAAGCTAGTATAATATCAAGGGTTGCTGAGTACTGGAGAAACCAAACATACAAGAAAGACTAAATGAAGAATAGAAAAGAGAACTGACAAATCAAAGTACTGTATAACACACTATACCAGTGGTGGGTTGCTCCTGGTTCAGTCTGGTTCTTGCAAACCGGTAGTAATGGTGGCGGGAGCTCCACCCACCCACCCAGACATCATTATGAACGATCTGTGCATGCATGCATGCGTTCCCATTGCAAACCAGAGCAGAGGTAAGTAGAACCCAACCCTGCAATATACCCAGTACATTAAAAAAAAAGACAAAGCAGATAATAACAAGACCTGGCAATGGCTAAGAACAGGAACTCGAAAGAGTCAGAGGTGCTAATTCTGTCTGCACAAGACCAAGCCTTAAAAACAAATGCATAGAAAGCTAAAATTGAGACGACAGCACAGATAACAAATGCCTTCTATGCAAAGAAGTTGAAGAAACAGTGAATCATTTAGTTAGCTATTGCACGATTGCCCAGACTGACTACAAACAACAGCACGACAAAGTAGCAACAATGATGTATTGAAAATTCTGCAAAAAATACCATTTGCCTGCAAGCAAGAACTGGTAGGACCATAAAATAGAGAAAGTGTTAGAAAATGAAGAAGCTAAAGTATTCTGGGACTTTAGACTTCAAACAGGCAGGCATATAACACCCCAGACTTAACAATTGTCAATAAGAAAGAGAAAAAAGTCTGGATACTGGATATGAAAAGAAAAGAACTGGAGAAAAATAAATCACAAAATACAAAAAAACTGCCTAACAAAACTATGGCAAAAGAAAGCCACAAAGTCAACTGGAGCATTTCTTGAACACCATTGACAAAATCAGTGTCAGTCAATTGCAAATGGCAGCTTTACTCAGAACAGCTTACATCCTGCAATGAGATTTCAAACAATATCAAACAATCCTATCCAGGTCCCTGGGAAGGACTTGATAGGTGGATACAAATGCCGCATCCATTCTAAACATCTGGCTGATTGTGCAATGAACCATAATCATGCCAGAAACAGTAACAGCCGCAGTCCGACAGTTTTCCTCCTTCTTGTCATTTTATAACTTCAAGGATTCTTAACTAGGTTTAGAAATGGGAGTCTGCAAATCTTTCAGTTTTTCATTGTTATCGCTTGCTTCAAGCACTATTTTGGGATCAAAGTAGGTAAAACAAGAATAGTTTTGTCAAGAGAAGCAGTGACAGACTACATTAAGAGCAATTCTGCTTGCATATCGTAAAAGAGTTTGAAAAATGCACTTTTGAAAAAAACTCAGCTTGGGTCTGGAGTTGAAAGGCAAGTTCGTAGCGAATTTTCAAAATTTGAAAGCTTTAGCGATACAATTCCTTTTTTTAAAAATTAATTTTTATTAAACATTTTCCAACTTTAAAAACCACACTTAACAAATGCAAATACAAACAAATAAAAAGAAAAAAACAAACAACACAACAGTATAGTACAATTTTACAGCTTGTATCAGCGTGTATATTCTGCTTTTGTAATTCACTATTCAATATTTGCCTTCTCATAGATTTTTAACACTTCTAGTAATAATATAATAATTATGTTATAATAATACAATATTCTGATTATTCTGATAAAAACTTTCTGATTATACATATATACATTTAACTTTATATTATAGTCAATGTGGTACAATTACTATTAGCATATGCTATGGATGTCCAGAACCATTTTTTTAAAATCATCATGTGATGTGTTACAGTGGTTATGTCTGCAGTCTTGGCAGGATTAGTTTGAGATGTATTCCCTGACTCTCGAGGAGCTGTCTTCAGATGCTCCTGTGTGGTATTTCCGGTTCCTGTCTTATGTAGATATATACCTGTTATGATGGCTTGTTGTGTGTCCTTCTACGATTAAAACTACTTGAAACAGTGATGTTTCTATTCATAGTTCCTATTTTTATTTTGAAAAATGCCAAGAGCCCAGTCTTAAAATAAGAGGATTGATTTCCATGTGAATCTTGATGGATTGAGCATTAATCAGAGGTGGGCATCACATACTGTAACAACCGGAAATGTTAGCATGCGCGTGCCATCTTCGTATGCATGCGGCGTCAAAAGCCATGGCAATTCCCTCGCGCACACCAACCACATATGCATGCAGCATCAAAAACCACAGTGATATAAGACAGGATTGCACCCAGGTGGGGGGTTGGGGGGTTGGGGGGTTGGGGAGGGCCACCCACCCGCAGGTCACAACTACTGGTTTGCCCAAACTGGTCCAAACTGGCATCGCCCATCACTGGCTTTAATCCCAGAATTGCTCCACAATTCCCATAATATAGATTTAGAAAGGAATAATTCTGTTACAACGGAACTGAAAGTAGCTGACGGATAGAGGTTGGAGATGTACATGGGTGTTTGCAGAGAGTGGCAGTCAGTAAGAATGTATGAAAGAACAAGGAAGTGAAACTATGGAATGCGTATGTCAGTAAAAAAGAAGGCATAAGGAATGTGGCTAGAGATGAGGTTCTTTGCTCAACGCCAGTCCTTGTAGGATCTGCTATGTGTCATTGGATCCCGTTGCAATGGTTTAATAATATAAGTCCATCATGGTGAACCTATGACATGTGTGCCACAGATGGCATGCGAGGCCATATCAGTGGGCATGCGAGCTCAGCTCCGGCGCACACAGCTGATTTTTGGGCCTTCTGGGCCCACCAGAAGCAGGGAAACAGGCTTTTTTCCTGCCTCCGGAGGGCCTATGGGGTGGTGGGGAGGGCCTGTTTTTCTCTCACATCTGGCTCCAGAGCCTCTTTATGAGTCTGGGGACGGCGAAAATGGCCTTCTCCAAGGCCCTCCAGAGGCCAGAAACGGCCCATTTCCCAACTTCCGGTTGGGCAGGAAGTGACATTTTTTTGCTGTCCCCAGCCTCCAGAGCTTCTATAGGACTCTCTGGAGGCTGAGGACAGCAAAAAAGTCACTTCCTGTCCAACCGGAAGTTGGGAAATGGGCCATTTCTGGCCTCCAGAGGGCATCCGGGGGGGTGGGGAAGGCTGTTTTCACCTTCCCCAGACTCATAGAGAGGCTCTGGAGCCAGGTGAGAGAGAAAAACGGGCCTACTGGGCCATCACGTGCCAGGAGTGACAGGAAGCGGGGGGGTCATGCATGCATGCGCAGGTGTGGGTGCAAAGAATTATGGGTATGGGCACGCATGCGCGTGATCCCCGCCTCCCTTCCTGGCACACAATGGCAAAAAGGTTAGCCATCACTGATATACGTTTTGTTGTGAAATTGCATTGCTATGTTGGCTATTCATGTTCCAAATTGCTCATGAAATAAACCTCTGAATCTTAAAGTAAGGTGTATTGCCTGTGGTTTGGTTTTTTATTGGGATATTTTTATGACAGGTATGCACATAGAAACCATTATCCTTGTGTGGACTTCTTGACCCTGGCTGCACTGCAACTCTGCTTTTTTTCGAACCATTTCTGAATTGTACCTCTACATTTGAGTTACAGATTCATCTCGGAGATGTCCTTCTATCGGACGACCTCTTTCATGCATTTTCAGTCTCGTATGGCTACTGCTTTCCCTCGCCTCCTTAGGAGCCGTACGAGACAAAATGCAGCACCAGAGACATACCAGTCTTTCGAAATCATTGTGTGTGGTTTTCCTCAGCTAGTGCCAACTCGCAGGAAATTGTTGAGCTAAGAGGTTACAGCCATCCTGCTATTGTAAACCCCGGATAATCTTGCCAGCTTGAAAAGGTGCTAAGTCAGATTGACTTTTCCAGCCAAAATTCTCTCAAAGATAAAATGCTCCTTGGATTTGCCGGTAAAGGCCAATCTTCTTAAATGGCTCTACTTGATAACTTTGTGATCCAAATTTAGCACTCAGCCGTACCCACAATCCTCGTCTGTTATTAGCTTGCATGCAGATATAGTGCACTTTTAAATACATTAAAGCTCAAAATGGATTCTTAAATTCCAAATAAGAGGGCAGCAAGGAGAAGAGCCTTTATCTTTGATAATATTTGGTTAGTAGAGAGCAGTCTTTTGCCCCTTAAAATTGTAGAACATCAACATCCTTCTGGTAGTACCTTTTCCAATTAGCAACTTACAACCTCATGTGCCTTTTAACAAAAAATTAATGAAGCTTGCCTTCAGAAGTTGCGGGAGCTTCATCACTGGAAGCTTTCAAGAGGAGGCTGGACTGCCATCTGTCAGAAATGGTGTAGGGTCTCCTGCTTGAGTGAGTGGCTGGACTAGATGACCTACAAGGCCCCTTCCAACTCTGTCTATTCTATTCTATTCTATTCTATTCTATTCTATTCTATTCTATTCTATTCTATTCTATTCTATTCTATTCTATTCTATCCCATCCCATCCCATCCCATCCCATCCCATCCCATCCCATCCCATCCCATCCCATCCCATCCCATCCCATTCCATTCCATTCCATTCCATTCCATTCCATTCCATTCCATTCCATTCCATTCTATTCTATTCTATTCTATTCTATTCTATTCTATTCTATTCTATTCTATTCTATTCCACTATTACAGATTATTACAAATTAACAGAGTTGGAAGGGAACTTGTAGGCAAGCTGTTCCATTGGTTGATTGTTCGCACTGTCAGAAAATTTCTCCTTATTTCTAGGTTGAATCTCTCCTTGATCAGTTTCCATCCATTAGTTCTTGTCTGGCCTTCAGGTGCTTTGGAAAATAGCTTGATCCCTTCCTCTCTGTGGGAGCCCCTCAAATATTGGAAGACTGCTATCATGTCTCCCCTGGTCCTTCTCTTCACTAGACTAGCCATGCCCAATTCCTGGAACTGTTCTTCATTTGTTTTCGTCTCCAGTCCCCTAAGCATCTTTGTTGCTCTTTTCTGCACTCTTTCTAGAGTTTCAACATCTTTTTTTATAGTGTGATGACCAAAACTGCATGCAGTACTCTAGGTGTGGTCTTGCTAAGGCTTTATAGAGTAGTATTAGTACCTCACCTGATCTTGATTGTATCCCTCTTTTAATGCCTTTTAGGCTTTTTTGGCTGCCGCCGCACATTGCTGCCTCATATTTAAGTGGTTGTCCGCTAAGACTTCACGATCTCATAGTTCCTGCTATTAAGCCCGGTTTCACCCTGTCTATATATGTGCTTTTGGTTTTTCTTGCCTAAGTGTAAGACTTTACTTTTCTCTGCATTGAATTTCGTTTTGTTAGATAGGGTCCCAGTGTTCAAGTCTGTCAGAATCCATCTGGATCTTGAGCCTATCTTCTAGAGTGTTAGCTATTCCTGCCAGCTTAGTATCATCCGCAAATTTGGTAAGTTCCCCTTCTATTCCCTCATCTAAGTAGCTTATGAAGATATTGAAGAGTACTGGGCCTAAGACAGAACCTTGTGGTACCCCACTGATTATTTCCCTCCGTGTAGATGTAGACCCATTAAGGACTACTTGTTGAGTACGGTTTGTCCGCCAGTTATTCTATTCTAATTAGAAAAGGTGCTATTGGAATCTTTGATTTCAAATATACTTTAGCCTTTAAAATCTTCTGAATTGATTTGTGCATTTGTATCCAACATTTCTAAAGCTTTCTACACATCTAGCAAACATGATAAAAATTTCCCTTTGTGCTGCTCACATTTGCAAAGTAGCTTTATAAGCTCTAGACAATTTCTCTGGTGACAAATACCAATGACACATCAATTTATAAGGAAGCCAGTGACAAGCACATCCTTCTATTGTCAAATATTCACTTGATTTTATTTTAGAATCCCCCTTGAGAAAATTCTAGGTTTTCTTATGTACAAGAAGATTTCCAATCAAGAAGATTTCAGGGGGATAAACGATTTTATGGTTTTGAACAACGTAAGACTGAATTTGAATCGGAGCTAAATACTAACGATGAACGTTTCTTTCAATATTTCAGTTGTGGTTTTTTTAGGTAACAACCCACACTGATCCTAATTCTTGCAAAATTAGGATCACTCTTCAGCTAAAGTCCTTGTAAGCAACTTGTAGACGTAACGCTATTGGTCTGTAGTTTCTTGCAAAAGTTTAAACTTACCCCTATTTAGGTATTAACATTATATTAGTCTCTTTCCAAGTCTCTAGCACAGTGATGGCTAACCTTTTTGTTGTCGCGTGCCAAAAGTGTGCGTGCATGCCAGCACCCATAATGCAATGCATGAGCGACACCCCCCCTGCGTGATGCCCCACCCCCTGCATGTGCGCGTGACCCCCCCATGCTCCCCCTGCGCATGCACGCATGACCCCCCATGCTCCCCCCGCCCATGTGTACATGATCTCCCCCATGCCCTGTTTTGGGCCTAGCAGGCCTTCCTGCAGCCTCCTGAAACCAAAAATGGGCTGTGGGGGGGCACTGTACCCCCCACACATGCTCCCCCACCCCCCGTGCATGCATGCACGATCCCCCATGCATGAGCACACGTCTTTTACATGTGCCCCCCCCCATGCATGCGTGGCGGAGATCTGAAAATCAGCTGGCCAGCAGGAGGCACATGCATGCACAGTGGAGCTGAGGTGGGGCGACGGATAAATTCACCATCACGGCTCTAGCATTTTTCCTCGCTGTAGAATAAAAATCATGGTGTTTTCTAAAGGTTGCAAAAATTCTTCCTCAAGACACTTATAATACAAATATGGTAACCCATCTGACCCACATACCTTTCCTGGTTCAGTCTTCTTAATTCCTTCGGAAACTTCCCTTATACGTCCCTTCATAATTTGTTCTGCTTTTTCTGTAATACTCAGTAGATTTTGTTCTCTAAGATACTCATCTATTTGCCAACGTAATATCATGTCCTTTACACAAATTAGAATAATATTGATAAAATGTTTTTTGTTTGGCCATATTTTCAGTTAATTCAGTATTTCCCTCTTGTAATTTCAATATCATTTGCTTTACTTTATCTTTTCTGAATTTATAAGACAGCCATTTCCCTGGTTTATTCACAAATTCAAATTTCCATTTCTCTTGTTATTCATATAGATAACTGTTGCTGTAAAATCTTAATTTGTTGAGAGATATTTATACTCCCTGGGAAATTCTTTAATTCTTCTTTTCTTTTTACCGCATCCAAAGTATTTTCTGTTTTCCCTTGCCATTTTTTCTCAAGATCAGATTTTTGTATCAGATAACCCCGATAAAGGCATTGCTTGCATGCCAAACTATTCTCATATCAATATCTTTATTTAAATGATTTCAAAAAAAAATATTTTAATTTCTTTTTGCAATCCCCCACAATTTCATCTTTTTGTCAGCTTCATTTCTTCTCCACCTGAAAGGACTAGATTTTCTTATATAAACTGGATTTACAGGATTATGGTCCGCAAAGGTATTCGGTAAAATTTCTACTCAGAAATTTTAGTAGCCAAGTCTCCTGAAATCCTAATCTTGAAAAATCTCTATGTCTTTCTGAAAAATAGGTCTGCTCTCTCGAACTGGCATTCTTCTGTCTCCATTACAATAGCTAACCCTACATCATTTGTCAAATCAAAGGAAAATTTGTTTACTTGTTTATTTGTTTATATCCTAACTGTCAGGTCTGCCAACTTCAGCTTCTGTGCTTCACTGGCATCCTGCCATAAGATGCAGGGGAGGGGGAGGAAGGAATTTGGGGTAGTACATTCCGGTTACGGGAATGAGAAGACAAATGGTGGGAGGAGTTGACATGAACCAGAGATGCCAAACCAGAATGAGCTGACCACCAAGGACAGAATGGCCTGGCAAATTGTAATGACCCGGGTCAAGGCACAGAGGCAACACAGCCAGCTGATAATTCAAACTTCCCTTTATTGCTCCAACTTTCCCCCAAATGCTCCCAGGTTTATGGCAAGTCCCAGAGGAAAGGGATACCTCCAGCAGCCTCTGGCTGCAAGTAGTCCAGCAAAGCGCTGTTAGCGCAACAGCTTCAAGGCAAGAAGTCCAACAAAGCAAAGGAACTAGGCCAGGGATGGTGAACCATTTTGGTGCCGAGCGCCCAATGCGTGCATGCAAAACCCCAAAATGCAATGCTAGCACCCCCTCATGCATGTGCCCCACCCCCCATGCATGCGCCCCCCCCCGCAAAAGTGCACATGTTCCCTGCACATGCATTCCCCCCAACCCATTTTTGGCTTCCAGGTTGGTACAGGAGGCTTTCCAGGCCAAAAACGGGGCACAAGAGAGACTGGGGGTGTGTTCTGTTTGGGTGGGGGCTTGGTTGTGCTTGGCTTAGTCTGAGTTGCAGGGGGTTTTGAGCTGGTGAGCTGCGCTGTTGTTGTTTGGCTTCGTGTTTGTGGTTGTGAGAGGTTTTCATGGTGGGTGTCGGTCTGATTCATGTATGGATTGGAGGGGTTAAAAGTGGCTAATGATGCAGCTGCAGTCTGGCTTCTGGTCCTTGGTCTATCTATCTATCTGGTCTATCTATCTATCATCTATCTATCTATCTATCTATCTATCTATCTATCTATCTATCTATCTATCTATCTATCTATCCTTCCTTTTATTGTACTATGGTTTGAATGACTGTATGTCACTCAGAGCTTCCGGGTTCGGGGTTGCCTTTTAATACTATTATATAAATAAATACAATTATCTGGAGATGCCAATGCAGTTTTACTGGAAGAGATTCACTATTGTCTTCTTCAGGACGGTGGTGTGGTTGTTGGTAATTTCTTCAATTTCTCTGTCTAAACTACAGCTCTGATATCTCCTGGTGGTGTGTCCTTTGAACACTAACCTGATCTAGCTAAGCTTACGTGTTTTTTTCCTAGATAGGCCAGATGTTGCCAGCTGCTGCAACAGATGACAACTGCTTACAATGTCTTATACCCTGTCTTGCTCCTTTTCTTAAGCTATGAACATGCAAAGCTGCATAAAGAAATCCTATCAGCCAGCGTCTCTCTCTGTAGCACTTGAAGGGGTGACTTGACATGGAAAAAAACCAGAATGTAGCAGATGCTGACAAATTTCCAAATTTGGGGCAGGGAAATTTGTGGCTGAAAGTAATAGCTTCATGATGGAGAAACCCGTTGATGGGGAGCAAATGTGTGAAGGGCAAAATGTTCACATAATGGATAATTTACAAGCGCAATGTCTGTTTTCTTGATTGCTGAAAGCCAACCAAATCTTGGAGAGGGATTGAACAGGACCAGAAAAAGGTGGAACCTGATTTGGCTATCCTGTTTTTTACTCTTCCTTTCTCTCTGCGTTCCTACAAGGAATGGCTTCATTTCTTCTATTTGAGCTTAAAAAGTTGAAATTACCTGGAAAAAAACCCCCATACTTTATCATTTGAATGTTTGTATCTACTCTATGATCTGTAAGGCATTAGTTATATCAGAAAACTGTTCTTGCAAGGAAAGAATTGATTCATAAACCGAAGGATTTTTTTAAAGTGGCATTAATAACGTATACTGTACAGTTAGTCCTTGACTTACAAGAGTTCATTTAATGACTGCTCAGAGTTACAACGGCACAGAAAGGAAAGTGAATTATGATCTCGTTCATATTTATGACAGTTGCAGCATCCCACGGTCAAGGGATCAAAATTTGGGTGCTTGGCAATCAGCATGTATACAGTAGTGGCCAAAATTGTGAAAACCTTTTGGGATAAGTGTATTTTCTAAAACTACTGTAGCTAATAACACCACTTTTTTTTTTTTTGAGTAGTACCATAAAATTATATATCCATGGAAAGACAATTTAATCAGGAATGTAATGCAATAACTTTTATGAAGGATTTGCTACTAGAACAGCAGGCACAGTATAAAGAAGAAAAGTGAAACACGTAGAAAAAACGAGATATACAAAAATGATCACCAAAGAAAAAGTGAGATATACAAAAATGATCACCATGTCAGTTAATACTTAATTGGGTAACCTTTAGCATGAATTACGGCCTCACAACATCTTCCCATGGAGTGAACCAAGTCTTTTAGTTCTGCAGCTGTTCTATTGTGAAGCCAAGATTGAATGATGGCTTCTATTAACTGGGTTTTATTGCTGGGTCACTTCTGACTAACAAGGTTCTTCAGTCAATTCCATAGATTTTCGATTGGGTGAAGGTCTGGGCTATTCCCAGGCCATTCCAGCAGTGGAATAGGATTATCTTGAAACTCCCCCTCCCCCCAAAAAAGTGGTGATATTAGCCATCAAACCTCAAAAATCCACTTTTCCCAAAAGGTTTCCAATTTTGGCCACTACTGTATATGACAGCCGCAGCACCCAAAATCATATAAGCATCATTTGTGACTTTCCCACCAAGCTTCCAAAAGCCAAGACAATGGGAAATGCCTGACTTGCTTAACAACCACACAATTCACTTAACAACCTCAATGATGTGCTTAACTGTGTCAAAATAAGGTTGTAAAATGTGGTGCAGCTCACTTAACGGCCGCACGGCTTAGAAGCAGAAGTTCTGGTCCCAGTTGTAACTCAGCGTCTACCTAATGCTCAAAAATGTGGACTGGCAAATTCCAGAAGCAGTTAATCATACAAGAAGTTTTGGATTTTTGCCTTATACTAAGGAAGAAAGATATTTGTAGGTAAAGTTGGTCCGCTTAAGATGTTTTGAAGGGATTTAGTTGGCCTGTGAACTACGCTGGTTCCATATGGTTGTAGGAGTCTCTTGGTGGCTTCTGAGGTATTCTTGATGTAAGGCAGTGTATTTCTTTTTAGGGTTTGTGTTGGTTGTGCTGTATTGGGACTTTTTGATAAAGTTGCATGGATATTTCCTTTTTTTGGAATGTGTTGTGTAGATGCTCCATTTCTCTTTTCTACTGTTCCGGGTGTTGTGGTCCGCCAGCAGCTCGCAGAACTAGCAGCAGCGTCGGACAGCGAGGACACTGGGGAGAACAATGGACTAGTCCTGGAGTCCGGGGAGGGCTCTGTGTCGGAGGCAGAGATAGGGCTAGGACTGTCTGGGAGTGATGTGCGGACTCCGGAGCCTCCAGAGTCAGACAGCAGAGAGGCAGAGGAACAGGAGGAGCCTGTTCCTAGTGCATGCATGCACAGAACTGCCAGAAGGCAAGAGCAGCTAAAGAAAAAAGGACGACTTGGGAGTAAGGGCAGGAGATGACTGGCCCCTCCCATAATGCTTAAAAGAGCAGCAAAGGCTCTTGGGCTCTTTGTAGGAAAGCAACGTTGCTACATCTGTTTTGAGTTGGCGTCTCTTGTTTCTGAACTTCGTGGGGCTTTGCCAAGAAAAGCCTTTGGCAGGGTGCCAAAGAAGATAAAGGTTTGTGATAAGCCCGAAGGACTTTTTCTGGAATTAATTAGGACTAAGGTGGGAATGAAGTAATTCTCAGCTGTTATAATAAAATAGTGTTGTTTGACACTAATTGTGTCCTCTAATGACTAAGTGAGCTTAGGTCACAACACCGGGTTGTTGCAGTGTGTTTGGGCTCATCTAACTAAAGTCCTTACGCAGCTTCTCTTGTGGGAAATTGGGTTGTTGCTTTGGTACTGGAGTACCTGGTTAGTATCGGTGGTTTTTCTGCTGACTTTGTGTTTCTAGTTTGCCATTGTGGTTGTTGTTTTCTTCTTCTCTGGTCAACTGGATGCCTTTAAAAATGTTGTCGATGGTTCTGTGGGTGTTCTCTAATTGGCCCTTTTTATTATGGTATGATTTTTTAGTATGGTATGGTAAAAGATTTCTTTCTGGAAGAATTAAAGCAGTATTATTAAAATGCAATAAAATATAATCAATTGACTTGAAGATATGTCATACAGAATGGCACTACCTTGTTTTTTACCCAGTCAGTCAGAGGTGGGATTCAACCGGTTTGGATTGGTTCAGGTGAACCAATAGTAGCACCTGCCCTGCCCACCCGCCCAGGTGCAATCCTGTCCTATATCGCTGTGGTTTTTACATTGTACGTATGTGTAGATGGCACGCAAGAGCGAATTCCCACATTGTTTGATGTCACACGCATGCATGGATAGCATGAGCAAATTCCCGTGTTGTTTGATGTCTCAGACACACACGGATAGTGCAAGTGAATTCCCGTGTTGTTTGATGTCACATGCATCTATGGATGGCGTGTGCGACTGAATTCCTGTTTTGTTTGACATCACATGCATGCATGGACAGCACACACGTGAGTGAATCGAGCATGCATGTGTGCGGGCTCACATTTCCAGTGCTGGGCAAACCAGTTGCTATAGTATGTGATACCCACCTCTGCATTCTGATAAACATATGTGTTTTTTTTTTACTTCCAAATACACAAATAATAACAGATGATTATTTTGAAAAATTAGAGAAGGGAATACTGTGGATATTGCCTTGACCTCCCAGAGGAAAAGGAGAAATACAAATATAACACAAACACACATGCAAATGAGTGTATCTTTGTGGTCACTTCCTTATATGATATAATGCTACAGATTGTCTTTTCTCTTGCAGATCTTTGCAACCAAGGAATTCTCCCTGGTTTTTCCCGCTGTTCATTTCTGCCCTTAACCCAACTAGCATTAAATATTTATTTCTTAAATTATTCAAGTCTCGGGTGGAGCATTGCTCCCACCTCCCAAAAGAACAAAATCAATATTTCCTTTGAGCCTAGTCTATCAATCAATCAGAACAGAGCTGGAGGGGACCTTGGAGGTCCTCTAGTCCAACCTCCTGTTCAAGTAGAAAACCCTATACCATTTCAGACAAGTGGCTTGTCCAGTCTCTTCTTAAAAACCTCCAGTGATGGAGCACTCACAACTTCTGAGGGCAAGCCCTTCTTCCACTGGTTAATTGTCCTCACTGTTAGGAAGTGTCTCCTTAATTCCAGGTTGTTTCTCTTTGATTAGTTTTCATCCATTGTTTCTTGTCCTGCCTTCTACTGCTTTGAAGAATAAGTCTATAGAAGAAAATTTCTGGCGACTTCCTGCTCCCCTTCTAAGGGCTGAATAACACATCACGCCATTCTTGAGCTTTAAAAATGCCAAGCTGAGTAAAATAAGACAGCTTAAAAAAGAAAAATCACGGGCCCCTCCAGTTCTCTCCCTTTTCTGTTTAGCAGCTGCATGCAAACTCCCAGCCTGGAGATTTTCAGGGTAGTTTGCAAATGAAAACCAATCATTTTGTGTTTGCGTTTTGCCATTTCATCTGCAATTTTTCAAGAAACCTGGACCAAGTGAGGCAACCTCTCTACGACTTTGCAAACAGATGGGAAATGTTGGGGAAGGAAGGAGAAAGAAAGGATCCAGAAGGGTAAAACTGCAAACAAACCCAGCCTTTCTTTTGATCGTCCACATTTCTGCTCTTTCCTCATCTCGATTCTTCCATTGATCTTTCCGGATGCATCCAGCAGACAGGCATTTGTCAATACTTATCAGGGGACTCAGAAGGAAAGCGCTTCCTTTTGACAGTAGCACCTTCTCCCTGTCCCCTCTGGGAGAGAGAAACTTGTTTTCCAAGACATGACCTCGGCGATGTGCTGTGTGCGTCTCGCACAATTTATCCCCATGTTGCCTATAATTAGGTTTGCTAACGTACAGCCCAGTGTAGTCTTGTTGACTGGGAACTTAATCAAGTTACTATTGAGTTCTTGTCTTCATGGCTCCCGGTGACTCTTTTACTTGCAGAATTATAGCCTTCGCAACCCGATGTGGAGAAATCAAGCTCTGGACACCACTTTCTTTTTTTTCCCCCTTCCTTCCAAACCCTCTCTTCTTCCCCCCACAATGTGAAAATATTTAGCAAACAGTGACAATGATGGAAAACAGTAGGAAACAAAAATGTTCTACATTAGTATAAAACATGAGGAATGAAGCAAAGACCCTCCGTGGTACAACATGTGTTATGCTGGTTGGCAGTCCATTAGAGCTGATAGACATTTCACTTACCTAAGTCAAATATAACAGTCTAGAATTCATTAATATAAGAAGCCCCCCCCTCCCCCCCACAGCAGAATCAAGCCGACCATCTGGTTAGAATGACAGAATAATCTAAAACTCATGATTAGTCTAAGGAGTGGAATTTCACTTTAATCTTTTTCATTGCTCGAAATTTCCATCTGCGCAGTACAGCACATCATTTTTCTTCAAGACAAATGTGCTGTTTTTCATGTTCCAAAATTAGATCAGAAGAAAACGATTAATCATGTCATGGCCTGGGAAAGGAAACAAAAAGCCCTGATATTCAACACTTCCATCCTCCCCCACCCCACACAACCTCCCCCCCCCTTCCTTCTCTCGTTGGTGTTTTCAAGTTATTTCCTTTCTTCCCAATCTCCCATTTTCATTGCAACTTTTTAAGAAGCCGGCACATCCCTGATGCATTTAGAGCCGAGCCTTCTGTCCATGCGGCCATTTCGAGCTCTTTGGAGAAGGTGGCGTCCCTCCATTTCCAGCTGAATTCCTTGCCCCTTGCTGTCCCCCTCCGGCCCACATCCTCAGCAGAGGATACCAGATGGTGAGTTGCTTAGATGCAACCCCCAGAATGGAGCTGGGGCGGGGGGGGGGGAATCACAGAAACAAGTCGCCCGGCCTGCAAATGAGTGAGACCAGACCGTGGTCAGGTGACCGTCCCCTCTGACAGTTGTAGGCCATTAGAGGAACATGGATGTTTTCGCCGTGTGACAAAGAGGACCCCTTTTAGTGCAGCAGGCCTGCCTGTCAGCTGGCTCTCAAGTCATAACGAATTTCTGGCACTCAGCTGAGGCTGAACATTTGCCGCGTCAGGAAGATGATAAATGACCTGTAGAGCTTTGAACTGCCTTGGCAGTTCAGATGGGTCCACAGTGCTGACAGAGAAATATACACAACAGCGTAACCAATAATGAGAACATTAAACATTCCTGTCTTGTGACAGGCTGACAGAAAAACCCAGCCTTACATCAATCAACTGGAGAGATATAACCTTGACAATTAGCCCTTTCTCTGATACTTGCAATAACCTTTCCACCAGCCGACTCCTGCACACACTCACTTTCCTGCTCCCTGATCTGGCCTTTACTTTTATTTGATTTCTTGGAGGGGGTCTGTGTGTGTGTGTGAGAGAGAGAGAGATTTTTTTTCTTTTTAGTCTAGCTTATCTGCCACGATCGTATTTCTGGTTTGCAAGGGTAGAAGAAGAAAAAAAAACTCAGCACAACACACACATGCCCCAAAATATTTTTCTTTTCTCTTTCATTTAAAAAATAAAACATGTCAAGAGAAGTTTATTTTGTCTGCTTCCTCTCATTTCCTCTTAGGACAACGGAGTATATATTTGGATATAATCATCTCAGAGCATCTGTTAGTGCAAATCCTTGAAGATGCCTATTCTGTTTATGCTCTGGGTTTACTTTATGATTACTTAACTTTGATTATTGGGTTCCTGATAAAGGAGTCTGCATTGATTGATGAACTGATTCATAGACTGAATTAGATCAGAGCACACATCCCTCCCTTGACCTCCAAGGACACAACTCAGGAAACGGTGGGCTTAAAATCAAATCCCTCCAGATTTTTTTCCCAGAGTATTTTGAGTTGGGGGCTATTAAGTGGAAGGAGGAATATTTAAAATGTTGCATTTATGCTTATGGTAGACGTGGACAAAAGGAAAAGTACAGCTCATTTCTTAAAACTACAGGACCAGACAAAGTTATCTCATTCTTAATAATTGTTTGCAAAGGAAGAACTGAGGCAAAGGTTCCCAGGATGCAAATTTTAACACAGGGTAGACATTTCATTGGTTTAAATTATTTGGAAGGGATACATCTTCTGGGAATTAAGGATTTGAGCCAGGGCAACAGTTATAGCTCGCTGTACTTGGAAAATGCATAGTTACCTGTAATGAGACTTTAAAAAAAAAAAACCTCTCTAATGTCAAAGAATTTCTGGTGAAGTAAAAAATAAATAAATAAAGACAATAGCTGCAACTGTATGATTAAAACCCCGCCCCTTTTGCTTACATCACACAAGAGCCATATAAAGGGGTGGGACTTCAGCCCCACATTGTGCTCATCACCTTGCCTTTTTAACTCATAGCATGTTCTGAAATTTTCCTCAAAAGCAACATATTTAAGAAAGGAGAAATGGTAGAAATAGGGGGTTGGACTAAAAGACCTGTTCTGTTACTCTATCATTCATGAATTCATAATGTATTATTTCTAACCTGAGGATGTCCGAAGGGTGGAAGTTAGCTTTGATGGAGAAGACAAGATTCTAGTACTAACAAAAATCACAGTACGAAGCAGCTACTCACTTAGCATAAAGATAAAGGTTCCCCTGCCACATATGTGCTAGTCGTTCCGGACTCTAGGGGGTGCTCATCTCCGTTTCAATGCCGAAGAGCCAGCGCTGTCTGAAAATGTCTCCACAGTCATGTGGCCAGCATGACTAAACGCCAAAGGCGCACGGAACGCTGTTACCTTCCCACCAAAGGTGGTCCCTATTTTTCTACTTGCATTTTTTACGTGCTTTCGAACTGCTAGGTTGGCAGAAGCTGGGACAAGTAATGGGAGCTCACCCTTACACGGCACTAGGGACTCAAACAGCTGAACTGCTGACCTTTCGATCGACAAGATCAGCATCTAAGCATGAATATATAGAATAAGAGATTTGGAAGGGACCTTGGAGAATCTTCTAGTCCAGCCCCCTGCTTAGGCAGGAAACCCTATACCATTTCAGACAAATGGTTATCCAACCTCTTCTTAAAAACTTCCAGTTTTGGAGCATTTACAACTTCTGGAGGCAAGTTGTTCCACTGATTAATTGTTCTAACTGTCAGGAAGTTTCTCCTTAATTCCAGATTGCTTCTCTCCTTGATGAGTTTCCGCCCATTGCTTCTTGTCCTGCCCTCAGGTGCTTTGATAAATAAGTTGACCCCCCCCCCTCCTCTTTGTGGCAGCCCCTCAAATACTGCAACACTGCCATCATGTCATCCCTAGTCCTTCTTTTCATTAAACTAGACATATCCAATTCCAGCAATGAATCTCATTTGAAAGAGCAATTCTTTCAATTGGGCATTTGGGATGATTTTTGAGTATGCACAGGGCACATGATGGATGGAGGAAAGGCTGAAATAAAAGTTGTTGGAAGGTACATAGAGGAGGAGGAGGAGGAAAGCTCTGCAGCATCCTTATTCCTCAATTTTACAGCAGATGTCCTTTACCTGGTATATCTGAAAAATGGATGGCACTCTGGAGTCAATTGCTTTTAAAAGAATAGATTGTGTGTATGAATGTCTAAGAAGGCACATAGGTTTGGGTTGTGGATGATAAACTAAATGTGAGGATTATTGAAGAGGGGTGATGAGCAGTCGTGGAATGCTGCTGTGTTTTGCATGCACATGCGCCTAAGGTGCTTGAACGCAGCACTAAAAATGGAGCATTTAGAAGCTCAGCTGCCTACCTTCCAGGTCAGCAACAGTAAGTAGAACAGCGGGGGGTGGGGGAATCAGTTGTGCCGCACGACTGAGATGAGCTACAAAGCAGGAAATAAAGGACAGGATAGAGTAGGTGCAGGTGGGCCTGGCCAACTGATCATCGGTGCTCCGCTTCGCTCAAACCAATCCGAACCGGCTGAATTCCACCTCCGGTGGCTGTTGTGGTTCACCAGCAGCCTGAGAAGCTGGCAGCAGAGTCGGACAGTGAGGAGGCTGGGGAGGAACATGGGCCACTCCTGGAGCCTGGGAAAGACCCGGACGAGAGCTCTGCGTTTGAGGCAGAGATGGGGCCAGGGCCATCTGGGAGTGATGTGTGGGCTCCGGAGCCCCCAGTCAGACAGCAGAGAGGCAGAGGAACAGGAGTGTTCCTAGTGCACGCATGCGCAGAACTGCCAGAAGGCAAGAGCAGTTAAAGCAAAAGCCAGGAGATTATTGGCCACTCCTGTAAGGGTTAAAAGAGAAACAAAGGCACTTGGGGCCTTTTGCAGGAAAGCAACGTTGCTAACTCTGTTTCCAGTCAGCATCTCTTGTTTGTTTCTGAACTTCATGGGGCTTTGCCAAGTAAGGCCTTTGGCAGGGTGTCATAGAAGATAAAGGTTGGTGATTATCCCGAACAACTTCTTCCAAAGGATTTGTTTTGCAATTAATTGGAACTCAACTGGGAATGAACATAATTCTCAGCTGTTACAATAAAATAGGTTTATTTGGGACTAATTGGGTCTTGTAATGACTCAGCCTAGGTGATTGGGGGAGAAGCATAATGATAATAACTGATATGTCAAATGTTTTCATTTATCCACATGCCAACACATAATGATTTTTTTATAGCTGCAGAAGTATTGTGCCAAAACTTGGAGAGGAATTTACAGACTTGCTTCATGTTCCTTGTTGCATTTGGCCACTCCTGGATAGCTTCAGATGAAACAAATCTATCCTGTCCTTTATTTCCTGCTTTGTAGCTCATCTCAATCACGCGGCACAGCTGATTCCCCACCCCGCTGTTCTACTTACTGTTGCTGACTTGGAAGGGAAGCAGCTGAGCTTCTAAATGCTCCATTTTCAGCGCTGCACACAAGCGCCTTAGGCATGCGCTCACCAAACCGGTTGTTAAACAGGTAGCATCCCACCACTGAACAAATCAGTTTAGTGGGATGAATGTGTCTTTGCATGCCAGTAAAGTTTTTGTCAAAGAGATTCATAGCCTGAGATTTCCCGAGTCTGCTTTAACTTATTTTTGCCAGGTCCTGCAGAGAGAGATATATTAATGTTTCTCTTACAGATACTTTCAATAACATCAGGATTCATTACAAAGAAATCCACCAGGTTTTGTCTTTTGATGACTCTTTTGGGTACATTGTCAATTGTCCAATTTTCGTCACCATGATGTACAAAAAATATTGAGACTCTAGAAAGAGTGCAAAGAAGAGCAACAAGGGTGATTAGTGGACCAGAGGCTAAAACATATGAAGAACGGTTCCTGAACTGGATATGTCTAGTTTAATGGAGAGAAGGACTAAGGGAGACATGAGAGCAGTCTTCCAATATCTAAAGGATTGCATAAACATCTACATGAATGCCGTAAACATCTACATGAAACCGCTGGGGGAGATCATCCGACAATATGGGGTGGGATATCAGCAGTATGCCGATGATACCCAGCTGTATATCTCCACCCCGCATCATTTCACTGAAGCAATGGATGTGATGTGCCAGTGCCTGGAGGCTGTGAGAGTCTGGATGGGAGTAAACAGGCTCAGCTTAACTCAGAAAAGATCGAGTGGCTGTGGGTATTGCCTCCCAAGGACCATGTTGATTGTCCATCCATAACCCTGGGGGGGGAGAAGTTGCGCCCTTCAGAACGGGGGCAACTCACAATTTGTGTGTCCTCCTTGACCCACAGCTGAGATTAGAGCAACAACTGGCAGCCGTGGCTAAGGTTATACAGGTTAACCTGGTACACCAATTGTGATGCTATCTGGATCGGGAGGCTCTTCTCACAGTCACTCATGCCCTTGTCACTTCACAGTTGGATTGTTGCAACATGCTCTACATGGGGCTACCCCTGAAAAGTGTTCGGAGACTACAGTAGGTCCAGAATGCAGCCACTCGAGCGGTCATGGGTGCACCTAGGTACTCCCACATTACACCAATCCTCCATGAACTGCACTGGCTTCCTATTGGTCTCTGATCACAATTTAAGATGTTGGTTATTACCTTTAAAGCCCTATATGGCTTAGGGCCAGGCTAACTTCGGGACCATCTTCTACCACATATCTCCCAATGACCAATAAGATCCCACAGAGCTGGCCTCCTCCAGGTCCCGTCAGCTAAACAATGTCACCTGGCAAGTCTGCAGGGGAGGGCCTTCTCTGTGGCTGCCCCGGCTCTCTGGAATCAGCTACCTCCTGAGGCCAGGACTGCTCCCACCCTGCTGGCCTTCTGGAAAATGGTGAAAACCTGGCTTTTCTGGCAGGCTTGGGGCTGTTGATCTCATCATTGTGATCTTGTGAGATCCGGCCATGAGTGGTGTGCATGGGTTTTTAATGTCTCTTATTGTATATTATTCATACTGTCTTTGCTGTAAGCCGCCCAGAGTCCTGAGAGAGTTGGGCGGCATAGAAATATGAAAAATAAATAAATAAATAAATAAATAAGAGTGGTTCAAAAGGCTTGACAATGCCTTCTGAGACCTTTAACACAGCGGTGAAATCCAGCAGGTTCTGACAGGTTCTGGAGAACTGGTAGCAGAAATTTTGAGCAGTTCAGAGAACCGGCAAATATCATCTCTGGCTGGCCCCAGAGTGGGGTGGGAATGGAGATGTTGCAGTATCCTTCCCCTGACACGCCTATTAAGCCATGCCTACCAAACCATACCACACCCACCAAGCCACGCCCAAAGAACCGGTAGTAAAAAAAATTGGATTTCACCACTGCTCCAACATTTAAAACATGACCAGTTACTAAGAAAAGGAAGCTCTCCATTTAAGATTACGGCAACACGGAGTTAGGACAGAAAAATAATTTTAATGGAAATTTATCTTAATGATTAATCAGTTATTTACTGATGATGCTGATGGCCATTGTGGACATTTAATTTCCCCAAATTTCATTAGATTTAATTATAAAGGACTAAAGAGTGAATGTCCTGACACAGCAGAAGCAAGAAACAGATTCCTTGTCATGAACCCTCCCCCCTCCTTATTTACCTCTTGTGAATTAACTGCATTCACACACTGAAAAGTCCAGGCAATAGTCCTTCAAGGAGTTAACTGCAGTAACAGACCTTATCAGTTCCTTGTGATAATTGTAAGGTTCTGAGCTCCCAGCCGAAAGGCTGCAAATTAAGTTCTGGCAAGCAGTCTTTGATGCATGAAACACAATGAGCAAAATCTTCAGAAATACGAATGGTTGTCTCCTACGACCACCACTCCCCTTTCCTTCTATTTATTCCCCAGCCAGGGAGGGGCCATGTGTGCCTTGCTTCCCGAGTCGACTCCTTGTCCTCCGCTGTTCCCCTCTCCTAATTGCTCTGCACATATGTGCATCTAGAACAGGACCCAGCTGTTTTTCCTCCTCGCTCATATCAGCTGCCTCTCCGGTGGCTGGGAAATGTCAGACAGCTCTGTCTCTGTCTCTGTCTCTGCATCCGACTCAGAGCAACCATCAGAGTCTTTCCCAAACTCCAGCACTGGCCCACGTTCCTCCCCAACCTCCTCAACATCCGAGTCTGTCACCAGCTCTGCTGGCAGCTGGCGGGTCCCAACAGTGAAGCCAGCAAGGGGTGACTTTCTATTTGAACTAGAATGGACATTGGTTTGCTCTGCAAAGAACTCTGGTGAAAACGAATAGATTTTAAGAATTTTCATATGTTTGGATTTTTTAAAATCTTATACGTGATGAATGTTTGAATGATTCCATAAACCCTTCAGACGACATGTTTTAGGATGTAGCTCTTTCAGATTAAGCTTGTTGTTTGTGCATTGTGTTCTCTTGCATTTATTTCTGTTTTTATAGCAAAAATCCCAAATTTAATCTAAAATTGAAATTAAATTTAATCTTGTTTGAAATGGTATAATCTCCATGTCATAGTGCTTGGAAGCATCCATGACTCCAATTTATCTCTGGGGACCAGCCAAGCACAGTTCAGACAACTAGATTTCCACCACAATATAGAAGAGATATCGAGACTCTAGACAAGGGGTGTCTAGAGGAAGAAACTCAAGGTCCATGGGGCCATCCTGATCTACCCAATGTGAAGAGGAAAGGTCAGGCCAGAGTGGCTTCAGACCACTCTGAAGAGGAAACATGCCAGCAGTTTGGGGAGTGGCGTCAAGCTGGCCACACTCACCCAGTCGGTCACGCCCACCTAGTAGGTCACGCCCACTCAGTCAGGGGGCTGCCCCGCCCCCGAGGTCAACCACAGCCCTGATGCAGCCCTCAATGAATTTGAGTTTGACACTCCTGCTCTAAAAAGAGTGCAGAGAAAAGCAACAAAGATGATTAAGGGTGTTGTGGTCCATCAGCAGCCTGTGGAGCTGGCAGTGGCGTCGGACAGTGAAGAGGCTGGGGAGGAACATGGGCCAGTAGTTCCGACAATCAGCTGGCTCCACCCATTTGCCCCCGCCCTATCCTGTCCTATATTTCCTTCTTTCTGGCTCAGCTGATTGGCACAGCACAGCTGATTTCCGTGCCTCTGCTGTTCTACTTACCAGAGCTGCCTTAGAAGGTAAGCAGCTGAGCTTCAAATTGCTGTATTTTGAATGCTGCATACAAGTGCATTAGGCACGTGCCTGTGCAAAGCCCACTAGCACGTGCGAAGCTCACACTCACCAAACCAGTTATTAAATTGGTTGCAGCCCACCACTGCCTGCTACTAGGACTGTCTTTCACAGGACCATTGCAGCAGCCCCACCATCACATGATCGAAATTCAGACACCTAAAAAACTGGCTCCTGTATTTGTTGCATACCCTTGTCATCCCCTTTTGCGACCTCCAGATGAGCAAAGTCAATGGGGAAGCCAGATTCACTTAACAACCAGGTTACTCACTTAGCAACAATGCAGTGACTGAGTGGTAAGAGAGTAGTAAAATAGGGCAAAACTCACTTAACAACTGTCTTGTATAGCAACAGAAATTTTGCACTCAATAGTGGTCCTAAGTCCGTGATGGCAAATCTATGGCACGGGTACCACAGATGGCACACGGAGCCATATTGGATTCTTCAGGCCGCGTCGAGTGACTTCAGCTCGTTAAGGCGATCGTGCCACGCGGGGATTCTTCTCTAGTCCTTCGTCGCCAGTGTTAGATCGGCGCAGGAAAGAAGAGTGACCAGCTGAGTTCAAGAAACAACGTTTAATAACGAGAACTGAACTGGCTGTGCGCTGCCGGAGCTCTCCTTATATTTGCTCCGGCAGACGCACCGCCCACTGACAGGGATTCAAAACTCCCGCCGAAAGGATCTTCAGCCAATCCCAAGGCGGATGTCCTTATAAGGACATAACAGTGGGCATGTGAGCATTGCCCTACCTCAGCTGTAGCCTGCATGTGCGTGCCGGCCAGCTGATTTTCAGGCCTTCTGGGCCCACCGGAGGTCGGGAAACAGGCTGTTTCCGGCCTCTGGAGGGCCTCCGATGGGGTGGGGAAGGCCATTTTCGCCCTCCCCAGGCTCCTAGAAAGCCTCTGGAGCCTGGGGAGAGCGAAAAACGGGCCTACTGGGCCCATCGTGTCATTGCATGCCAAAAGCGGGGGTCGCACGGGGGGGTCACACCCACATGCATGGGGGGGGGCATTTATGGGTATGGGCACATGCACATGTGACACCTCCCGCCCATACTTTTGGCATGTGATGGCAAAAAGGTTAGCCATCACTGTCCTAAGTCAAGGACTATTTGTACTTATAGAAGTCTATATGTTTTAGATTCCTTCCTGAGTCCAGGAAGATTTCAACCTACACCCTGGGAATATTGGCTTAGATTTCTTTCTTCCCCCTTCCCGTTACTGAGTTGCTGCTTTTAAACTTTCAATTAAAAAAATATATATTCCAGCAATTTCTTCTTTATTATTTAACCTCAATGGGAATTGAATTGTATTTGCACCCTAACCCTCAACCAATGGATTGTAATAGTTTGCTTTATTAGTAGTAATAGAAGGAATTATTCTATAGGTCAATTGTGGGCCTTGCTGCCCTAAAAAGAAAGGGTCTCCTGAATTTGCATTTCTAGTAGTGCTTATTACCATTAGGAGTAATTTATTTCGACTTTTCACCCAGAAAAGTCGCCTCCTCCATCGCCAATTCTATGACTCTATGATTTTGTAAAGTGGCTGTATCGTGCTCCCACATGCCAATCAAATGTAATATTTTGACTTTCTTAGTTCAAGCCTAGCATATTACTTTCTCCTGAAAGGAACCTTCAAAATATGATTGCCAGCAAGCAAATAAAACAAGAATCATGATATCCAATTCGCCAAACTGCCATTCACAGAACTTGGTTATCTATGCTGAAATAATAACATTCGTTTCTCTATAACCTCTGTTATTTCATGCAATTGTTCAGGTCTATTATCTTGCATCTATTTATCTGCCACAAACTGCTACTGACTTTAGTATATTATACTCAGACTAAATGCCTATAATGAACATGCCTTATTGTTGGGGTTAACTCCCGGTCACTGCATGGATCTCTATCTATCTATAGTAATAACCTATATCTCTTTCAAACACTTTCTGTACTTCTCTTTATCTCATTTCATCCATCTTTTCCTTCCCTTTCTCCTTCCTCCAAGCCTACTAAGCACTATGTAATTATTTTTGCTCAACCATCACATATCATATACCCAAAACATGTGACTTTCACCCAGATAATCAGATTTCACTTTTTATTTCATTCAAGACTGACTGATAGGTTTTTCTTGTTATCCACGATGATGGGTTAATAATAATAAAATAATTTTAAAAATATTGTCATTGTTCGTGTATACACAGTATACCCTTACAACGAAATAGACTTAATACCCAAAGACCAGGTCCAACACACATAACTTCTGGAGGCAAGTTGTTCCGCTGATTAATTGTTCTCTCTGTCAGGAAATTTCTCCTTAGTTCTAAGTTGCTTCTCTCCTTGATTAGTTTCCACCCATTGCTTCTTGTCCTACCCTCCTGGGCTTTGGAGAAGGACTCCAATCAGGCTCCCCAATTTGCACATTGAGTTTATGTACTGTTTATTCTTGGGATTGAAAAATGGATGCTAGCAGAGCAGCCATTTTCCTTCTTAGTGCCCTCTACATGTATTGGACTCGGTCCATAATTTAAGTTATGAGCCAAATTAAGTCAATTTAATTAAATCAAGTTATAATAGGGATTATTCGTGCTGAAACTCAATACAATGGAGGACATCAACTTGGAAAAACCAGTTTTGGCTAATTCCGCATTCGTTGCTTGTTGAACCAAACTAAATAACTTTATTGTCATTGTATGTGTATACACAGTATACCCATATAACGAAATTCACTTAACACCCAAAGACCAGGTCCAACACACATAACAATCCTCAAACACACTCCCACCCAACACAATTCTCTACCCTAAACCACCCAAACATCCACATAACAGACCAAGTAATACTGTCCAACAGCTCACTGATGGTGGCCTTTTAATTCATTGTTGAGTGCAATTATAGCTCTGGGATAAAAACTATTCAGAAAACATGTGGTCCGAGTTTTAATTGTTCTGTATCTTCTGCCAGAAGCAACAGTCCAAAAAGATTGTAAGCAGGATGGGAAGAGTCTCTGAGAATGTTATGCAAACTTCCTCAAACAGCGTGATTTGAAGATGTCATCCAGGGTTGATATTCTGGGCAGTTTTAATGATTCTCTGTAGAACCTTTTTGTCCGCTACAGAGCTGCTCCCATACCATGCAAGAATGCCATATGTCAGGACACTCAAGAGGTTGTAATCACCTCTTAACCCATAATATGTATTTCCCTTGTCCAGCAGCGGGTTTCCAACATTCTTACCACCAGTTTGCCCCACACGTGCATGCTTACTTTATGAGCATGCCTTCTGCACATGCGCCTGGACTTCCGTGCATGCACTTTGCTCCCTTGTGTGCCTTCTGCGGATGTGTCCGGCCTCAAAAACATCCCTAAATAGAACGTCATAGAGCCGGGGCCCGATCTCTGTTACCAGTTCAATCAAACCAGTACGAACTGGCTGAATACCACCTCTGCCCTTGTCCCACACTCCCTCAATATTTTCAGTTTTCACAACTGTGCGTTACTACTGGAGGCAACATTGGTTTAGCTCTTCTGATCCTTCATGTTATAGAAACATCCTTGCTGATCATTATCTTCTCTAAATTTATCCCAGCTTCCTTCTTGAGAACCTATCTCTTCTTTACTTGTCCTCCTCCTTTACTTGTTCCTCAGCCCAAGAAAACAAAAGTATTTACCTTCCTCACTTCTCGTCTTGTTAAGTTCACACTTGCTGAATTAATGTTGTCTTCTTCATGTGAGTTTTCCACGTTTACCTCCACAAGATACTGTCTATGTTGTTGTTGTTGTTGTTGTTGTTAGTTGCGGTCATGTCCGACCCATTGTGACCCCATGGACAACGTTCCTCCAGGCCTTCCTGTCCTCTATTTATTTTTATTTATTTATTTATTTGATTTATATGCCGCCATTCTTCCCAAGGACTCAGGGTGGCTTACAAAAACAATCATAAATACAAATCACAATAAACACAATTAAAACACATTAAAATCCATTAAAATCATTCTAAAAAGACTATATAACCCCACAATCGTAATGTTCTTTAAACAGCCATGTCTTTAATCCCCGGCGAAAGGAGGGGAGGTCGGGGGCTGTCCTGAGGTCGGTGGGAAGACTATTCCAGAGGGTCAGGGCTAAGACAGAGAAAGCCCTCCCCCTGGGGGTTGACAGCTGACATTGCTTGGCTGACAGCACCCAGAGGAGGCCCACTCTACGGGAGTGCACTGGACAGTGGGAGGAAGGCAGGAGGTGGTCCTGTAAGTACCCCAGGCCTAAGCCATGTAGGGCTTTATAGGTTAAAACCAGCACCTTGAAACGAACCCGGAGAACAACTGGTAGCCAGTGCAGCCCGCACAGGAGAGGTGTGACATGGGAGTAACGAGAAGCCCCTGTAACTACCCGCGCGGCCGCATTCTGGACTAACTGGAGTCTCCAGATATGTCCCAAGGGCAGCCCCATGTAGAGGGCGTTACAGTACCATCCTCTGGAGTCCATTTAAGCTCACACTGACTGCTTCAGTGACTCCATCCAGCCACCTCATTCTCTGCCGTCCCCTTCTTCTTTTGCCCTCAGTCTTTCCCAGCATTAGGCTCTTCTATCCAGTCTATGGAGCTTCTCAATCACCCAGATCATGGTTGTCCCAAAAGGGCTTTTCAAAAGACAAGTGGATTTTCTTGAGTTTTTTTTTTCTTTTCTTTTCTTTTTTGTAATTTTTTTTTATTTTTTCCAACATAAACATAAAACAGAAATTTTTTTTAGAGCGAAGTCTTGGTCCGGTGATAAATGGGTACACTAATTTAACAAATGAAAAACAAGCAATTTTAACATAAATTTCAACATCTTAATGTTTCTATGATCTCATCATACATCCTAATCTCCTACTAAAACAAATCTTTTTTTTTCATCCCTTGCTCCTTTTAGCATCAACGTTAAACACAATCTATTCTATTAATCTATATATTTACCTTACAATTTTATCACCACAAATCTTAATTTCAAAATATATACAACTCAATTTTTATTTCAATTTATTAATCAAAATTTCTTTCTATTTTTCTCATTTTCTAAACCCAAACTATCCTGTTATATTCTTAAACTTTTACACAGAGATCTCAAAATTTACCATTTCATTTTAATTATCACCCAACATTTTCTTTTTTCTCACCTCTTGTTAATAATTATTCTTCAATATATTCTCCTCATTCTCCTCCATTACTCCACCTATTATTTGGCTGATTTCCAGCATAGCATATTTTGGGTGAGTTTTCAGCATATTGTCCTCCTTACTTGAGGTTTTTTTTTTTCTTGAAAATGTTTCACTTCTCATCCAAGAAGAACTGAACAAGCTTCTTGAATGAGAACTGGAATCCTTTCAAAAAAACAACAACCAACAACAACACCCAATTGCCCTTGGAAATGCATCTTTGGGACTCACAAGATGCTCTTCTATGTTTAAATTCAGTTAACACAGTCATGCTGCCTCCACATCTCATGCTTTTCGTGTTTCAGGCTGCCATTTCAATTCCAGCTGTCATCTCATCCATCCCTGCCATTCGTAGACTGGATCTGCTACATAAGTAATAAAGATGTGGGAGTAATATGCTTCCTTGTCTTACTTCTAGAAACAGAATCAGAATCAGACCTTTAAGGTCTTCATATGTTTTAGTCTCTAAGCCTTTAGAATAGAATAGAATAGAATAGAATAGAATAGAATAGAATAGAATAGAATAGAATAGAATAGAATAGAATAGAATAGAATAGAATAGAATAGAATAGAATAGAATAGAATAGAATAGAAAATAGAATGTTTTAGTCTCTAAGCCTTTAGAATGGAATGGAATGGAATGGAATGGAAGGGAAGGGAAGGGAAGGGAAGGGAAGGGAAGGGAAGGGAAGGGAAGGGAAGGGAAGGGAAGGGAAGAGAAGAGAAGAGAAGAGAAGAGAAGAGAAGAGAAGAGAAGAGAAGAGAAGAGAAGAGAAGAATAATTTTATTGTCACTTTGAATGCACACTAATTGGCATACATTAAAAATGAAATTTCATTGCATACAGCTCTTAAAGGGTCATCACCTCGGATTTTACACTACATAAACATGACAAGATAAATAAATACAAAATTATGTATATACCCACATATATTATATGACACAGAGAAACAATGCAGTCTACATGGCGAGAAAAACAAATCTTGTGAGTTTACAAGACAGATGGCATAGGGAACAAAGCTGTTACAGAATCTGGTAGTCCTGGTAGAAATACTTCAAAACCTCCTCCCAGAGGGGAGCAACAGAAACAAACCATAAAGTGGGTGTGTGGGGTCTCTAGTGATGCTTTGAGCTCTAAGCACAGAGCGCTTATAAGCAGCACTCTGAATAACGGGAAGTGAGATTCCAATAATCTTCTCAGCTGTCCTCACTACTCTCTGTATGGGCTTTCTATCTTTAATCATCTTAGTTGCTCTTCTCTGCACTTTTCCCAAAGTCTCAGCATCTTTTTTGTAATGTGGTGACCAAAACTGGATGCAGTATTCCAGGTGTGGTCTTATAAGGCTTTACAAAGCGGTATAAACAAAAGTGCATTCTCCAAATCCAGTCCTTACAGTAGCTTCCTGTTCATTGTGGCAAGATGGGCAGCAAAAAAAAATAAAAATAAAAATTTAATGAATTTTTAAAAATGCAAATATTTCTCAGATTGAATGCAATTGCTCTAAAGAATCTTACCACTGATGTGATTTGTATCATTCCAGAAGACAAGATAGATAGGTAGGTAGGTAGGTAGGTAGGTAGGTAGGTAGGTAGGTAGGCAGGCAGGCAGGCAGACAGGCAGACAGACAGACAAAAACTTTACTGATTAAATCAATTGAACATATCAAATATATAAAATTAATTCAAAAATACAAAGAAAACAATAGGACATGTTCAAAATAAATCATCAATTTATTATGATGATTTATCATAATAAATCACCCCCAATCTGATCTAGAACTCCTGTTCTCTTCTTAATAGCTTTCGAAATGAAGAGTGCAATTTTACTAGTGATTTACAGGTTCATTCTTTGCAAAAGATAAGACAGTTTTCTCTGGCACCCCTATATTTTTTTAGTTTTTAAATACGAGTCCAAAAAAGTAGCCCTAAATAAGAAAATTAAAAATGTGAAAAATCAGGAAATGTGCATCTCTTATATAAATAAAACAGAACTGGGACCAACCACTGATCTGAAAATTAAATTAAAATTGAATCAGTTCCACCTTGTTTTTTTCTTAATGCTTTTTTCTCTCCTATGTTGAATACGATTATATAAAGTTTCTTCTGTAAAATATCTAAAACATTGAACTGAATTATATTTTTGGACATCCCAATTGTGCTCCTACTTTTCTCTAAAAAAAAAAAACCAAACTATTTTTGATTGTTTGCAAGATTAATTTTTGCAAACAATTAATTTTTGCAAACCACTTTGGTGGGAAATTTTCCAAAATTTACCCATCTAGAATTTAATTTGCTTAGGATCCTTTCTGCTGCCATCACATTAATTACAATGCCATCTAGTGGACTTATTTTGAGCAATGACAGGCTACATCTGACTGGGATCTTAAACATTGTTTTTGGCCAATGTAGACATTTTTGTGCGTGTGTCTTTGTGCTGTTAAGCAGTTAAGATGATACTATTTGTAGTATCAATAGTAGCAGAAGTTGCTACTATTAATAAATGCAATAGAGGAAGCCCTTGACTTACAACAGCTTTCAAGTTTCTAACAAGTGGCCACTTCAAATCTCAACCAACAAACGCTCTATCTTGCACATTGACAAAAAGAAAATCAAAACATGAAATACAAATTAGATGGACATGACCTTGTAGATGACCCTCACTCTGTCAAGGACCTTGGAGTACTCATTTCTAAAGATCTAAGTGCCAAAGTCCACTGTAACAACTTTGCCACAAAGGCATTAAGAGTTGTTAATCTAATTTTGTGTAGCTTCTTCTCTGGTAATATTGTACTAGTAACTAGAGCATACAAAACATTTGCAAGACCAATTCTCGAATACAGCTCATCTGTCTGGAACCCACACTGCATATCGTACATAAATATAATTGAGAGAGTCCAGAGATATTTTACGAGAAGAGTCCTCCATTCCTCTACCCACAATAAAATACCTTATGCCACCAGACTTCAAATTTTGGGCTTAGACAACTTAGAACTATGCCGACTTCAGTCTGACCTAAGTGTAGTGCATAAAATTATCTGCCACAATGTCCTACCTGTCAATGACCACATCAGCTTCAACCACAACAATACATGAGCAAATAATAGATACAAACTCAAGGTAAACCACTCCAAACTCGATTGCCAAAAATACGAGTTCAGCAACAGAGTGGTCAATGCCTGGAATGCACTACCTGACTCTGTGGTTTCTTCCCCAAACCCCCAAAACTTTAACCTTAGACTGTCTACTGTAGACCTCACCCCATTCCTAAAAGATCTGTAAGGGGCGTGCATAAGTGCACCAGCATACCTACTGTCCCTGTCCTAATATTCCTTTTTACTTTTACTCTTTTCATGTATTCAAATTATGTTTATACTTTTACCTGTTATCTTATATATGCTTGACAAATAAATAAATTAAATTAAATTATAATAAAGAAGAGACTGGATTGCCATCTGTCAGAAATGGTGTAGGATCTTCGACTTGGGTGGACAGTTGAAATAGATGACCTACAAACTCCCACTTTCTTATTCTGTTATTCTAGCCAGCTTTTATTAGACAGTGAGCCTTAAATGTTTTCAGAATGTGTAGATTCCATTCCAGAGGTGGACATCAAATACTGTAACAACCGATTCACCCAGCACCGGAAATGTGAGCATGCGCCATCCGCGTATGTGTGCAGCATCAAAACACACGGCAATTCGCCATCTGCACATGCATGCAGTGTGAATAAACATGGCAATTCACACATGCATGCAGCGTCAAATACACAGCGATAAACGGTGGGATTGTGCACAGACAAGTGGGCAGGGTCACCCACATGTTGCAACTACCGATTCGCCTAACCGGCAGCAGCCCACTACTGATTCATTCATATTACTGTGCTTTTTTTCCCCTCTAATTGTCTGGACAGACAGTTTGGTATAATGGTTAAGTCATAGGCTAGAAAGTCTCACTTCGGACACAAAGCCAGCTGGGTGACCTTGTGCCAACCGCTTCCTGGAAAGGAAGCAATGGCAAACCACTTCTGAAAAACTTTGCCAAGAAACTGCAGGTGTTTGTCTCGGAAGCCTCTGAGACTCAGATATGATTAAACAGATTTTTAAAAATTGTTTTAGTCAGTTTATTCTGAGAACAGCAATATTTATAAAAGTAGGTGACTTTCTGGGGGGGAAAGGCAAACAAATTACTGTATTTTCCTGCGTATAAGACTACTTTCTAACACACAAAAATCTTCTCAAAAGTCGGGGGTCGTCTTATACGCCGAATCTCATTCTCCTGTAACCAGGCAGACCAGCCCATAAGGCTCTGACGAGCCTTAAATGGCTCTGAGGAGGGTCATCTTATACGCCCAGTCGTCTTATACGCCGGAAAATACGGTAATATTTTTTAACATGCTTGTTATTGCCTTCCTGTGGAGTGCATGTTTGAAAAGAAAAGTCGTGATTGTCTTGGCCACGAATGATTCTTTAATCTATTTATTCAATTTATTCAATTTATTTATTTATTTATTTATTTATTTATTTATTTATTTATTCAATTTAAATGCCGCCCCTCTCCGAAGAACCAGGGCAGCTCACAATACACTCAAAAAATCACTATAAAAATACTTAAAACTTAAAAATGTTAAAACCCATTCACACCATTCATGGCTGGATCTCATCAGATCTCAAAGCGAGATCAACGGCCTCAGGCCTGCTGGAAAAGCCAGGTCTTCACCGCTTTTCGGAAGGCCAATATGGTGGGGATGATCTGGACCTCAGGAGGTAACTGGTTCCAGAGAGCTGGGGCAGCCACAGAGAAGGCCCTCCCGCATGGGCCCGCCAGCTGGCATTGTTTAGCTGACGGGACCCGGGGGAGACCAACTCTATGAGATCTTACCAGTCGCTGCCGGGAACTATGTGGCAGAAGACGGTCTCAAAGATAACCTGGCCCTGAGCCATGTAGGGCTTTAAAGGTAATAACCAACACCTTGAATTGTGACCGGAAACCAATAGGGAGCCAATGCATCTCGCGGAGAATTGGTGTAATGTGGGTGTACTTAGGTGCACCCACAACAGCTCGCGTGGCTGTGTTCTGGACCAACTGTAGTCTCCGAACACTTTTCAAGGGTAGCCCCATGTAGAGCCATTGCAATAATCTAACCGTGAGGTGACAAGGGCATGAGTGACTGTGAGGAGAGCCTCCTGTTCCAAGTAGGGATGCAATTGGTGCACCTGTGCAAAGGCCCCCCTGCTGCCTTCCTTCAGATAGAAAGCTATCACTGAATAACAGTGAGTTATACTTGGGTGTGCAAAACTGCCCTAGGAGTAAATTGGTTTTATGGCTTCTTGGTCTGTGGGAAATTCATGAAAAACTAAAAACTCCATTCTGAATCTCCATTTCCATTTGGAAAATCAATCAAGTTTGATTCAGATGTTGGAACGGAATCGCTGAACTGAGTCAATTCCATTTAGATTTATGAACCGATTCAGGGAAGGACCAAAAAAATAAATAAATTGCCAATTTGTGAAATGGACAAAGGCATCAAATTTAACCTTTTTAACTAAAGTCCCAATTGGGCCTGGGAAGGCCATTGGTTCTGGAAATCCAGTTTGGAACCCTCTTCCTTGTTGAATTGCCGAGGTGAGTCTCACCTAGTGAGTTTTGAGCAAGCCTTCACTTAGAGAGGTGGGAGGGCAGTTGATGATCAATGCAAGGACTCCAAAATTGCCTTGCATGCTTTGAAGAAGAAAGGAAGAGGAGGAGGAGAAGGAGAAGGAGAAGGAGAAGGAGAAGGAGAAGGAGAAGGAGAAGGAGAAGGAGAAGGAGAAGGAGAAGGAGAAGGAGAAGGAGAAGGAGAAGGAGAAGGAGAAGGAGAAGGAGAAGGAGAACTCTTCGTTCCATTTCTGGTGTCTCGCCAGCCATCTCCCCGGTTGCTCTGGTGGTTCAAAGCATTCTTGGTTCTCAGGCTCAAATCCCTGACCTTTCCTCTCCCCTCCTGCCTGCCCTCTCAGATTTCAAGTCCTCGCTCTTCGCCTCTACTGGACAGAGCTGTCCCATCGTGAAAAATGGAGCTGAGGAATGAAGAGATTTCCTCTTCGCCCAGCACATTTGCTGAAAACCTGTCAAGGCTCGGAGGCAAAAAAAAAAAAAAAAAAACCAACTTTTTCCGGCCTCCACCCTCTCTTCCTCGGCTCGCTTATTGGAAGAGCAATATATATCAAACCGACAAGCCTTTCTCGGAGTCACAGAGCCTACCTGTAACTGAGCTGGATAATTAGCAGCCTTGAAGATGATATATGGCTTTCATTACCCTTTGGGACGAGAGACTAAATGAGGACACAGCTAATTGCCGTGCAAAGCAGTTTGGCATGAATAAGAAAAATGCAGGCCCTGTCTCCTGCCAAAAAAAAAAAAAAAGGAGAAGAAAAAGAAAAAAAAAAGAAAGTTCCTATTGCTTCTCTGATCTCATGGCTGCGATTTTGCCGCAGGAGTTCACTCCGTGTCCATAAATCATGGGCTGCTTATGGCAGAGACGGGACTGAGTCATCAACATGTAATAAGCTAGTGACAGATTCCAGCCTGGCTGCATTAGAACTTCAGTCTTCGCCCCCCATACCCCCCTCCACCCCAGCCCAGCGCTCTCCCAGCCCCTGAATTCACTCCAAATTTAACAGAAAATTAAATCCAGAGTATGTAGAAAGGGGCTCCTTGTTTACTTCTTCATCTCTCTCTCTCTCTCTCTCTCTCTCTCTCTCTCTCTCTCTCTCTCTCTCCCCTACCTCCCAAGGGTGGCTCTCCAGGCCAGAAGGGTAGTAGAAGGAGTAGAAACAAACAAATGAACAAACAAAGTGTTTGCAGAGGGGAAGAGTTCTCTCCCTCTCCCCCACCCCTGCTGCCAGTTGCAAATCTCATGACTTTTACAGTCGACGGTTTGTTCTTTGTCTTCCATGTTGGCTGATTAAAATGCATTTACCTAAAAATACAAAACGAGCCAAATTTGATACTCTGTCGTCCCAGATTCCTGGGAGAGAAGATTGCAGCTCGCGGTCTCGGACAAAATCTCGTCTCCTGTGTCAACTGCATGAAACCATCATGCTCTATTCTATTCTATTCTATTCTATTCTATTCTATTCTATTCTATTCTATTCTATTCTATTCTATTCGAATAGAATAGAATAGAATAGAATAGAATAGAATAGAATAGAATAGAATAGAATAGAATAGAATAGAATAGAATAGAATAGAATAGAATAGAATAGAATAGAATAGAATAGAATAGAATCTTTATTACAGTCATTGACCAGCAATAGACATATTATAAATTAAAAATAATACAGACATTAATCATGAGTAATAACATCCCTGTTATGAAAATACATGATCTCAAACCATTAGGGTCACTCCCTAATTTACATGAGTGGAGAACTGATAAGTATGTGAGTAAATGTATTTTTTCCAAAAATTATTATAGGTATCTCCAAAAAATTGGCACCAGTTGACATCTCTAATTCTGTAACCAGTTTTTTTCTTGTGGACATTGCAGCATGCATCGAGTCAGGTTTTTCAAAGGCTTGAAAGAACACGATTCACACGATTGACTTCCCTTCTCGGCCGTCAGTCTCTTCACTTCACGGTAATGCTGGTCGATTACAAGCCTCCCATTCTGTTGGATAGTTCTATGCAATGTTGGGTTGCATCCAGAGGTGGACTTCACATAATTTAACAACCGGTTTGCCTAGTGCAGAACCAAAACTGTGAGTGCGCATGTGCACTTCACTCGCTTGTGCATGGCTTCAAACACACGGCGATTTCATGTACGCGGCTTCCAGCACACCTTCTCAGGCAGTCATGGTGAGTAGAGCAGGCGAGGCGTGGAAATCAGCAGGGCTGCATGGGCGGGGCGAGCAAGCCAGAGAGTGAGATATAAATAGGACAGGATAGCATTAGGGAGGTGGTTTGCCCGAATCAATCTGAACCAACAGCAGCCCACCTGGCTCACCCAACTATGCACAGGTAATCCTTGATAACTTTGTCTTTAGTGACCAGAGTTACAATGGAACTGATAAACATTGACTTACGACCGTTTTCCACACTTACAACCATTGAAGCATCCCCGCGGTCACGTGATCAAAATTCAGACCCTTGGCAATGGATTCATATTTATGATGGGATCACATGATCCCCTTTTACGACCTTCTGACAGGCAAAATCAATGGGAAAGCCAGATTCACAGTGACAACTGGGTTACTAACTTAACGGTTGCAGTGATTCACTTAACAAGTGTGGCAAGAAAGGTTGTAAAATGGTACGAAATCTTGCTTATCAACTGTCTTGCTTAGCAACAGATATTTTGGACTCTATTGTGGTCACAAGTCACATCTAATAACATCTTTGGAACGGATGAATAGTGTCCTTTCCAGGGGTGAAATGCTCCCAATTCGGACCGGATCACCGATCCGGTAGCGATGGCGGTGGGTGGTTCGGAGAACTGGTAGCAAAAATCACTGCCCCCCCCCCCATGCTCAGTTGAGCCACACGATCATCAGAGGCTTTTTTTTTTTTACTTTTAAAAGCATTTTTTCTACAACCTCTTCCAATGAAAAAATACTTTTAAAAGTTTAAAAAAAAGCCTCTGATGATCGCGCGGCTCAGCTGGGATCCTCAGAGGCTTTTCAAAGCATTTTTTTTTTCTACAACCTCTTGGCCGAAGAGGTGGTTAAAAAAAATGCTTTGAAAAGTCTCTGACGATCCCAGTTGAGTTCTTGATCGGCAGAGAGGCTTTTCAAAGCATTAGAAAAAATGCTTTGAAAAGTTTTTTTTTTAAAGTTGGCCATGCCCACCCAGTCACGTTACACCCCCCCCCCACCAAGCCACGCCCACAGAACTGGTAGTAATAGATTTTACATTTCACCCCTAGTCCTTTCTCTCTAATTTTCACTTCTTGCAATGAATTTTCCCTCTTTCCCTAAAAGAAACCCCAGAGTGGATTTGCCAGACTATGCAAGAAGAGAGGAACATTTTTTTGGGCTCCACTGATTAGCCTCATTGGCCGTAATTTAAAGTTGGATGCTATTTTATTTCACCTGTGAACTTCCCTGTTTTCTCTAAAAGCAAATACATAATTCATGGGGAGGAATAGTAAATCAGCAGCTGATGTTTTCTTTCAATTAAAAAAAACCCTGGTCCAAAATTCTCTCTAAAAATAATACAGAGAGCCATTTTTCTTGCCATCAAGACTGTGCACAACCAAAAGTCGATTTCAAACAGGGCTGAATTTTCCCTTGCTGGCTGGGGATCATGGAATTGCAGTCCAACACATTTAGAGCAGGGGTGGTATTCATTTACCTTCGCTATCGTTTCGCAAATGTGAGCACGCAAACAACACCTCTGCGCATATGCAGGACAGTGTTGGGTTCCTCCTGGTTTGGCCTGGTTCCGTCGAGCTGGTAGCGGTGATGGTATGACATCACTGAACTGGTTCTGCCCTCCCCACCCCCCACCCTGCGCCCCCTCACCCCTACCCCGCATTATTCTTACCTTTTATTTGGCCCCACCCCCAATCTATTGCTGCCTCCTGAGTCCCAGCTGATGGGATATAAGGAAAAAAACTTTAAACTCTTGTCGCAGGGCTTCAAAGGACCGCCCTACAGCTGATCAGTGGAAAAAGGCAGTTTGGTGGTAGAACGGTGCTTCCGAAAATAAATGAGTAGACCAGCTCTGCAAGCAGTTAAAAGCCTGGTAGACCAGTACCTCTGCTAAATCCTAAAGAATTGTCACATGACCATCAAGCCACGCCCACAAAATAAGCCACATCCACAGAACCGGTAGTAAAAAAATTTAGAACCCACCCCTGGTGCAGGACCTTCTGAGCATGCACAGAGCATCAAAAACAGGACGTGATGACGTCTGGGTGGTTGGGCGGAGTCTATTGTAGCCGCTGCTACCGGTTCACCCGGATAGAACCAGCTCAATACCACCACTGATCTAGAGGCACCTGACGGAGTAGTTTAATTCTTTCTGGTCTCTCTTGTCTTATTCTTTAACGTGCCTCTTTGTTTCTTTGCTTCCCAAAAGCTTTCTTATTTTTTTTTCTTCTATAATCCTTTAGCCTAATTCCAAACTTTAAATAGATCTAACTGCCTTTGTCTTTTTCCCTTCTTCTTTTTTTCCTCCTTCCCATCCTTGAGTTTGTTTACTTCTTTGATGTATTTCTTTATGCAGTACTTATGTGACGTCTATTAGGCACCTGAGACAAAGTGTACAACCTTCAGATAGAACAGATAGAAGAAAATCAGGCTTAGACCACCATGACAATGGCAGAGAAACAAATTCCAGGGTATTCATCACAGTAAAATTCAAACAGTACTAAACATGGTACTGGAATAATTGAGTCCTTATTGTGTATTTACATGTACACAAGAAAAGGCGAAGTCAGGTTGCTGCAGCCAGGGAGAACCATAATAGAAAGGCTGCTGAAGATAAAAGGTCATCTTCCTAGTTAGTGGAACATAAAAAGACATAGAAAGATCCACCTAGAACAGGAATTGGCAACCTTAAACACTCAAAGAGCCACAAAGGTCCTAACTAGAAGCCCCCGTCCAATTCTGGAGCTGACCGGAAATCCGGTTCTCCTATCATAGTCTCCTCCTAGAGTGGCGTGCTTTTTCCTCTGCTGACCGGAAGTCGGTTCCCCCACCATAGAGTCTCCTCCTAGCGCGGCATCCTTTTTCCTCTACCTGTCCTAACCGAAAACCCTATCAATTATGGAGCCGACCAGCAACAGAGAGCTGCAGCAGAGGGATGAAAGAGCCACATGCAGCTCCAGAGCCGCGGGTTGCTGACTCCTGACCTAGAAAATGCATATATATAAGAAGGATTTTGGAGTCTTAGTGGACAATCAATTATATATGAGCCAACAGTGTGCAGAGGGAGCCAAGAAATCTCTCCTTGGTTCTAGGTTGCTTCTCTCCTTGATTAGTTTCCATCCATTGTTTTTTTGTCTTGCCTTCTGGTGCTTTGGAAAATAGGTTGACCCCGTCTTCTTTGTGGCAGTCCCTCAAATAACAGAACACTGCTATCATGTCACCAAGTTCTTCTTTTCACTAGACCAGACATACATAAATCCTGCAACCTTTCTTATTTTATGTTTTAGCCTATATTTATAAATATAAGTAAATATATTTAGTTATATTTACAATATACATACCGATATATACACATATTTATATGTACAATACACAAACATACAATACATACAATATGTAGTATACATACAGATCTATGTATGCATGTATGTATATGTGTGTGTAAACAGTTTACCGAGTCAGCATATTGCCCCCAATAATCTGGGTCCTCATTTTACCAACCTCGGAAGGATAAAAGTCAACCTTACCTTGAGCCTGATGAGATGCAATCTGCCAAACTGCTGGCAGCTGGTGATCAGCAGAAATATATATATATTAATGTTTGAAAAAGCCTAGAAACTAGTGAATGAGATTTCACTGAACTGTGGCTATGAAACATCTTGATTTACGTAGGAAAACCCTGGCATAAAGAATCATACACATAAAAACCTACGAAAATAAAATAATATAAATATTTGACCGTTACAGGGCGGAGTCAAAAAAGGGGGCGTGGCTGGCTGAAAAACGCAAATAAGCCAGAAATAGGATCTATCTCAGTCTCTCCCAAATCTTCAAACAGACAGCAAAATGCTGCTTTAATGTTTGAGCAAGCCTAGAAACTAGTGAATGAGATTTCACTGAACTATGGCTATGAAACATCTTGATTTACGTAGGAAAACCCTGGCATAAAGAATAATACACATAAAAACCTATGAAAATAAAATAATATAAATATATATATGAGGGCTCTTGGAGTCTTAGTATTCGATCAATTAAATATGAGCCAACAGTGTGTAGCCAAAAAAGCCAATGCAATCCTAAATTGTGTTAACAGGAATTCAGTAAGGATCACTTGAGGTATTAATACCACTCCATAAAGCCTTAGTAAGACCACACCTAGAATACTGCATCCAGGTTTGGTCACCACACTACAAAAAAGATGTTGAGAGTCTAGAACAAGTACAAACAGCAACCAAGACGATTCAGGGACTGGAGGCCAAACATATGAAGAACGGTTGCAGGAATTCAAGTTTGGCCTTCACCTTGTTGCATTCCTGGAAACATACACACACCATTCTATTTAAAAAAAAAAGCCAATTCAAAGTTTCTTATTCAAGATGTATGCTTAGCACTTCCTAAAATTTAAAATGTCAATTTTCCCCAGCTGTTCACTTTTATATGGAGGCTGGGAACACTAATTTTCACCGAGGACATCACAATATAAGATAAATTGGCTTAGCTTCCAAATAAACAATGGAAGAGGAAAGTAATTTAAGAGAGGCATTGTTTCCCTGGGTGTCCTCAATTCTCTCTCCACCCGCCCTCCCTCCCATTCATTTTAACCTACTGCTAAGCAAACTTTGTACACATTTGAAACACAACATTGGATGAGAGATAACAATGGGAAGAACATTCATAATGGAAGTGATGCTATCTCTGCATGCCACCTTCAAATCTCGGCCTTTCCATCCTTTTTTCATCCTCCTGGACACCTGTCCTGAATGTGAGAACCCAGGTTTGCATAACTTGTTTTTGATGTCTATTAATAAGGGGTGATATTGAAAGTGCTGAGAAAGTTTCCTTCTGGCCATTTCTGCAGATGATGCAATCTACGATTGGAACCCAAGCAGAGGGACTTGTCACAGCAGGTTCAAATAAACTCCATGTTTGCTTATGATGGTGGGGCCAGCAGTCCAGGTTTGAGACCCGAGCGCCCACATGATGGGTGAGCTCCCATCCTCACCCTAGTTCCTGTCAACCTAGCAGTTGGAAAGCATGCAAATGTGAGTAGATAAATAGGTACCACTTTGGGTGGGTGGGGAGATAACAGCGTTCTGTGATGTCATGCTGGCCACATGACCGCGGAAATGTCTTCAGACAGCACTGGCTCCATGGCCTTCAAATGGAAAGAAGCACCACCCTCCAGAGGCGGCAATGACTAGCGGAATAAAATCCACAGGGACTTTTTTGTTTATGGAAACCTGGACAAGTTCAACCACAGCAATTGCACAGGGATTGGAATAACGATGTAAAAAAGATGTGGAGACTCTAGAAAAGAGTGCAGGGAAGAGCAACAAAGATGATTAGGGGACTGGAGGCTAAAACCTATGAAGAACGGTTACAGGAATTGGGTATCTCTAGTTTAATGAAAAGAAGGACCAGGGATAACATGATAGCAGTGTTCCAGTATCTCAGGGACTGCCACAAAGAAGAGGGAGTCAAGCTATCCTCCAAAGCATCTGAGAGCAGGACAAGAAGCAATGGGTAGAAACTAATCAAGGAGAGAAGCAATCTAGAACTAAGGAGAAATCTCCTGACAGTTAGAACAATGAATCAGTGGAACAACTTGCCTCCAAAAGTTGTGAATGCTCCAACACTGGAAGTTTTTAAGAAAAGATTGGGTAACCATTTGTCTGAAGTGGCGTAGGGTATCCTGCCTAAGCAGGGGGTTGGACTAGAAGACCTCCAAGGTCCCTTCCAACTCTGTTATTCTGCTAACTCAGTTGTCCACACACAAGTCAAAGGATATTATGCACCTAGAGCCAAAATTTCTACATCTGTCCGGAATGCAGTTTTGTAAGACTGGGCCCTGCTGATAAGGCCTATCTGCTACAGTAGGTTAATGAAGGAGCAGGAACCTACAGCAGCTGATAAGAGCTTTAATTGGGTGTATCAATAGCATTCAAATGATCTAAGGACAGTAGTCTTTGACCTGTAAGGTAGTCTGTGATCATTCAAAGTTTTAACGGCACTGAAAAAAGTGACTTATGACCACTTTTCACACTGATGACCATTGCAGCATCCCCAGGGTCACATGATCAAAATTCAAATACTTGGCAACTGACTCATATTTATGACGGTCGCAATGTCCCAGGGTCATGCAATTCCCTTTTGCAACCTTCTGAGAAGCAAAATCAATGGGGAAAGCTAGACTTGCTTAACAACCATGTGACTCATTTAACAACTGCAGTGATTCACTTAATAACTGGGACGAGAAAGTTTGCAAAATGGGCCAAGACTCACTTAACAAATGTCTCATGTAGCCATGGCAATTTTGGGCTCAATTGTGGTCGCACGTCAAGGACTACCTGGACTAACTATAGTTACAACCAAGCATGTTAACTCCTTTTTCTGTGCCGTTGACACAATTAAAGAGAGAAATGCTGGTCCTAACTATCATCTTCTAGGGCTACTGATAGCAACGGCCTGGGGAAAGAGGTCGAAAATTCAAGATGGCAGCTACCAGTGTCCAAAGATATTTCCACAATCGCTAGGTCAAGGCTGCCACCTTGGTGGTTTTTTTCATCCTTCACTGTTGATGTCCCTGTATGGTGGCCTAGAGGTAGAATTCTCGCTTCACAATCAGGAGGCTGTGAGTTCGATCCTAGGTAGAGGCAGATATTTCTCTCCCTGGGCACTCTGAGAATATATCTACTGAACAAAACCCCACATTCGTGACAGGAAGGGCATCTGGCCATTAAAACACTCTAGCTAACTCAATTCAGTTGCACAGACCCACCCAGCAAGGGATTATGGGCTTGTTAAATGATGGTGATGACTGTTGATATCCTTGTCTGATGGCTACAATGAGCTGCCATCCTTCTCTCCTTTCTCCAACACGGGAAATATCTAAACATATTTCGTGTATCCCTCCTTGATATATCACATTTCCATTTGTTACTGAAGCCAAGTATACCGTATGCTGATAAACTGTTTGATAAACATTAAGTATTTTATCACAGCTGATCCTAGAAAAGGAGAGACAGCAGACAAATGAGGTGCTATCTTGGGCCTGATCTATTTTTGGCCGGAGAGAAAAATGCAGGGGTTGTCTTGATAAGGGACACATTTTACTTAATTAAAGCACTTTCACCTCACTCTGTGGCCAAAAAGCCTTCCAGATAGGGTAGAGTAAATTGCAGCCTTACAATATAAATGATGTGTCACAGATCTGGGAGAGAGAAAGAGAGGAAAAGAAGGAAGGAGGGAGAGGGAGGGGAGAGAGAGAGAGAGAGAGAGAGAGAGAGAGAGAGAGAGAGAGAGAGAGAGAGAGAGAGAATGAAAAATAAACTGGTCCCAATTCCCTCCTGACACCTACTAAAACAACGAAAAAGAATACAAGGATCGGCAAGAATCTCTTTCAAGAATAGACATGATGGGGACTTCAAAGAACTTGGCTATTAAGGTTTCTAAAGTAGATAGATTACCAAATACTTTTTTGGATCATCATCTGTGAGTCAGGTTTATAAAATAAAGATGTTTTTAAAAAAAGATGGGAACTAAGTGAAATTATAGAAAGAATGAATACAGGTAATCCTTATTGTACAACTGTAATTGCACCCAGGATTACAGTTGTAAGTCATGGCGGTCATAAGTTGAGGTATCATGAGACTGGATTCAAAATTATGACAACCCATTTTCCCTAATGGGCATTTTTTGGGGGTGGGGGCAGAAACTGGAAGTAAACATCGGAAGCCAGGAAAAAAAATATCACAAATCATGATGACATGACTATGGGATATTGCAAATGCCCATAACATTAAGCTGGTTGCCAAGCCTACCAAATACAATTGTGTGTACAACTGTCATAGCTCTGAAACAGGTGGAAAAAATCTGGGAAGATTTTTAGATCTTCTGGGAAAATTTTTAGATATACTGGGAAGACCAGTATAGATCTATTTCAAACTATTTAGCTCTCATCAGCTAGCCATACCCTTATTCAGCTTCACACTTGGGCTGCTTGCATATTAGGCAGTTGTATTAACCTCTGAGCCACAAGTTCTCCTCCCTTCATCAGCAAAATATAAATTTGGTATAAAAATGGTTTGTCATGAATGTGTCTGCTTGATGGCTTCTGGATGGGAGCTGAAAGGTGAAAGGGAAGCAGAATGTTCCGTCCCACATGTTGGGGTAGACCAGGTATCTCGATAGAAAAACATTTAATCTCTCCCCTGGCTCAAGCTGATGAAGGGAGGAGAACTTGTGGCTCAAAGGTTAATATATGCCAAATATGCAGACAGCGATGGAGGCGGGTGGTTCAGAGAACCAGTAGCAAAAATCCCTGCCCTCCCTCCCCCCTCCATGCTCAGCTGAGCCGCACAATCATCAGAGGCTTTTTTTTTTACTTTTAAAAGCATTTTTTCTACAACCTGTTCGGCCGAAAACATGCTTTTAAAAGTTAAAAAAAAAGCCTCTGATGATCGCGCAGCTCAGCTGGGATCATCAAAGGCTTTTAAAAGAAAAAAAACCCTTTTAAAAAAGCCTCTGCCAATCAGGCAACTTAGCTTGGATCGTCAGAGGCATTTAAAAGAAAAAAAAGCCTCTGCTGATCAGGCAACTCAGCTGGGATCGTCAGAGCCTTTTGAAAGCATTTTTTTTACAACCTCTTCGCGGAAGAGGTTGTAGAAAAAATGGTTTTAAAAGTAAAAAAAAATTGGCCACGCCCACCCAGTCACATTACCCCCCCAAGCCACGCCCACAGAACTGGTAGTAACAAATTTTAGATTTCACCAAGATAGATAGATAGATAGATAGATAGATAGATAGATAGATAGATAGATAGATAGATAGATAGATAGATAGATAGATATACACACACATTATATATATATATATACATACACACACACATTATATATATATATATAATGTAGGTCTTTAGTTATATATATATATATAAGTTTAGTTATTCGGGTCTTCTCCCACGTAGAATTGGAAGTATCTTGGTGACGTTTCGACGAAGTCTCATTCATCATCTTCAGGCTGGTGTTCTCGGCTTCGTGCTTCCAGGAGCTTCTTGCTACTTCCAATTCTACGCAGGAGAAGACCCGAATAACTAAAGACCTACATACAAACACCCGCGAAAACCTCAGAAAACAAATATATATATATATACACACACACATACACACACACACACATTATATATATATATATAATGTGTGTGTACGTGTGTGTGTGTGTGTGTGTGTGTGTGTGTGTGTGTGTGTATATATATATATATATATATATATATAGAGAGAGAGAGAGAGAGAGAGAGAGAGAGAGAGTCACATTTTATATATATATATAAAATCACATTATGCATCATAGAAGATTATTTTCAAGAAAATTCTAAGTGACGCTATCAATGCAGTATTGCACATCCACCTAACCAATTTTCAGGGAACTGTTTAGTATTTTATTCTGGATGTTTAAAAAAGCAACAATTCACTATTGCTGCTCTAGCAATTCTTAAACAAATTGGCTAAGCAAAAAGCCTCGCAAAACAATAGAAAGGGGAATACATTGAATAAAAGCGAAAAATAAGCTTGTCTTCATCTGAAGGGAATCGAATTGAAGCTTTTTAACCTTCCCCATAAGTTCCACGCCGTCGCCTTTTAAAATCAGTTGAAAATCATTTAAAATCAAATTGATTTTGGCTTTTACATTCAGAGGCACTTCAAGCTTTTTCACTTTGCGGGTTTTATCGGAGAAAGAACTTCAGCCAAGCTGGGTCTCAAATTGGCTGAAAATCAGTGCGGCGTCTTCTGCTGCTTAACGGAATTGTCCTCTTTCCATTTCATTGCCAGCCAATCACCCTCCGATTAGCCGGCTGTAGCAGGAGGCAGATTTCATGGGTCTTTTAACAGAGAAATAGGTTGTAATACAATGAAACATTTGTTTATAACAAGTTGCAAAACTGCTGCCCATTCTGATAGCTACAAATCTCAAAGACAGATGACTGGGGAAGATCATACATTCCCTCTCTGTAAAATACCTTGCTGACTTCGGAGGGAAAACAAGTCAAAACACCAGAATATATTTCATGGTTTCTGTCCTTTTCAATATCAAGTAATAAGTGGTCGAATTGGACATTCCTCCGTTCACCTATTCCCATCTTTTATGAAGGATCCATTTGGATCTCAAAGCTTGACTATCCAACATCATTAGATAGTCAACCTCAAAGCAATCAGGTGAAATCGTACCGCATTCGAAGCCACATTACTACGCTCTGATGTCACTCAAACCCACCTGCGTTTCTTTTCACTTTTAACCAATTGCTTTATCTTTCTTGGCGTTCTATTTAATAAACAGACATTCAGAAATGCCCTGTTCTGGAGCAGAAACCAGAGTTGCATGAGGCAAACGTGAATATTTAATCCACGAGCCACCAGCAACTTTTGGCTCATTGTAAAAAATAAATAAGCAAAGTTGTGAGAAGTTGTCATGCCCCCCATCGGAGTCTGATAACTGTGGGGGAAGATGAGCTGGAACAAGAGACGACAAAGATCGAGAGGGCAGCTCTGTTGGCCTTGGAAGAAATTGGGGAAAGGCAGAGTCAGTCCAGGTAAAGCTTTTCTGAATTAGTAAGGCCTGCAGGCAGGGAGGAGCAGGAGAGACAGAGCTCAGGTGAAGAGCAAAGAACACCCCCTCCTGATCCAAGAACAAGGAGGAAAGAGAGAAGGCGAGATCAACACAGACTGAGCCGGCTATGAGAGAGGAGAGTGCCCCACCCCCTTTCACAAGGCACACCTGGGGACTGAGATGTAAGGAGGTGCCGGTGGGAGGGGCATTTGTCGGGAACAAGCATTGAATTTGTGGAGCCTCGTGTGCACTTGCCAATGCCTAGAGATTACTATACTCTGTCTTGTGGGACTTCCCCGGTTTGCCTGCTTCAGTGAACTTGCTGCCCTAGTTACTATTTGGGATAACCTGGTTTATTGGAGTGCTAGCCCTGGTTGCTGTTTGGTTAATGTGGCTTATTGGACTGCTGGTTCTGGTTGCTGTTTGGCTAACCTGGATTACAGGACTACTCAGAGCCAGAGGTTTCTGAAGATGCGTGTGAGAGCTTTGCTCCAGGATGTGTAGTAAACGTAGGGACATTTGGGGGCACCGTAGGAGTAATAAAGAGGAGTTAGATCTGTTCTCTGGTTGTGTTGCTTTTGTGCCATGCCCCGGGTCATCACAGAAATGTTTGTTTTTGAGAATGGACTGGCCTAACACGATGGGATTTCCTTTCTTTTGTAAGATTTATCCAAAAGGGTTGGTTTTTTTTGTTTTGTTTACAAAGTTCAAAGATAAACACAAAACAATATAAAGAGGTAGAAAGATAAAAGGGGAAGGACAAAGTGGTAAACAAGAAAGTGTGAAAAAAAGAAAAGAAAACAGAAAGATAGTTAACAAAACAGTTTCCATTCTTCGTCACAGCAATTATAAATATAATATAACATTGATGGTGGGATTCAGCCTGTTTTCACTCCCAGGAGGCTTCAGGGGGGCTTCCTAGGCCCAAAACGGGGCACAGGGAGGTGGGTAGGCCGTCCCCCCACAGCCCCTTTTTGCTCTCAGGGGGCTGAAGGAGGGCCGAGTGCTACCTATCACATTCCCTGGCCATGCCCACCATGGCCACGCCCATTAGGGCAGAAAACAGGTTGTTAAATTATTTGAATCCCACCACTATATAACATGGATCCCTCCTCCCCCTATCCTGCCGTTAGTAAAATCAGAAATCATCCATTCATTTTTTGGCAAAAAATAATAATCCGTAAAGGGTGGGTTTACCCCTCTGATCAGAATAGGAAATATGGAGTGACCTTCATTCATTCTGATAACATTAGCAAACAGCTACAATTTATTAAGCAAAGTGCTCGGGGCTATCATTGTTTCTAGTATGTGATCCCTGACTGATTCAGATCACTCAAGGAGGCAGGAGAGAAGAGAAAATGACTGCAAACAACAACAAAGAGGAAACAGCAAGAAAACAGGGCCCGAACAAAAATTGCAAAGGTCCATAAAGAGAAGATGATCAAATGATTTGTGGGAGGCCATTTTTCCTAAACTCTCTACTTTAGAGGGGAGGGGGAAAAAAGACATTAATTCTATCACATATCTGTCTCAGTCCTTGGAGTGGCTTTGACTTGCTTTCAAAGATTGCCAAATCTCAAACAAGGGATTGCATGTGGGGATCCAGAGGAGGTCACCTGTTCGGAGCTTCATTTCTAGCGGGTGAGATGAAGTACAATAGGTTTTGATTGGTAGGTCTCATACCACTTTGCACACTGTTCATATAAAGGTACATGGTGTGCATTTTTCCTGCAAATAACAGAATAACAGAGTAGGAAATGGATCTTGGAGGTCTTCTGATCCAACTCCTGCTCAGGCAGGAAAAACTATTCCATTCCAGACAAATGGCTTGTCCAATCTCTTCTGAAAAACTTCCAGTGTTCTACAACTTCTGGAGGCAAGCCGTTCCACTGGTTGATTGTTCTCATTGTCAGAAAATTTCTCTTTAGTTCTAGGTTGCTTCTCTCCTTGATTAGATTCCACCCATTGCTTCTTGTCCTGTCTTCAGGTGCTTTAGAGTATAGGTTGACCCTCTATTCTTTGGGGCAGCCCTTTAGATATTGGAACATGACTATGATGGCATTGTGAAGGATTTGGGGCCAGGCCCAGAGGTGGTATTCAATCGGTTCAGATCAATTCACCCAAACTGGTAGCAGAAATCGTGGGTGGGCCTGCCCACCCAACCCAGCTCTATGCCATCCTATTTAGGCATGTTTTTGAGTGGAAGGCACCGATGCCAGCAAAGAGCATGCACGGAAGGCTCAGTGTAGAAGGCATGCATCCTCACATTTGCGAACCGGTAGGGAAAGTAAGTGTACTACCCCTGGCCAGGCCCCATATTACTCTCTGGCTCTGTAACATATGCTTGTGAGACTATACAATGCTGCATACATAGGGTTAGGAGCTGTGGTGGCCCAGTGGTTAGAAGACAGAATTGCAATCTGCTGATTGCTGGCTGCCTGTAATTTGGCAGGTTGAAGCTCACCAGGTTCAAGATTGACTTAGCCTTCCATCCAGGGGTGAAATCCAGCAGGTTCTGACAGGTTCTGGAGAACCGGTAGCGGAAATTTTGAGTAGTTCAGAGAACCGGCAAATACCACCTCTGGCTGTCCCCAGAGTGGGGTGGGAAGGGAGATTTTGCAATATCCTTCTCCCAGGAATGGGGTAGGAATGGAGATTTTGCAGTATCCTTCCCCTGGAGTGGGGTGGGAATGCAGATTTTGCAGTATCCTTCCCCTGGCACGCCCACAAAACCACACCCACCAAGCCACGTCCCAGAACCAGTAGTAAAAAAATTTGAATTCCATCACTGCTTCCATCCTTCTAAGGTTGGTAAAATGAGGACACAGATAGTTGGGAGCAATATGCTGACTCTGTAAACCGCTTAGAGAGGGCTGTAAAAGCACTGTGAAGCGGTATATAAGTCTACGTGCTATTGCTAAAGTGTGGTCAGTATTTAGGCTACCCAGTTGATTAGCACTCTTGATGATTCAAAGGATTGTCACTTCTGATTCCTTCATGGAGGAAGGGTATATCCAGGAGGGAGGACAGGAGTTTTTCTCTTCTTCTATGCATTTCATTGATGGAAGAATGATAGTCATTTGAGTTCTCTTTAATCTTCTCTTCAGCTTCTGCATTAGGAGAGGACCAACCTAGAACTAAGGAGACATTTCTTGACAATGAGAAGAATTAACCAGTGGAATGGCTTGTCTTCAGAAGTTGTGGATGCTACATCACTGGAGGTTTTTAAAAAGAGATTGGTCAAGCCATTTGTCTAGAAAGGTACAGAGTCTCCTATTTCTGCAGGGGGTTGGACTAGAAGACCTCTAAGGTCCCTTCCAGCTCTGTTATTCTGCTATTCTGAGGGACCATCTCTTGCCGGTCACATCCACCTGACCCATCAGAGTGGAGAGGCAGGGAATGTTGTGGGTCTGATCCCTGAGGGAGATACACCTGGTGGGACCCAGAAGAAGGGCCTCCTCTGTGGTGGCTCCCTCTCTCTGGAACATCATTCTCCCAGAGATTAGAATGGCCCCCACTCTGACACTCTTCTGAGACCTGGTTCAAGGCACTGAAGACCTGGTTCTGCCAGCGGGCCTGGGAAACCCAGAGCGGGATGGAGCCCATTCAATGGCTTGTGTGATCTGCTGTCGCCAGGGGAGGGGGGTTGTTATATTGTACTATATTAATTTATTTGATTCTTTATGTTAGTTTTTCTTGTTTTAAACATGTCTTATGTTCTGTAAGCCGCCTTGAGTGGCCATGAGAGAATAGGCGGCAGTATAAATTCAATAAACAAACAAGCAAATAAATAAATAAATAAAAAGGGCCTGGTGGCTCAGCAGACTAATGCATTGTGATTAACTCCAGCTGTCTGCAATTACTGTAAGTTCGAATCTCCCCAGGCTCAACGTTGACTCAGCCTTCCATCCTTTCTAAGGTAGGTAAATTGAGGAACAAGTTTGTGGGGGCAATAAGCTGACTGTATAAAATATACAAAAGTATGAAGGCTATGGCTTAACGCATTGTAAGCCGCCCTGAGTCTCCGGAGAAGGGCGGCATATAAATCAATTTTTTAAAAAAATATTCTGTTAAATCTGGGAACTAAAGAGGAAATCTCCCATTTCAAAAGTCAGCCTAGCTTGAGGGAAGAAGGAAAGACTGGTTTCAGGTTGCATATCATTATGATTTGCAGGCTCAATCAGGCATCAAAACTTACTCAAATTTTTTTCTCCACCATGTGATATTTGGTGAGCTATTCTAGGTCAAGAGTGATAGCTAGCCTATCAAAGAAACCAAAACCCAGCTCTCAACTTCTTAAATTATAACTAGCATATTTGTTTGATTGTTTGATGGATTATTTTAAAAAAACACACACAATCAGCAATAGAAAAATCAGAGAATCCAAGGTTTGGAAAGGATCTTGGCGGAATCTTCTAGACAAAACCTGCTGGATTTTTCAGACTATCTCAAACAAAAGGCTGTCTAACCTATTTTTGAAACCCTCTAGTATTGGAGTCCACACATTTCCACATTTAGCTTTTATGATTAGGAAACGTTCTAATTTCAAACTAAGATCTTCCTCTATAAAGCTGCTACCTATTGGGTTGTGTCCAATGGTGGGATTCAGCCGGTTCGGGACAGTTCAAGTGAACCAGTTGTTAAATTGCTGGCTAGCCCCTCCCTGCCACTCCCTGCCCCTTTCAGGAGTTCCCCTGTGCCCTATTTTTGTTCCCAAGGGATGCAGGAGGCCGAGTGCTGCCTATCACATCCCCTGACCACGCCCACCCAGCGAGTCATTAGGGCAGAGAACCAGTTTTTGAATTATTTGAATCCCACCACTGATTGTGTCTTATACTTGGGAGCTACGAAAAATAAATCTACACCATCTTTCCAAGGCCAGTCCTTAAATTATTGGGAAACTACTATCATGTCTCTCTTTAGCCTTCCCTCCTTAAGGTTAAACCTTCCCAATTCTTTTAACCAATCCTTTTAGGATTTAGCCCTAATCCCCCTCACCATCTTCTACATAATATTAGCTGGATCCAGACTCAGTAACATTAGAGCAAACCTGCTGAAACCAAGAAGATAGAAGTGAGTCCCCACTAACTGGAACACTCTACCTGATCCTGTTGTTAGTCTCGCTAATCCCTATACCTTTTACCTTAAACTGTCTACCATGGACCTTTCATGTTTCTTAAGAGGTCCCTAAGCGGGCGTGCATAAGCGCACCAGTGTGCCTACCGTCCCTGTCCTACCGTCCCCATTTATATGTACTCATTCTATGTGTCCGTGGCTAATGTTTTGCCTATTTATATCCTTTTATTTGTGCCAATTTTTTTATGTGTCCATGTCTATGTCTATACTGTTACTTGTTTCCTTGTACTTGTTGACAATAAATAAATAAATAAATAAATAAATAAATAAATAAATAAATAAATAAATAAATAAATAAAAACTAATGTCTGACTGTTTTCAGTGAGTCCACCCTAAATGCGAATTGGTTTGGGCTCAACAATTTCTGCTTAAGGCTTATGTCCATCCAGATGTGCTTTTGAATATCCTGCTGGCTCTGTAGATTTCATCCAGAATGTTAGGAACATTTTTTAGGGCATTAAAAGCTATTTAAACAAAGTAGGATTATATGCTTGGCCAATGCCACACACAACTGGCATTCTTAAGCAACCCCATGGACTCACAGTATAACAAATTATGCAGTTGTTTTTGGACCGAACAAAAGGACAAAGTGACGATGGCCCTCCCTTCCCCAGAATTAAGCCCTCCCCAGCTCCCCTTTCATGTGCCAACCATTACTATTAACCATGTTGATATCCTTTTATCATGACAGGCAAATGCTGAACAGAGCACACGCAATCTAACCTCCCCACTCAGGGAAGCCAGAAAGGCAGGGAGAGAAACCCCAGAGTACCGATAAATATTATGAAGGGAAACTTGCATGTGGAAATGCTGAAGAGTGTCTTTTCAATATTCTGTTTTGCATCCGACGGCTTGATGTTGTTTTAATGAGTTTCAGTTCTTCCACCCTGCCCGGCCTCGCCCCCGATTCTAACAGAAAGAAGACATGAGAGAAGGGGCTGGAAACAAAGACCAGGAAGTAGCATTAACCGAAACATTCTGGCACCGACATTCTACCAGTCGTGTCTCTCAGCTGTTCCCTCCAGTTGACAAGTCCTTTTTCATTCTGATAGAAGCAAAATTAGATGCCGCCATCACATCTGCCCCCTACCCCTTTTTCCAAGTAAAGAATGTCACTGCTGGGAGTTTAAAAGGGCTGCCTGCAACGTAGTCTCTTCCCATCATGGCAAAATGTGATATTAATGTCATTCTGTTTGTATTAAAAATTTGCTTTCAACCCCAGGCTTCCCGTTCACATTCATGATGCCAAACTTCAAAGGGCAGAAGCAACGGCCCGTCTTTGAGTTAACTTCCCTGTTGCCAGAGAGCCTCACCTGAGGGACATCAAGAGGATGAAGTCAACCTGTCTCTTGGTTGACAGCTCTGTGGCTTTGACTCAACGTCATTCAGACAGGGCCAAACCATCTGCAGGCAAAAATCAGGCACCGGGGAGCCTCCATTCACCTCTGTATGCCAAGAGTTTAGCACCCAGCATATTGAGGTTCACACCATCAGGGCAATCAAAAAACAGATTTTTGAATGGATGGAAGGAGACAGGCCAAGTGATGGAGAAATGTTCCAGAGGACGACGTGCTGTTTTCCTCTCTGAAGTTTTGTAACAGCTGCCACACTGACATCACCTTGGAAAAAATGAGATGAGGCAAATCAAGGGGTCCTATTTAAGAGAAATCTGCCTCTCCCTCTGCATTTCTGATGGATTGTTAGTCAGAAACACAATGTCACTGCTTATAATGAGGCATTAAATAGCAATCACAGCAAATTCTTGCTTTGGTGCCTCTAAGGACTACAAGCCAGCATGAATAGTTTCTTCCCTTTATCCTCGCAATGAGCCTATGATGTAGTTCATCCAGGAAACAGGTGCTTGCCATCACCCAGTCAGAACTTTCCATTCTTGGCCAATTATTGAGCCCTGAGATATCTCAGTCCAATGCTCATTTGCCAATCCAGAATGGAGAGTTTCAGTCCACCCATAAAATCTGGGAGACAAGATAAATCAGGGATGTGACAGCACAATGTATCCAGGGAAGGTTGTTCCTCAGATTATACTAGCTGCTTGTAAATTTACAATCATTGTTGATGAAAACCTCTAGGTTGCTAGATGGAGGAGCTGGGGACGGGTGCCACATGATCCCCAGGGAAGGTTTCAACTCCTCTCTAGAAGTGACCCGTGTTCAACATTTTACCTGCTTGACAGACAACCATGGGTGGGCTGCTGAAGGTTTGCAGGAGTTCAGGAGAACCTCTAGGTAAGATTCTGTGTAGTTTGGAGAATCCCCAAATCCCACTCCTGGCTGGCCCCACCTTCCCCGCCCTTCCCAGGAGTCCCTACGCTGTCCGTTTTGGATGCAGGTAAGTGCAGGGCATGCACGGAGGCCCAGGGAAGATGAAAAACGGGCCTATCGGAAGTTCGGGAAGGCCAAAAACGGGCTCATTTCCAGCCTATAGAAGGCCTCCGGAGCCTGGGGAGGCCATTTTCACCCTCCCAGAGGCTTGAGAAAAACCTCTGGAGCCCAGGGAGGGCAAAAATGTCCCCCCTCACTGTGATTCAGGAGGCTGACTAGGCCAAGCCCACCATGGCCACACCTACCAAGCAATTTTTGAAGCCCATCCCTGCAGACAACTATTTTGTGGGAAAACTTTCCTGAATCGGAATTACAGTAGACGAGCAAGGCTCTGAAACATGGGGTGGCTGTTCGGCTACGATGGAAAATTAAATAAACTTAATTACATAGAAGAGCAGACAAACATGCATTGCAATCAAATTCTTCAGTTCAAAAAATTAGCATCCACAATTTAAACCAATAATGCTCTCAAAAACCTAGTCATTTGGAAGGATTGATGGAAGGAGGATATAGGGGTGAATTGGAGAGGACCTAAACCCCAGGATGGAGAACAGAATCAGAAAAACTTTTCCACAAACTACCATACTAATGGTCCAGGTGAGTCACCACCAAGATATGAGCAAACTGCTTAAATGTTTGAATAAGAAGAAATGAATGAATTCTCCAGATATTGAGAAGATGGCAGTTACTGTTATTTAATGATGAAAGTCACTTTTTCCATTAAGGAGAACTCCTAGATCTTGGAACCACAGAAGACACCTGAAGATGGCAGTTCTGACAAGCAAAATTAATAGGGGGAAAGAAAATCAAACAGGGGCGAAGCAATACATTCAGTTTTATCCAGATTTAATTTAAAGTGGTAGGAACATATTACTGGCAATCCCAGTTGGGGCACCACTGGAATGCAAAACCAAACCCATTACATGGGCCTGCTGAATTTTTCTGAGAATTGCCAGTGGTATTCATAGGATCACTTAACTGAAAAGAAGAAATCAGGGAACCTAGCAACAAATTATTCAGAAGGAACTTTTTGTTTTAGGACTGGATCCTGGAAAACATCTAAAGATCAGGGGTGGTATTCAGCCGGTTCGAACCAGTTCACCCGAATCAGTAGAAGTGACCTGGTGTAATCCCATCCAATATCACTGTCCCTTTGATGCCACACACATTATTTTTATTATTATTATTATTGGTTAATCTGTAGTGAGATTCACAGTCTTTGAGGCTGGTTAATAGCTCAGCAGCTCGAGTCCTAACCAAGGACTAGGAACTGTTAAGATATCGTCGGAGGATGTAAGCTGTTCCGAGTAAGGTGGTTTTTTGTAGAGTCAAAATGTTCAAGTCCGGTAAATTTAGAATTTCTAAATAGCGGGGTAGCCCTTTGGGTATTGCTCCAAGGGCTCCAATTACAATTGGGATGATGATAATGATGATGATGATGATTATTATGATTAGATTACAATCGGAACAACACATGATTTCTTTTTCCATAGTCGCTCAACTTCGATTTGCAAGTCCCGGTACTTTGTGATTTTTTCTTGCTGCTTATCTTCAATCCGTGCATCACCAGGTATTGCAATGTCAATTAACCATATTTTTTTCTCTTCAACTACCATTATGTCAGGTGTGTTGTGGACCAAGTGCCTGTCAGTCTGAATCCTAAAGTCTCACAAGATCTTGAGTTTCTCATTCTCTAGAACTTTCTCAACCTGATGTTCCCAGTGGTTTTTGCTGTATTATTATTATTATTATTTTATTTCTATACCGCCCTTCACCCAAAAGACTCGGGGCGGTGTACAGCCAAGTAAAAACACAACATATATAAACATCAATACAAATCTAAAAATTATTAAAATTATTACACTTTCGGCCAACTAATTAAAACCCCAAAGTTAAAACTCCAATTAAAACTCAATTACAAAGGTAGCCCTGCCTGTCGGAAGAGCAGGGTCTTAAGGGTGACCATGTGTATTTCTGGGGGCAGTTCGTTCCAGAGGACAGGGAGAAGGCTCCCACAGAGAAGGCTCTCCCCCTGGGTGTCACCAGCCGACATTGCTTGACCGATGGCACCCTGAGGAGTCCCTCTCTGTGGGACCGAACTGGCTGGTGGGAGGCTATCGGTGGCAGAAGGCGGTCCCGTAGATACCTGTAGATACAGGTGCAAATGGTGCACACGAGCCAATTGCTGTGTTGTTTGACGTCACACACTTGAGCGGATGGCATGTCCAGGCGCACTCACATTTCTGGTGCTGGGCGAACTGGTTGCTACAATACGTGAATCCCTCCTCTGCTACAAATAAATGAGGCAGAGGACTGAGACAAAGACTCTTTCACTTAATCAGAAATGTGGGTTGGACTTATTATATTCAATCAGAGGACAACTGATAAGAGTTGTGGTTCAACTCTTATCGAAAATCTTTTGAACAACAAGTGCTGCAGAGATGTTTATATCAGAGACCTATGACTTTGGAGAATGAGATGCAATTGCTGGGAAAGATCCCAGTTATAATTAATAATAATAATAATAACTTTATTGTCATTGTACATGTATACACAGTATACCCTTACAACAAAATTCACTTAACACCCAAAGACCAGGTCCAACACACATAAAAATCCCCAAACACACTCCCACCCACCACAATTCTCCACCCCTAAATCACCCAAACATCCACACAACAGACCAAGTTATGCTGTCCAACAGCTCACTGATGGTGGCCCTTTAGTTCATGGTTGAGTGCAATTATAGCTCTGGGATAAAAATGTATTCAGAAAATGTGTGGTCCGAGTTTTAATTGTTCTGTATCTTCTGCCAGAAGGCAACAGTCCAAAAAGATTGTAAGCAGGATGGGAAGAGTCTCTGAGAATGTTATGCAACTTTCTCAAACAGCGAGATTCGAAGATGTCATCCAGGGCTGGTAGCTGGACTCCGATGATATTCTGGGCAGTTTTAATGATACTCTGAAGAGCTTTTTTGTCCGGTACCATGCAAGAATATCATATGTCAGGACACTCTCAATGGTGCTACGATAGTAGGACAGAAGTAGATGCTGAGATAGATTTATCTTCCTGAGCATTCTCAGGAAGTACAGCCTCTTCTGTGCCTTCTTCACAAGCATGTTAACATTCATAGTCCATGAAAGGTCCTTTGAGATATAAAGAAATTTAAAACTACCCATCCTCTCCATCTCCTCACCATTTATGTACAATGGTAAATGTACATCTCTCTTCCTCCTGAAGTCAATTATAAATTCTTTTTTTGGTGCTACGTGTAAGATTATTTTCTTTACACCACATTGTCAGCCCTTGTACTTCCTTCCTGTAAGCAGACTCATTGTTCTTATTAATGAGCCCCACCGCTGTTATGTCATCCACAAATTTAATAATTGTGTTGGTGTTATACAATGGGGTGCAGTCATGTGTGTACAAGGAATAAAGGAAAGGGCTTAGCACACAGCCCTGGGGGGAGCTCCTGTGCTTAGTATCAGAGTAGAGGAATGGTGAGATCCCATCTTTACTGATTGTGGCCTATCTATTTTAAGGAAGAGTTTTACTGTTAAGAATCAATTGAAGATATTTGATCCTGGATAGATCAGAATTAATGAATGCTTCTGCATGTGAAACACAATAAAAAATTGTTAACAGAGGGTTTTGACTTTTGTTATTGGGTTTATCTGTTAGCTGTATTTATTTATTTATTTTTACTGTAAATAGATGGCAGATCAAAATAGTTGGGTAAACAGAGCTGTAGAACTTTATAAATTGTGGATTTGTTTTGCAAGGGGGAGAAGCTATTATCGTTGAAATATGTTTAATCAGTGTTTGATTGGGGAACAATATATGTGTATGCTTTTTAATGAACTTTTTGGGGGGTCTTGTTTAGTTTTTGCTGCTCTGGTTGCTCCCCTTTCTTGCCACTGTTGAATTTTGTATTTTAACACTGCAAATAAAATTTTAAAAAAATTCTCAAAAATAATGTGGGTTGGGACATGTAGGAATGAAACCAATTATGAACTGTGCTGTGGATGCGTTATGGATGCAAAGGAGACAGTAAGGGTGTCAAATGTTGCAGGAAGATGTTGAAGATCGATGGTTTGCCTTAGTTATTACCAAATTGCTGACAATACAAAGCCAGGGCCGACTCAGTGGAATAATAGAACAAGAGAGTTGGAAGGGACAATAGAGATCTTCTAATCCAATCCCCTGCTCGAGGAGGAGACCCTATCTCATTTCGGACAAATGGCTGCCCAGTCTCTTTTTGAAAAACTCCAATGATGGAGCACCCACAACTTCTGAAGGCAAGGTGTTCCACTGTGATCTGTCCCCCTCTACATACACCCACAAAAACACAGCCAGTCGAGGGTTAAAGAAGCACTTGGCACACACCACAGTTCTTATCTCCAACTTGGCAGCGATATGCACACCGTCTGCCAAGTGCTTTAATTGTTCACAGAAAGAAAATCACATACGTAGCTTTGCCAAAATCCGTTCTTTTAGCAGCTTCAGGCTGCTTCAGGCTTCAGACTACCAGATTGAGTTTTGTTCGTCACAGGGATCATTGACCACCACCCTCTCTTATATAGTCTCAGGGTTGTGATCCAGTGAGTCATTGGTCCTGTGACTCAAGTCCAGTGACTCAGGTCTATTCCCTCGCACGCCTCCTCAGCTGCTGCAAGCGCTTATCTCGCCTTCGTTGACGTGCGTCCAGGAATGACGTCTCTCCCTCACTCTCATCTGAGACACCTGTTTCCCCACTACTTTGCTCTCTTTCAGCTGGCACCTGAGACGGTGCCAGAGGGGGAGGGCTGGGAGATCTGGCTGGCTCCTCTTCCTCATGCTCAGAGCTCCCTTCCTCCAATGGGATAGGCTCAGAGGACGGGGCCACAACACACTGGTTGATTGATCTTACTGTCAGAAAGTTCCTCCTTATGTACCTGTTCCTTCTCTCCTTGGTTAGTTTCCATCCATTGTTTCTTGGCTTGCTTTCTATGCTTTGGAAAATAGATTAATCTCATTCTTCTTTGTGGCAGCCCCTCAAATATTGGAACCCTGCTATCATGTCACCCCTAATCCTTCTTTTCACTAGACGAGACATACCCAGTTCCTGCAAATATATGTTTTAGCCTTCAGTCCCCTAATATTCTTTGTTGCTCTACTCTGCACTCATTCCAGAGTCTCAACATTTTTATATATATATATATATACCGTATTTTTCAGAGTATAAGACACACTTTTTTCCCTCCTAAAAGAGGCTGAAATGTGGGTGCAACTTATACTCGGGAATGTAACCCTGCATAGTGCCCAAAATGGCTACCTGGAACAGCTGCTGCCTTCTCTTATCCCTTCCACGCTTTACCTGCTTTAATCACTGGAGCTCCCTCCAAGGATCAGCTGTGCTTTTGAAGCTGTTTTTCAGCCCCAACGTGAGCAAAGTGATCTTCTGTGCTTTGCCTGCTTTTCTAATTGCTGGTCCCTCCAACAATCAGCTGTGCTTTAGAAGCCCAGCCCCAACCAGCCCCAACCTCAAAACCAGCAAGCGAACTAATGTGCTGTAACTAGCCAGACTAGGCAGAATTCCTTCCCCACCCCCCTCCATTTTCCTCCCCAAAAACCAAGGTGCTTCTAATACTCCGGTGCATCTTATACTCCAAAAATATGGTATATATCATGGCCACCAAAACTGGATACAATGTTCGAAGTGTGGCCTCACACCAAAGTCTGATAAAGTGGTATTAATAGTCCACATGATCTTGATTCTATCCCTTTGTTAATGCAACCTAGGATTGCATTGGTCACACACAGCTGGCTCATATTTAAGTGATTGTCCACTAGGACTCCAAGATCCCTCTCACAGTTACCGCTGCTGAGCCGAGTTTCAGCTAGTCTGTACCTGCGCCTTTGTTTTTTCTTGCCTAGGTGTAAAACTTTACTGTTGTCTACATTGAGTTTCATTTTGTTAGATAGATTGACCTGCCCTCCGCTTGAAATGAGTCAGTGAGGTTACTTGCTGAAGGGAAGGGGGGAATGGAAAAAGGGCAGTTTACTTGATAATGTTATACAAAAATGAACGAAAAGACCCTGAAGGAAAGATAAAACTAATAGACGCATCTAATGATTCCTTTTTTAAGAAAGGTGGAGATAAATGTGTTTCAGACAGAATAATTTATTTATTTATTTTATTTATTAGTTCAATTTATATGCCACCCTTCTCTGGAGACTCAGGGTGGCTTACAATGTGTTAAGCAATAGCCTTCATACTTTTGTATATATCTGCTTAGTAGGGCTTCCCCCCCTCAAGCAGTATTCTTTTTTTATACAAAGTCAGCTTATTGCCCCCACAATCCGGGTCCTCACTTTACCTACCTCGGAAGGATGGAAGGCTGAGTCAACCTTGAGCCTGGTGAGATTTGAACTCGCAGTAATTGCAGGCAGCTGGTTTTACTTAACAGTACTTAACAGTACTTAGTCTGCTGCGCCACCAAGGCTCTTGCTTAACCAACTTAGTTAAGATGCCAGAAAAGGAGGATAAAGGAGTATGAAGAAGGGAAGGGGGAAAGACACAAAATATGGGAAGCGTCTAAACCGCTTGGCTGCTACTTCTTCAATAATGGGAGACGATGATGAAAACAAGCAGCTAGGAGTAATAAGGACAGCACATTAGCTCTGCTTAGGCCATGAAGCCTGAAGCATTTTAACTAAACGAAGAAGAGGCTTCAGTTGTCCCCTGTGGCAAGGATAAAGGTAAAGGAGACTGGAATAGCAAGAAAAACCTACCAAACGGGCTTGGCCTGAATGGAAATGAAAGTTTGGGAATAATATTGCAAAGTTTGTTGCAGGATTCCACTCTGTAAGTCTTAATGTAACAGCACCAAAAGAAGGATACAAGTAGGGGAATCATCATCTTCTTCTTCTTCTTCTTCTTCTTCTTCTTCTTCTTCTTCTTCTTCTTCTTCTTCTTCTTCTTCTTCTTCTTCTTCTTCTTCTTCTTCTTCTTCTTCTTCTTCTTCTTCTTCTTCTTCTTCTTCTTCTCCTCCTCCTCCTCCTCCTCCTCCTCCTCCTCCTCCTCCTCCTCCTTCTCCTTCTCCTTCTCCTCCTCTTCTTCTTCTTCCTCTCCTCCTCCTCTTCCTTCCTTCTTTCCACCTCTTCTTCTTCCTTCTGTTTTCCTCCTCTTCCTCTTTCCTCATGCTCCTCCTCTTCTTCTTCCTCTTCTCAGTCTCCTTCTCTTCTTCTCCACTTCTCCTCTTTATGCCTCCTCTTCTTCCTTCTCCTCTTCCTCCTCCTCTTCCTCCTCTTTCCTCCTCCTCCTCCTCTTCCCAAGTTAACAAAGTCCAATATTCAGAGTATCAACTAATTATATATTTATTTAAATTTATTTATTTAAATTTATTTAAATTTAGAATAGCCATCTGCTTCCAAATTACTTGTAACATGGAAGGTATTAGAGGTACCAATCACTGCACGGGGGAAACTCCCATGCCGTTTTGGACAACAGTTAACCAAAGATCTGACTTTAATCCACAGAGTGATGGGAGAATCCTAATTTTTAGCCCTTTTGTTCTGTTATTTTTCAACGGCTTTCTCTGCTATAGGTAAAATTAATCTAACCTGAGCTATTTTCCCTATGAAGAAAAGCAACTGGAAGGAGGCAAGGTTTCAGCAAAGAGCTACAGAAAAAGAGCTCCTCATTTTTCTGTCGTTCCTATTACCATCAGAGTATCATTACTGAGTCTACATAAAAGAAAAAATTAAGGCAGGCGTATGTGTGCCCACCAGATGCATATACATATACATGTATGGACGATCTGTATCTACTCTACATGGGTTCTCTGCCATCTTCCCTCCTATCTGCATCCAAGGTATCCAACCTCAGCAACTTTTAAGACTTGTGGACTTCAATTCCCAGAATTCCCTAGCCGACCATGTCTAGGAGTTGAAGTCCACAAGTCTTAAATTTGAGGTTTGAGACCCCTGCTTTAGGTAACGATATTTGCAATAGGAAATGTGGCAGACAGACCATAACTCAAATCTAAGTCCTGGCCTATTGAGTGGGAAGTGGTTTTCTCCTAGATAAGTGAGGAGAAGACCGCAGCCTGAATCATTTTTAGACTGTACATCAGAATAACTTATTAATTCACCATACATATAACTCATTCCCAAGACAGAAAGATTTACAATAATGAATGATTCAGTCATTTATATTGCTCTACTTTGTTGGGGCTGATATCTTATGACATCCTTCATTACATATTAGGCTTCCAGATACCATTTCTTGTAATAAATCTATCTCTGCACTCAATTGTTGGCTGGATCTTGTTTGAAATTAATTAATATCAAATTGCTTGGAAATTTATTTGCTGGAACACCCATGATACTTATTAGGCAGTGTTTATTTAACCGATCACCTTCTATCTTTTTTTTAAAAAAATTGCAGAACTAAAAAGCAGCTTTAGACTTTTACAGCAAGGATGTTAATCTTACCTTCAAAATAAGAAATGTCTTCCTTGCAGAGATGGTATTTAGCCAGTTCGGATCAGTTCACCTGAGCCCGTAGCTGAAATCACAGGTTGGCCTGTCCCCCTGCCCCATGCCATTCTATTTAGGCACATTTTTGAGGCCAGGTGCATGCACGGAAAGTGCATTGGAGGTGTCTGCAGGATGACAACAGTAGCATTGTGGTGTCACAACCTGTTGTGGCCTGCAGGTGGCTAGCAGAGCTGGCAGCAGATTCGGACAGTGAGGAGCTTGGGGAGGAATATGGGCCAGTCCTGGAGTCTGAGGAAGGCTCAGATGAGGGCTCTGAATCGGAGGCAGAGAGAGGGCCAAGGCCATCTGGTAGTTATTTGCTGCTTCCAGAGTCTCTGGAGTCTGACATCAGTGAGGCAGAAGAACAGCGGGAGCCAGTTCCCAGTGTGTGCATGTGCAGAGCTGCCAGAAGTCAAAAACAATTAAGAAAACAGAGTTGACTTGGGAGTAAGCCTTGGAGATGATTATCCCATCCCATAACACATAAAAGAGGAGCGAACAGGACATGAGCTTTTGCAGGAAGCAATTAGTTCATCTGGCTGGTTAAAGCTTTGGAAAGTTCTGTTTGTCTCTGTGCTAAGTTTGGCCTTGCCCTGCAAAATAAGAAATATCTTCCTTGCAGAGATGGTATTCAGCCGGTTCGGACCAGTTCACCTGAGCCCGTAGCTGAAATCACAGGTTGGCCCATCCCCCTGCCCCGGCTCTATGTCATCCTATTTAGGCACATTTTTGGGGCCCGGGGCATGCACGGAAGGCACACACACAAGCAAAGTGCATATGTGGAAGGCAGGCGTGTGCACAAACCTGGCATGCGTGTCCACACAGCAAGCATGCATGAACCAGTAAAAACATAATGTGAAACCCACCACTGCTTCCTTGCCAAACCCTTGCTAATAATACTAACAACAATATCAATAACAACAAAAACAGCAACAACAAATGATCTGAATTACCTATTGTAAGCAGGCCAAAATTATACAGATCATTGTTTTTGAACTTTTATCTGATATCAAGTCCCCACTGGACTTAAAAATCTTTACTGCAAATTATAGCCAGACCTGGAAACGGTTGGAGGGGATTTCAAAGATAAGAACCCAACGAGCATCAACAGTTTGCCAATGACATCGTTCACCAATTAAACATCCAACAGTTCTAATAAATTTAAAGATCTGAATGCGGTGGGAGTTGGCGGATCCACTTGAATGGGATTGTGTCATATGGATCTATATTCCAAAGCTGATCCCGCTAAATTAAGTGGGGGTTGCTTCCAAGTTCATGTGTGTAATACTGCCGCTCTCAAATTCCATTAATAATTGTGAAAGAAAACAGACGGCAAACATATCCAAAAAGGGTAGGTGGGAGCAAAACAGAGGTTTCCCAGATTGTCTTCAAAGAACAATCTTTGGCTCAGTTCCACTCGCACCTGGCAAATACCTGACATGAAAGCCCCACAAAATTTGCAATGTTTAATATTTCCCTCCCCATGTCGATAAATAAGCTAAGCTCCTATATTGATTAGCAACAGGAGAGATTTTAAGAGATGCATCAGCCAAGTATGAAACAGCTGTAGAAAGCTATGTCCTAGTCAAAAGATACCCCCCTCCCAAAAAAATTGCATTAGACTATATGTGTGCTGAGAGTGCTGTTGGAAAACTCCTTTAGATAGCAAAGATTAACAGAATTGGAGGGGACCTTGTAGGACATCTAGTCCAACTCCACCCAAGCAGGAAACCCTACACCATTTCTGACCAATGACAGTCCAGTCTCTTCTTGAAAGCTTCCAGTGATGAAGCTCCCACAACTTCCAAAGGCAACTTCTGTTCCATGGGTTGATTGTTCTCACTGTCAAAAAATGTCTCCTTATTTCTAGGATGAATCTCTCCTTGTTCAGTTTCCATCCATTAATCCTTGCCTGGCCTTCAGGTGCTTTGGAAAACAGATTGACCCCTTCTTCTCTGTGGCAGCCCTTCAAATATTGAAAGACTGCTATCATGTCTCCCCTGGTCCTTCTCTTCACTAGACTAGAATAACAGAGTTGGAAGGGGCCTTGGAGGTCTTCTAGTCCAACCCCCTGCCCAGGCAGGAAATCCTACAACCCTACACCACTTCAGACAAATGGTTACAACATCTTCTTAAAAATTTTCAGTGTTGGGGCATTCACAACTCCTACAAGCAAGTTGTTCCACTTATTAATTGTTCTAACTAGCCCTGCCCAGGTCCTGCAACCGTTCTTCGTCTGTTTTAGCCTCCAGTCCCCTAATCATCTTGGTTGCTCTTCTCTGCACTCTTTCTAGAGTCTCAACATCTTTTTGATAGTGTGGCATACTTGGATACCTTCAGGTTAAGGAAGAGTTTACAAATGACATCGACATACACTGTGCTTAGGAGGGGTGTGTTTGTGTGTAGCTGTGAAAATGGTGACAGTGATGACCAGGACACAAACCGTGCTCTGCTGGATTGGACCCCGACGTGTTTAGTCCATCAGTCTCCCAGTGCATGGCCTTCAGAGGCCATCACGTTACCCTCAAGGCTAATAGCTGCTGATCCCCATGACTTTTCTGAACTGGTCCAGCCCTTTTTGGAAGTTCCCCAAGCTGGTAACCAACATCACATCTGAGCCACCATCTAGGCTATTTCAGACATATGGATAATCCACGATTTACATTCATTCATTCAGCAACTTTTGAAGTTACAACAGCACTGAACAATGTGACCTACAAGTGGTCTCCGCAGTTATGACCGTTGCAGCATTCCCACGGTCATCAGACCAAAATTCAGGCACATGATTCAGGCACTTGTGACCTGCCCAGCTGGCTTCCAACAGTCAAACTCAATGGAGGAAGCTGAAGTTGCTTAATTCACTTAACAACCGCAGTTGTAAAATCGGATGAGACTCAACAGGACTTAATAACTGCCTTGCTTAGCCACAGAAAAAGCTGATCCCAATTGCGGTCATAAGTCAAGGAGTACCAAACAAAACAGAATGGAATAACAGAGTTGGAAGGGACCTTGTAGGTCATCTAGACCAATTCCCTGCTCAGAAGGAGGAGGAGACCCTAGACCAAGGGTGTCAAACTCAAGGCCAACCCGCAATGTAGTCAGAGCTGGCCTGTGGGGCCATCCTGGTCTACCCAATGTGAAGAGGAAACATGCCAGCAGTTCGGGGAGTGGCATCAAGCTGGCCATGTCCACCCAGTTGGCCACACCCTCCAGGTTGGCCACACCCACCCAGTCAACCACATCCCCCCAGGCCCCTAAGGTCAACCACAGCCTTGATGCGGCCCTCAATGAAATTAAGTTTGACCCCCCCACCCCAGACCATTTCTGACAAGTGGCTGTCCAGTCCCTTCTTGAAAGCCTCCAGTGACGAAGCCCCCAGAACTTCTGAAGGCAAGCTGTACTCATCCTAGGAAGCCCTGAATTTCTGGTCTCGGTTGTCATAAAGTCCATAAAGAAATAAATTATCATATTAAATACATTATAATTTCAAAACATCCATTTTAAACCTATCCACCAAGCCGGTTAGACAGAGCACCACCTTCAAAGCGCTCCATGGCATTGGACCTGGGTACCTTCAAGACCAACTTCTGCCACCAGTAGCCTCCCACCGGCCAGTCTGCTCCCACAGAGAGGGTCTCCTCAGGGTGCCATCAGCAAAGTTATGTCAGCTGATGACACCCAGGGGGAGGGCCTTCTCTGTGGGAGCCCCTGCCCTTTGGAATGAACTGCCCCCGGAAATGCGTAAGATCTCCGACCTCCGTGTATTTCGCTGTGCCCTCAAGACCCTGCTGTTCCGCCAGGCTAGGCTATCAATGTAATGATTTTAAATTGGGTGTTTTAAATTTGGGGTTTTATATTTGAGCTGAAATTATTTAATAATTTTAATTATTTTTAAATTCAGGTTTGTTTTTGTGCTTTTAATAGGCTGTACACCGCCCTGAGTTCTTCTGGAGAAGAGCAGTATAGAATTATTATTATTATTATTATTATTATTATTATTATTATTATTATTATTATTATTATTATTATTATTATTATTATTATTATTATTATTATTTTAATCTGTAGTGAGATTCACAGCCTTTGAGGGTGGTTAATAGCTCAGCAGCTCGAGTCCTAACCAAGGACCCAGAAACTGTTAAGGTATTGTCGGAGGATGTAAGTTGTTCCAAGTAAAGTGGTTTTTTTGTAGAGTCAAAATGTTCAAGTCTGGTAAATTTAGAATTTCTAAATAGCGGGGTAGCCCTTTGGGTATTGCTCCAAGGGCTCCAATTACAATCGGAACAACACATGATTTCTTTTTCCATAGTCGCTCAACTTCGATTTGCAAGTCCCGGTACTTTGTGATTTTTTCTTGCTGCTTATCTTCAATCCGTGCATCACCAGGTATTGCAATGTCAATGAACCATACTTTTTTCTTTTCAACTACCGTTATGTCAGGTGTGTTGTGGACCAAGTGCCTGTCAGTCTGATTATTATTATTATTATTATTATTTAATCTGTAGTGAGATTCACAGCCTTTGAGGTTGGTTAATAGCTCAGCAGCTCGAGTCCTAACCAAGGACCCGGAAACTGTTAAGGTATCATTGGAGGATGTAAGCTGTTCCGAGTAAGGTGGTTTTTTGTAGAGTCAAAATGTTCAAGTCCGGTAAGTTTAGAATTTCTAAATAGTGGGGTAGCCCTTTGGATATTGCTCCAAGGGCTCCAATTACAATTGGGATTATTATTATTATTATTATTATTATTATTATTATTATTATTATTATTATTATTATTATTATTATTATTATTATTATATCAACAATTAGCATGCTTTACTGAAGATTTTGATGAAATAAATGTTTTACAAATCTTATACTTACTAGTTGAAAGAGGCATGAGAAACTTTGCAATGTATTTGCAGCTATTTCTGTCTTGCCAAATATCAGCACCACACACCAAATGATGTAATATAATAAGAATATCTATTCTATTTGGGTGACAAACGGGGCTATTAAGGACCAGAAGGAATAGAGAATTCAGAATTTACTATACTAGTATAGCCCTACTTTCCAAATTCCAACATTCTTCTTAGATTTTTAAAACTTCAGTCTTACAGACATTTCTCTGGAACCAGGCATGGTTGAACTCAATGGAGCTGACACCAATGCAAATATGCCCTGAATGGATTGAGCCGCCAGAAGTTCCTCTGAGCCCCCCCCAAAAATTCCTTGCTTTGAGGTTTTCAAAAGTTGACTGCGGCAGTCATCTGGAATAATCTTCTTTTTATGTCAATGAAATATAACGTTACTTACCAGCCAACATAAATTAAACCTTCTTTAGAGTTGTTAGAACAGGAGAGAAAAACAACTTCAGATTACTGAGTCATATGTGCTTCCTTCATTTAATTCATATGTTGCCAGGACCTGCAAAAACCATCAGCCTTGGGACTTCAGGCTTGGTCGGGTTTTCATTTTTCTTTCTTTGGTTATTTAAATTATTATTAAATCTGATTCTCTGTACTATTTTGTATAAGCAAAATCATTTTGGGCTTGGATAATTTATTAAGACTTCGCACATTTTGTTTCTGGGCAGTAATATGCTTTTTTTATTTCTTCCTCTCCCCCAATAAATTATACCTGGCACTTATTTGCAGAATTATATATATATAAGGTCTTTATCTTCCCCTTTTTTTGCTTCTCAAATTGCAGTAGCAACCGGTAGCCACAAGTTTATCTGGAAAAAAAAAAACCCTTGGTCGCAAAAACCAATGACTCATCTTTAGCACTTGCAAGGTCTTTTAAGTGCAACTGAATGATAGCATCTTTGGGGCCAGGGGGTTTCCTCTCATAATAACCACTAAGATTTTTTCACCCAAATGACTAAACAAATATATATAATGCCTACTGAATATAGGGGAGAGGGGCAATGAGGGTTGCACAGTGTGAGCAATTTATTTAATCATTTCTTTTTTAAAAGGGTAGAATAGAATAGAATAGAATAGAATAGAATAGAATAGAATAGAATAGAATAGAATAGAATAGAATAGAATAGAATAGAATAGAATAGAATAGAAAATATGGAATGGAAATGGAAATGGAAATGGAAATGGAAATGGAAATGGAAATGGAATAGAATAGAATAGAATAGAATAGAATAGAATAGAATAGAATAGAATAGAATAGAATAGAATAGAATAGAATAGAATAGAATAGAATAGAATAGAATAGAATAGAATCGAATAGAATAGAATAGAAAATATGGAATGGAAATGGAAATGGAAATGGAAATGGAAATGGAAATGGAAATGGAAATGGAAATGGAAATGGAAATGGAAATGGAATAGAGTAGAGTAGAGTAGAGTAGAGTAGAGTAGAGTAGAGTTGAATAGAATAGAACAGAACAGAACAGAACAGAACAACAGAATAGAATAGAATAGAATAGAATAGAATAGAATAGAAAATATGGAATGGAAATGGAAATGGAAATAGAAATGGAAATGGAAATGGAAATGGAAATGGAAATGGAAATGAATAGAATAGAATAGAATAGAATAGAATAGAATAGAATAGAATAGAATAGAATAGAATAGAATAGAATAGAATAGAATAGAATAGAATAGAATAACAGAGTTGGAAGGGACCTTGGGGGTCTTCTACTCCAGTCCCCTGCTCAAGCAGGAGGACCTATACTATTTCAAATAAGTGACTGTCTAGTCTCTTCTTAAAAACCTCCAGTGATGGAGCGCCCACGATTTCTGGAGGCCAGCTATTCCACTGGTTAATTGTCCTCACTGTTAGGAAGTTTCTCCTTAATTCCAGGTTTCTTCTCTTTTTGACCAGTTTCCAACCATTGTTTCTTGTCCTGCCCTCCGGTGCTTTGGAAACTAATTTGACCCCATTCTTTAGGGCAGCCCCTGAAATACGGAAAAACTGCTATCATGTCACCCCGAGTTCTTCTTTTCTTTAGACTAGCCAGACTCAAAGTCTGCAGCCATTCTTCATATGGCTCCAGGCCTTTGGTCGTCCTAGTTGCTCTTCTCTGAACTTTTTCCAAAGTCTCAACATCTTTTTTTGTAACATGGTGACCAAAAGGTTTGGAATAAGAGGTTTTTCGTCGTTCCAGGAACTGTCAAATTCAGGGAGTGGAATATGTTTGGATTCTTTTTCTATCAGTTGGTTGGAAGTTAGCTCTGACGGGCCCACATGTATTCTCAGTGTTTTGAGGTTGGCAGATGATTGCTGCTAATTATCTCCAGGTTTAGTGAGAGATCAAAACATTTCCGTGCGAAAGTATCCCAAGTGATTTTTTCTTTCTTTCTTTCTGGAGTAGTATCAGGTGCCTGACAAATTCAAGCAACAAAGAAGATATCAACTAGGCATAACCATCCACACCACATACTAAATAAACTGCATATTCTCAAACACCCTTCTCGATCTGGTGCTATCCAGATGGGTTATCAATTACAACTTCTAGAATTTCTAGCCATTCTGGCTGAGTTAAGAGTTGCAGTAGGGCAACACCTTGGGGGAAAACAGTTGTATTTGTATACCAGAATACTAACTCCAAGTATTCCAAATTCTGGAAATCAGATGATCCCAGGAGCCAGGCTGCATAACTTCAAGTTTTCTTCCATTACCTTCAAGCCTGGACAATGTTTATTCTGATATGAAAACTTGACAAACCGCATCCAGAATTTAAGATCCTTTCTCTCCCATCCCACCTCTTTCCTTTTCCCTTCTTCCCTTGTTCTTGCTGTCACAGAGGAAGTCGTTATTATGGTTGAAAGACCCACGTCTCGTAAGAAGATGGGAAATCTTTTAATAAGGAAGAGAAGGGAAGAAGAGTTTCAATTATCTGTCGAAGAATCAAATTCTTTTCTCTTCCACCGTAACTTGAGGAAACTCCCATCCAGTGGTAGTATTCAGCTGGTTCTATCCGATTTGAGCGAACCAGTAGCGGCAATGGCAGGAGGCTCCACTCACCAGTCCAGACTTAATCACATCCCGTTTTTGACGCTCTGCGCATGCGCGGAAGGTCCTTTTGTGAGCATGCTCACATTTGTGAATCGATAGTGAAGGTAAGTGAATACCACCCCTGCTCCCACCCTCCCACCCTTGAAACATTATCAAGACAAACACAGTATGACGTATGTGGAATAAAGTGCTACCTTAAAGGAGGGACTGATGGAAAGTGCTGGCCTGTCTAAAGCAGTAAATGGTACCTCTAGACTAACTATCTCTGGCAAAATAAATCCAGACAGAGTGAAAAAACACATGCACCTTTTAAATGGATTGGTTTACATTCCCCTATCAACTCTCATTCAGTTATTTCTATCTGCTAATTCACAGCTTTGCCCTTTACTTTCCAACTGCAGCTAAGGAAAAAATCCACCTGCCTGGCCCTACTCACTGGAGAACAGTCCTCAGATGAGTAGTACCACCAGGTCTGGCCTTAGCCGAAGCAAAGCTCTCTGAAAAAGCATATTTTAATTGGACCCAAACAAAGACAGATCACCAACATCCATCTCTGTTCTGAGGATAGAAGTGGAGGATTAGACTGTTCAGAGAGAGAAGGAACCCATAAATCTAACCTTTATGTTTTATGTCCTTCACTCTAAATGCAGACGGCTGTTTTGGTTTGAAAAGATGGAATTTTCTCAGAGTTGTTATGGTTTTCACAGAGACTTCGGGGTGATCATAACTGCAGGAAGCAGATGCTCCCCAAAATGGCATTTAGCTGGGGGTGGGGGGGTGGGGAATGGAACTGCTAAGGCTCTCTCTCTCTCTCCATATTTCCTGATTCCTCTTGCAAACTTTCCCTGGTAATTCCTGGAGGAGAGGAAAAGCTTTTGGAGATGGGAACTGTGGTGGGTTTCAAAAATTTTCACTACTGGTTCGGTGGGTGTAGCTAGATTGGGGGGGCATGTAACTGAGTAGGCATGCCCAACTTGACATCACTCACACCCACATTCACTCAATCACATGACCCCCCTACCTAGCCATGCCCATAGGAAAAGGTAGGAAAATTTTGGGAATTTCAACTTATATACCCCCGCCCTGTTGTGTCCCCAACCCCACGCACACACACACAAACAAGCGTTCCGGAGTTAATGAGCAAACCAGCTGGCAAAAACCCAGTGGCTGCCTGCCAAGAGTTTATTAGTTACAAAGAAGGGAGATAACGTCTCTCCACTTCTGGCACATCAAAGGTAAACAGCTCAATATTTACAGTTCAGTCCTTGAAACAATAGTCCAGTGATACAGAATGGCGTGGAAGCTTTTAGTTTTGTTCGTCACAAGGTTTTGACTGGCCACCACGCTCCCTTTTATATCCTGTGGGGTGTGGTCCAGTGACTCAGCTAAACCCTGGCACGCCTTCCCTTCTGCTGTGCACGTTTCTCCCTGCGTCGCTGTCGAGGATCCAGCCAGCACTTATCTCCCTCGTCGCTGTCCACCTGTGGCTGCGGGGACGTGCTTGGCTCTGGGTCTATCTCTTGCTCTTCGGTGTCCTCCAGGGGCATTGCCAGAGAGGAGGGTCCTGGAGAGGGAGGTCTTGCCAATTCCTCCCTTTCACTCTTGGAGTCCTCTCCTGATGATGACATAGGCTCAGGCAATGGAGCCACAACACACCCTCCCTTTGTCAGTCGCCCCTGTTTCCACTCCTTTAGTGGCCCTGGCCCTCACTCCATTTCCTCCACCACCGCTGCCTCTTTATTTGCTCTGCTTACCTTCCACAACGGCTGGTCCAGAATCTGGAAGGCAAGTTGACCAGAGTTTTTGGCGGCCCTAAGCCAGCCGCCACTGCTGGAAAGTGGCTGGCAAAGACGCCTCCCAGCCGCTACCTCTTTGAGAGCTGCTTTGCGGCTAGGGCAACTGGTTGCAGGCCAATGAAAAGTACCAAATGTTGTGGAAAAAGCTGCTGCCCTCACCGCCATGTACTTCATGCATGCGCATCCCATTGAACTTGCAAGGCAATGGGATGCGCGTGCGCAAAGAACATGGTGGCGACCAACATGGTGGGTGGGGCAAGTGAGCAGTGACCGGGGGACCAGTTCAGGGGTGTGGCCAGCCAGCCATTGCTACAGGTTCGGCGACCTTGGCCAAATTTCCGCCAACGGTTTGTGCAAACCAGTGCAAACTGGCTGAATATCATCTCTGGATGGGAACTGGGGTTTTCTTTTTAAATCTAATTATCACACAGGAAAGAAATGTTGACAAAGAGGGAAAAAAAGGAGAGAAAGATTGAGTCAGAAAAAAGAGGTAAAAGAAAGCAGACAAAGAACTTTGTCCTTTCTCATCTCACTGCCAGCCAGAACATCCCACTAAGGTGAGATGCCTTCAATCCTTAACTCCCAGAGGCTGTCCAGTAAGATTAACATATTAACAGAGTTGGAAGGGACTTTATAAGTCATCTAGTCCAACCCCCGCCCAAGCAGCAGACCCTACACCATTTCTGACAGATGGCAGTCTAGTCGCTTCTTGAAAGCTTCCAGTGATGAAGCTCCCACAACTTTTTTTTTTAATTTGATTTATATCTCTTCTCCGGAGACTCAGGGCGGCTTACAATGAGTTAAGCAATAGACTTCATACTTTTGTATATTTTTATACAAAGTCAGCTTATTGGGTCCTCATTTCACCTACTTAGAAAGGATGGAAGGCTGAGTCAGCCTTGAGCTTGGTGGGATTTGAACTTGCTGTAATTGCAGACAGCTGAATGTTAATAACAATTAATAACACTGCTTTAGTCTGCTGAGCCACCAGAGCTCCTGAAACTTCTGAAAGCAACTTCTGTTCCGTTGCTCTCACTGTCTGAAAAGTTCTCCTTATTTCCAGGTTGAATCTCCCCTTGTTCAGTTTCCATCCATTATTCCTTGTCTGACCTTCAGGTGCTTTGGAAAATAGCTTGACCTCCTCCTCTCTGTGGCAGCCCTGCAAATATTGGAAGATTACTATCATTTCTCCCCTGGTCCTTCTCTTCACTAGACTAGCCATGCCCAGTTCCTGTAACTGTTCTTCATATGTTTTAGCCTCCAGTCCCCTAATCCTCTTGGTTGTTCTTCTCTGCACTCTTTCTAGAGTCTCAACATCTTTTTTATAGTGTGGCGACCAGAACTGTATGCAGTATTCCAAGTGTGATCTTACTAAGGCTTTGTATATTGGTACTAGAACTTCACATGATCTTGATTCTATCCCTCTGTTAATGAAGTCTAGGATTGCATTGGTTTTTTTGGCTTCACACTTCTTACCACCACAGTGTAGGTCCACATGTGAGCTCAGATCCGTGACCAGATGTTGATTGTTCTTTTTTCCACCATGGTTCTAGTCATCTCTTCACTGAATTCAATTCTGAAGGTTCCTGAATAAGCCAAGGACCATCTCGGGATTTGCAATTACTGAGAGGCTACTGGATCAGCTAGCTTTTGACTGCTCACCTCTGCATGCCATCCTTGAGTCATTTCTCTCTTGGGAAGTAGCACCTGTTGAATTTCTATTTGTTACACATTTAGGGCAGCTTATGCCAGGGGAGAAACCAACAACAACAACAACAACAAATGTCAGTCTGAGCAGAGTTCTACCAATCCCACAAATCCCTTCACTCGTTGTCACACGGTAGCCTTCATGTGAGAAACTGGTTACTTGGACTTCTGACAAATGTTGAAAGGAGCGTAAAATATCATTATCACTTTGCTTTGTACCAGAAATTGTGACATTCTGTCACATTCTGCAAGATGTTGCTAAGCATTGTCTGACTCTGGAAAGGAAAATCATTCATCAGTTATTTCATCTTTCAACATCTGACTCAAGAATACAGCCTGTTATAAATGTGTCATTCTGCTAACAGCAACACCTTCCATCCTACTGCAGCCTTGGACAGTTCCAGAGGCAACAGAAACTGAGCTTATTAATCTGCTCTGCAACTTTCATTTGGTCCTCCCTGCATCTGTATTGTGGTCCCACTGGAGGTGTCTGCAGGATGACAACAGTAGCATTGTGGTATCACAACCTGTTGTGGCCTGCAGGTGGCCAGCAGAGCTGGCAGCAGATTCGGACAGTGAGGAGCTTGGGGAGGAATATGGGCCAGTCCTGGAGTCTGAGGAAGGCTCAGATGAGGGCTCTGAATCAGAGGCAGAGAGAGGGCCAAGGCCATCTGGTAGTTATTTGCTGCTTCCAGAGCCTCTGGAGTCTGACATCAGTGAGGCAGAAGAACAGCGGGAGCCAGTTCCCAGTGTGTGCATGTGCAGAGCTGCCAGAAGTCAAAAACAACTAAGAAAACAGGTTAACTTGGGAGTAAGCCTTGGAGATGATTATCCCATCCCATAAGACATAAAAGAGGAGCGAACAGGACATGAGCTTTTGCAGGAAGCAATTAGTTCATCTGGCTGGTTAAAGCTTTGGAAAGTTCTGTTTGTCTCTGTGCTAAGTTTGGCCTTGCCCTGCATTTGGCAATTAGTTCTCTGACAGCATTCCAAGGGAGATAAAGTGGGTGTTTATAAACATTCCCCTGAAAGACTGTTTGTGAAGCCTTTAGGACAGTGAATGACAATAATTCACAGCCGTATGAATAAAAGAGGTTTGCTGGGACTAAGATTGTGCCTTATGCTTTCTAAGAAAGCTTAGGTCAGAACACAACCCAAGATCTGCCCCTTTTCAATGTGCATGTGATGTCACAAGATACGTACAGAAAAGATCTGCACTTGTCTTTTGATGGCACAGAATTGTTTCCTTTCTTTGCTTCTGTGGACATGCCCCCAAAATGTAGACGAAGGAATGGCCGAAACTGGAGATGGAGATAAAAGAAACATGAGCCTAGAATCTCTACGTAGTCACAAATGAACTACATCCAACCTCCCTAGAACTCAGGTGACACTTATCTAAGAATAGGGGTGTCAAACTCAAGGCCCGGGGGCCACATCCGGCCCACAGGGTGCTTGGATCTGGCCCGTGAGGCCATCCTGGAAACAGCAAAGAACCGGCCCGCAGTGCCTCTGCCAGCAAAAACAGAACCATCACAGCTGAAAATGGAGCTCACAAGGGCTGTGGGTGGCACTCCCAACTCTATTTCTGCTAGGAGAGGGTTGCAGGAAGCCATCACAGCTGAAACGGAGCTTGGGAGCCCGTTTTTGCTGACAGAGCACTCAGGCCACCACAGGCATTCCTGACACAAGTGACATGGAGCTGGCCATGCCCACCCTGGCCACGCCCATCCCAGCCCCCCAAAGTCAAACACAACCCTGATGCGGCCCTCAATGAAATTGAGTTTGACACGCCTGCCTAAGAAGATTCTTATGCATAGGCAGAAGTAGCAATAATTCAGTTTAATTGGCCCTTCAGGTGTGGTCCTGATCTTTTGCACCTGACAATAATCTTCTCAATTAACAGCTAGCACCTGCTTGGGGTTAGATTAGGGTCAATGTAATTCAAGGGAGTTGGAGTTAGCTTGTTTATGGCTATCTAAGGATTCTAGGCCAATCCTTCTTTTAACCACAATTCCCATGTTCAGCCACGAAAAGCTCTTTTAAGGGTAAAATGCTAACAGCAGGTAACATGAGAAAATCCTTTGTGGATTACTTGTTTATTTGACTGGATTTTTTCCCCAAACAGATTAGCATTCTTTATAACACTATTGTTAAGTATGAAGCAATGTATGAACAATTTCCTAATACACTTGGAAATGATAGAAAGTGATAGAATACAATATTTCCAATATTGCAGTATTTTGGAGCAGTAAAAACTACATTCTGCTGTGTAACCAGGTTCTACTGGGCTTGATAATAACTCCCACTTGGCTTCACCCCTCTCTTGGCCCTACCAGCACCCCAACTAATCCCAGTCTAGTCTGCCTCTTCCCCCTATTTCTCCAGCTTCTAATGACTCCCTTCAGTGGACCAACTTTGAGGCCCTGTTGTTTACAATCAACAGGGCAACCTTAGAAACAGTGTCTGCCATGTTCACCAAAGGCTGCCATCTGTCAACTGGAGAGTTGAAGTAGACTTCAAGGCCAGCCATAGCATGGAAATGCACCCTGAGCCAACCTGAAAGGGCTGAGGGGATGCGTTTGCAGCCCACAGGCGGCTGTCGAGCCAGAGCGCTGCCCCCTCTGAAGCTGTGACACCTGCTCTTTCTCCTCAGGATGATGAGACTTGGCTCCTCCAAAGTGCCCATGTGCGATCACAGCAAGCTCTGCTGGAAGCAGGGCATCATCATCACTTTGCAGTATGTCCTGATGGTTTCAACCATTAGACACCTGTCCTTCTGGCAAATCCCTTCTGGTTACCAAGGAGAAGCAGGAAGAAAACTTCTTTCTTCCCTCAAATTTGCCTCAGAGTTGTGTCGTTAATATTCAAGTTGGTTTCCCTACAGTCAGTTAAATGTCATTCCAGACTTGAAGGGAAGTCTGGAACAGTTCAAGGTGGCACAATCCTAAGAAAACGAGGGAGAGTCCTTTGGTTTTCTGGGGATGTCTCTTTACATCCCTCTCTATGAAGAGTAGGAGGTGTGACTGGGATCCATGAAAGAGATCGTGCATTTTTTGCAGTCTCTCCTGGAGATCCTGTTTCCCAAGTACATGTTCTTTAAAACAAAGAACTAGATTTCTCTAGAACGGAGATTCCCTATCTGGAACAACTTTAAGATGTGTGGACTTCAACTCCCAGAATTCTCCAGCTAGCATGTTCTAGAACAGTGGCTTTCAATCTTCTTTTCCAGGGGTGGGTTCTATTTACCTTTACTACTGGTTCTCAATCGGAGCATGCGTGCACTTCTGTACATGCACAAAAGCTTTTGCGCATGCGCAGATTGTCAATTATGACATCCGGGCAGGTGGGTGGACTTTTACTATCAGTTCTAAAGAACTAGACAGAGCCAGGAGCAACCCACTGCTGTTCTCTTCACCATGGTCCCTTTTAAATACCTTTTGTGGCCATGGACCACCAAGACTTAACACAAGATTTAAATCATACCATTTCTTCAAGCCTTCACAGAACCCCTGTAATGACATCATGCCCCCACTCATGGGAACTGAGAACCACAGGTGGAGAACCACTGTTCTAGAATATTGCTCAATACAGGTAATCCTTGGTTTTTAACCGCAATTGAAGCCCAGAATTTCCATTGTGGATGTAGAGTGAGCCGTGCCCAATTTTCCCACTGTTTTTGACACGGTTAAGCAAATCACGGAAGTTATTAAGTTAGTCACATGGTCATTAAGCATATCTGACTTCTCCCATTGACTTTGCATGTTGAAAGCTGGCTGGGCGGGTCAGAAACGGCAATCACATGACTCCAAGATGCTGCAATCATCATAAATACATGCCAGTTGCCAAGCACCCTGGGAATGCTGCAATTGTTGTCAGTGTGAGGAGTGGTTGTAAGTTACTTTTTTCAGTGGTGTTGTAACTTTGAACAATCACTAAATCAGGGATCGGCAATCCATGGCTCTGGAGCCGCATGTGGCTCTTTCATCCCTCTGTTGCGGCTCCCTGTCACTGGTTGGTGCCATAATTTTGAGAGGACCTTCCAGTTGGGGGAGAAGCACGGCGCACCAGGAGGAGACTCTAAGGCAAGGGGAAGGTTTTCTGGTTGGCCCCCCACAATGGATAGGGCTTTCAGTTAGGATAGGTAGAGGGAAAGGATACATGCTAGGAGGAGACTTTATGGTAGGGAAGCTGGACTTCTGGTCAGCTCCAGAATTGAACGGGGGGTTTCCAATTAGGACCTTTGCACCTCCCAGTGTTTTCTTTTCTGTGGAAAACGGGTCCAAATGGCTCTTTGAGCGTTTAAAGTTGCCGACCCCTGCACTAAATGAACGACTGTAAATTGAGGACCGCCTGTTCTTTGGTTGCCAGACAAAATCAGAAATGAGGTAAATATTCAAAGGAAGATGCTCAAAACAGCAGCAATCTGGCAAGCCAAATCTCGATTTGATATGGATTTAGGGGGGAAAAGAGATCTAATGTCCAACTTCCAGGCTCTTTCTCCTTCTGTCTCACCCAAAGAAAGCCAACAGCATCACGAAGTGTAGAAGAGTATGAAGGTAACCTTGAAGGAGGATACAAGGATCATTAAATAGAAAGCATCGCAGTTGTGGGAAAGAAGGGATGAGAAAGAAACTCAAGATATCCCTACCTTGATTCTGCTTGGTACATGAGAAGGCAAAGGGGAATGGATCACATCTATTCAACAACAATGGAAAAGAAGAGTAGAAGTATGTACATGTAATGTAAATATAAGTGACAATTTCAGGTTGAAATGAATGCTGAAAGTGCCTCCAAATAACACCAGAGCTACCAGTATTTCTAGTGGCAAAGATCTTTGGAAGAAAATGCAATTCTGGAATGATGGAAAATAGTCCTTTACTAATTTCAGATACATGGAAACTATTTCCCCACCAGTTATCTTTTCTCACGGTTCAACATGCCCCATGCCTTCAATCTTTCTTTAGAAGACTTCACTTCTAGTCCCTGACCATCTTTATAGTCCTTTCTCACCACCTCTTCTAGTTTCTAGAACACGCAGTGATCCCAACAACAGAGCAGGTGGCTCAAAGTGGCATCTCGGGGTGAAGGGGGACAACGATCTTGTAGGATTCCAAAACCAATCCATGCAGTCTAAAACTGAATTTGCCTTTCTAGTAACCACATCAACCAGCTGGCTTGTATTCTAGAAGGGTAATATTCTTTTCACAAAACCCAAGTTTCTTCAGTCTTATATTATGCACCTCATTTCTTCAGATGAACGCAACTGTGTCTGTCTCTATTTGATTTTATTTTGTTTCTGAATCATATCTGAATTGAGCTTCTCTCTATTGTAGTCTCTTCTACACTTAGCACAGTGATGGCTAACCTTTTTTGCTGTCGTGTGCCCAAAGCGGGGAGAGCATGGGGGGCTTGTGTGTGCCCACACCCATAATTTAATGTGCCCTGACCCCCACACACACGCATACATGTGCAACCCCCACATACTCCCCCCTCTTTTTGCACACGATGGCCTGGTGGGCCTGGTAGGCCTGTTTTTCGCCCTCCCCAGGCTCCAGAGGCTTTCTTGGAGTCTAGGGAGGGTGAAAATGGCCTTTCCCACCCACCCATCCCAGGAGGCCCTCCGGAGGCTGGAAAAGGCCCATTTCCTAACTTCCAGTGGGACCAGAAGGCCAGTTTTTTGCCCTCCCCAGCCTTTAGAGCTTTTCTAGGAGCCTGTGGAGGGTGAAAACGGCCTTCCTCACCCCACACGGAGGCTCTCCGGAGACTGGAAACAACTTGTTTCCTGATTTCTGGTGGGCCCAAAAGGCCTGAAAATCAGTTGGCCGGCATGCGCATGCACACTGGAGCTGACCTAGGGCAATGCTCATGTGCCCACAGATATGACTCCATGTGCCACCTGTGGCACACGTGTATACGTTCGCCATCATGGATTTAGCATCTTCCAGAGGGTTTGAATTAAGACGCCTTGAAGTCTTGTCCAGGATAGCCGAAGGCCAAGTATTCTGGGGAGTGAATTCCCACATACGTATCAGGAAGTTTTATGGGAAGCTTAACAAGTGGCTGAAACCGAAATGAACTAGACCAAGAAAGCCAGTTTGAGTGGCAGCCCTGCTTGAACCCTTTATGTCCCCTTTACCCTTCAAAGGCGAGGAAAAAAGGCATGGCTGAGAAAACAGCTGCAGAAAGGAAAAGAAAGCAAAAAGTAGTTTTTCCACGTTGACGAGTTTCTAGGGAAACAAAGCTCCTCAGGCTAACTCACATGCATTTCATCCTTCCTGCACAAATCTTCTTGATGGACTAGTCAAGCAACTGATTGATCTTTTACTGCACATCCTCCACAGGATGAAGGCTTTTGTCCATTCCTGACCATCCCAGCTGGCCAGGAACATATGGCCTAAAACCCCACTGAGATCCATCCTTCAACCTCACAAGGCCCGTCCAACATCTACTTAGACACAGGAAACAGTAGGTAATACCCTTATGCTATGAAGTAAGTGAAGGAATAGCATCTACTGCCAACCAGAAAAAAGCAAAATTTCTCTACTCAAAGGCAAGACGCATCATCCCATTCAAAACAAGGGAGGTTAGAAGACGATACGAAGCATTCAGGCCTATCAAGGATCCATTTGTCATTAACACCCTTACAGTATGTCAGATACCAAGGTGCATTTTCTTACAGATCTTTTCATTTTTTATTTTATTTATTTATTTTGTCGAGTACATATTAGATAATATATATAAGTATAAGCATGAATTGAATACATAAAATGAATACAGTTAAAGGGAACATTAGGACAGGGACGGTAGGCACGCTGGTGCTCTTATGCACGCCCCAACCCAGGGGTGGGTTCTAAATTTTTTACTATCGGTTCGGTGGCCATGGCTTATTTTGTGGGCGTGGCTTGATGGTCATGTGACAATTCTTTAGGATTTAGCAGAAGTACTGGTCTACCAGGCTTTTAAGTGCTTGCAGAGCAGTGGCAGTCTACCCATTTATTTTTGCAGGCACTGGTCTACTCTTCTATTTTTGCAGGCACTGGTCTATCCATTTATTTTTGCAGGCATCGGTCTACTCATGTATTTTTGCAGGCACCAGTCTACTCATTTGTTTTTGGAGGCACCGGTCTACCACCAAACTGCCTTTTACCACTGATCAGCTGTAGGGCGGCCCTTTGAAGCCACACCGCAAGAGTTTAAACAGTTTTTTCCTTATAACCCATCAGCTGGGACTCAGGAGGCAGCAATAGATTGGGGGTGTGGCCAAATAATAGGTAAGAATAACATGGGGGGGCGGGGCCCAGAACCAGTTCGGTGACATCATATCGTCACCGCTACCGGCTCGGCAGAACCGGGCCGAACCAGGAGGAACTTACCACTGCCTCTTAGGAATGGGGTGAGGTCAACAGTAGTTGACAATTTTAGGTTAAAGTTTTGGGGGTTTTGGGATGAGACTACAGAGTCTGGTAGTGCATTCCAGGCATTGACCACTCTGTTGCTGAAGTCATATTTTCTACAGTCAAGTTTATGGGAAGCGGTTCACTTTAAGTTTGTATCTATTGTGTGCTCATGTATTGTTGTGGTTGAAGCTGAAGTTGTCATTGACTACTTCATTGACTTCTCCCCTCCAAAATGAAAGGAGCCAGGTTGAGCCCAGTGGAAAGCTAGAAAACCAACCATATTGCCCTGGTTTTCTCCATCTGCCTGGTGTTTCTACTCCCAGGGCTGGGATGGAGTTCAAGACCCACCTCAGTTTTAGAATCACTCCACTGAGGACTTAAAAGTCATCATGGGTTGAAAACCTTGGCTTGTGATCTGCACAATGGGAAAATAAGCAGCCATGGGCGCTTCATCCTTGAAGCAATGAAACAAGCTAAAGAGAAACCAGCAGACATGTTCCTCCATCATGATACCAGAGTTCACCATCAAATTTGTTCAGGTTCTCAAATGCTTCATCTGCAAAGAGCTACTCTGCCCTTACTGTGACCCTCTGCCTTTGCCACGTCTCCTTGCACTAGACTAATGAAAACAATGAGGAGCATCCCCCCGAGTGCTCAGGACTTGGTGAAATTTCACTGACGACTTTGCAAGGAGGTTTTGATTTGGACCTTTCTTCTCTTCCCCTCTCCCCTTTCCTCCTCATCTTGCCGGTTTTTGTTTCCATCAGTCGATCCATCACAGGGTGGACATCACACATTCCCTCCAACCCCATGGAAGTGCCATCTGGCTCTACCCTGTGGTATAAACATTTGCAAACTGCAGCCCTCCCAGGCAGGAACAAGCTGTTTGAATCATTGTGAACTGGGGGAACCAAGCAGCTGAGGGGAAAAAACAACAACTTTGGCTAGTCAAAAACACATAACTTTAAATTCCCTAGCTAAATTAACCCCTCATTATCTTTAGGTAATGTAGATGACATGCTGCAATGGACTTCTTCCTCCCATTTTGGTTTGTTCCACATGAGCCATGATTTGCAAGAGCTCTTGGGTCTTCACCAATCCCACCTGCCAATTGGCCTCTTTTTGGGGGGGAAGGTCATTTTGCTGTGCAGTGACACCTGGCCATTCAGGTTTAATTGTACTCCTGTTCAGACAACCATAGACTTGCCTTTGTCCATTCTTCTGGGCCCTTTGCCATTGAGTTGATGCCAAGGATCTGACATGTCACATCTTCGAAAACTTACATCCCACTCAGTGCAGTCCAAAAGCTTAGCAGAAGGAAAGTCTTTTAACCTTTCAAAATATGGAACAGATTCCATTTGGCTGACTGGGGGGGGGGAGAGGGCTTCGTAAATAAAGGGCTTCTGCAAGCAAACTGTCACCATTGGCGACACCATGTTGGGTGGGTGCAACCTAACCTAATTTCCCGCTTCAAAGGAGAAAAAGACAAAACCGGACCGTTATCCAGAGAAACATTCTGAACTTAGATTGTTCATCTATCCTGCCTTTCTTCACCATGGCTTCTCTGCCTTTGTCCATCCCCCTAGACTAGGAGGAACAAAAACAGGCTCCATCACAAAAAGGGTAGTAAGTAGTGGTGGGATTCAGCTGCTTTGGACTGGTTAGTTAAATTGCTGGCTGGTCCCGCCCTGCTCCCCCCTTCCAGGAGTCCCCCCAGGGGGGTGCAGGTTGCCTTTCACACCCTTGACCATGCCCACCATGGCCATGCCCACCCAGCCAGTCATTAAGGCAGAGAACCGGATGTTAACTTATTTGAATCCCACCACTGGTTGTAAGAACTTCTTGCTCCTACGTTCTGCCAATGATCACACAAAGGAGATCTTTAAACAAACCCCCAATAATAAGATTGTCTTTGTGTGACCAGGTCAAACCTCAGTTCTCTTGGCACAGAGCGTGATCGGATTGATTACACAGTGCTCTGACTTTTGCAAGCTACCAGGAGACCTTTAGTTGTCTTCATCGCTCTGGAAAGGAGCAAATGGATTGGGAAATAATCACTGCCATGTTTAAGGGTGGGGCGAGGTGGGAGGCTTGGATCACCTGCAGTGGTGGGTTTCACATTTTGCTGCTACCGGTTCGCCATGTGTGTGCACACTTGCTTCATGCATACACGCACCTTCTGCCCATGTGCCCAGCCTCAAAACCATGCCTAAATAGGACGGCATAGAGCAGGGATGGGTAGGCAGGCCCACCTGCAATCTCCACTATCAGCTCGCACGAACCAGTATGAACCGGCTGAATATTATCTCTGATAACCCGGTTGTGTCCACCATTTCTCTCCCACCACAGCCCTGCTACTTCTGTTAAGTACTGAATGCTCCTGCCACTTGACCCCCCCACCCCACCCCAAATTCGTGGGGAAGTTCTTTCAAATTCTGAGAAGAACCTCCAAAAATGTATCTTAGCACTGATCATTAAGAAGTCAAATTTTCTGTTAAGCATTTGCTTGCCTCAGCACTCCAAACCTTAGAAGAAAATCACTGCTTTCTGATAAGGAACTTTTTCCTGCAATTTTGTCAAATCTGCCTCCATTCAAAACCCAAGAAAGAAAACCCCCAACTCCATTGAGATAGAGAAGAGGTACTTTTCCTGAGTTTGAAATGATAGCAGCGAAAGCAAGGCAAGATCTAAGTCAAAACATGTGAAAGTTACCGACTGAACGTTTCCCCAAATCCCTCCCCCCAGGGTCCCACAGTGAGGGTCCAATCAACATCCAGTATGATGTTGTGGGAAAGCTCCTCTTCAGGTATTTCTCGCATGTGGACTCTCAGGATGGTTGGCCTTGACGAGATATAAACAACTCCATTCAGCAGCGCGATAATCCTTGAGAGGAAACCTCCCTTTCAGTTCACATGGAACTTCACCTCCCCAGCTCACTTCCCCAACCCAAATGCCATGCCCACCTTCCCCGTTACTATGAGAGCTGATAGCAAGTTTGCAGCAAACTCAAACCCCATACTGGAGATCCGGCTTACAAACTTTTTCATTTCCTTTGGATTCTTCGTGAGGTTCAATAACCTAAACTAGCATTCCAGATGTGATATCTGGCATTATGACATCAAGCAATGTCTTATTGGCCTTTCTGTGAGGGCTTCCTTCTCTAATGGTCCCCGGTATATACTGGAACTTTTCTACAGCAGCTGCATTCAGACAGAGTATCTTTCTGTATCCACAATGCCACAGTCCATTTCTACCTTGAGGGATCTTTGGTGCTCTGTGAACTTGGCTGTTTTCCTGCAGATGTTTCCTTACCCAAACAGTGCTGGTGGTTAGCACTAACTAGCACCGACTAACTTACCTAGTTTGGTAAGTATATAAGTATATAAGTTGAATTAATAAATAATTAAATAAATAAAAAATTAAGGAAACATCTTCAAGGAAGTGATATGTCTGCTCTGAGAGTCTCTTCCATCACCTGTCCAAGCAGATGTTCCACAGTGGAGTCCAACTGGGGTCACAGATGGACAAAGGAAGAGTCTTCAGCCTCGGATGGGGACCAAGAAAGGACAAAGAACTGTTAGGAATGAAGCTGTTGAGTCAGGATCCTGTGATTTCCAGACTTGAGAGAATATTGCAGCCAAATCCTATGGGTTTGGAAAGATCAGCGTACTCTCCTTTGAGTCAGAAAAGCAGGAGGGAAAAGCTTGGTACTTAAACGCTGGAGACAAAATGGAAGTGTGCATGGATCGTGTTGGACAGCTGCAAATTACTGTAAACAGAGCTTTTCCTGTACATGGTTTTATTCTCCTCTACAGTAAATAACCTTGCCAAGTCATGTTTGCCAACCTTCATTTGCAAAGTCAGTTCCTGAGAAGAGGATTTCACCAGGGATGAAATCTAGCAGGTTCTGACAGGTTCTGGAGAACCGGTAGTGGAAATTTTGAGTAGTTCGGAGAACTGGCAAATACCACCTCTGGCTGGCCCCAGAGTAGGGTGGAAATGGGGATTTTGCTTCCTCCAAGAGTGGGGAGGGAATGGGGATTTTCCCCTGCCACACCCATCAAGCTTAGCCCACAGAACCGATAGTTTAAAAAAAAATTGGATTTCAACACTGGGTTACACCTTGGGACACCAAGATTTTCAGCATAGCCGGAGAAGACCAACAGCCCCAAAATTTCACCCTTCCTCCCCTTCCCAGAGAATTGTGTCAGCCGCTAAACTCAACTACCCAGGAAAGAGACTAATTCCAGGGACAACTCATCCTCTTCTGTCAACAAAGATTCAAGTATGAAAATAGAGTCCTACCACGGAGGCAAAGGTGGTATTCTGCCGGTCCGTACTGGTTTGGGCAAACCAGTAGCGGCGACTGTGGGTGGACCCAGCCACCTGCCCAGATGTAATATCATCTTATTTAGCCACGTTTTCAAGGCTGGGTGCATGCGCGTAAGGTGCGCACAGGGCCAACTGGTGGTAAGCATTTCTGAAACCCGCCGTTGCCTGGAGGTCAACATGGTGGTGGCCATATCAAAAGAAGTAGAACTTTTTGTCTTACTTCACACACCACGTTCCTCCTACAACAGATGGGGTTCTGACCATACATTTGCCAAGATACCCTCTGGTTTCGTCCTCAGATAAGTTGAAGACCCTTGGTTTACACCAGGCTCTGCTCTGTGGACCTCTCTGGCTTGATGCCCTGACAAAAAAAGAAGTTAGGTTGAAATCCACAAGTGACGTTCCCATGAGATTCCCATGGGACGACTCACACCCTGGTCAACGCTTCTCTATTCTCCTGCCGTCGGGAAGGAGACATAGAAGCATAGGCAGCCGCACAATTAGGCTGAAGAACAGTTTTTATCCGTGGCTTCTGAATGGAAGATAAGTTTACAATAACATAGTACAATCGACTTGCGGGGCCAATAAATTCACATGGTGCAGTAGGAATGTGCGTTTGTTAGTAGGATTCACTGCGTTAGGGATTTTTCTTTTCTTTTACTGTCTTTCACTGTGAGTTCAGGGGTGAGATTCATCAGGTTCTGACAGGTTCTGGAGAACCGGTAGCGGAAATTTTGAGTAGTTCGGAGAATCGGCAAATACCACCTGTGGCTGCCCCAGAGCGGGGTGGGAATGGAGATTTTGCAATATTCTTCAGCCAGGAGTGGGGAGGGAATGGAGATTTTGCAGTATCCTTTCTCTGCCATGCCCACCAAGCCATGCCCACAGAACCGATAGTAAAAAAAAATTGAATTCCACCACTGTGTGAGTTGTATTGGGTTGAGGGGGGGGGGGCTTGTGCACGAAAGGAGGCTCGGCCAATCTCATTGTACACATGTTGTACTCTGACAATAAAGAGTTTGAATTTGAATCTTCAGCCCTCACCTCAGCCTGGTGGTTCTGCAAGGTTGACTTATATCCAAGGCTTTCCCTTCTCCGTTTCCAAATTCTAAGCAAACCCCCCCACCACCACCAAACTCTCCCACGTACTGTATAATCAACTCAGCTAAAGAAGCTGCATCCACTCTTCCTTTGCTGTACTCAGATCTCAAGTACTCTTCCATAATCTGTCATTTGTACTTTCATAGACTAAAGGTGACAGTCTAATTCACATATGACCAACACCGATAAATCACACTGGGGTGGGGGGGTTGGGGGAGGAAAGAGAGAGAGAGAGGAAACATTCATAAATCCATATCAAACGGCACCCAAATTATGACAAATGACATGGCAGTCATAAAACTGCACAAGCACAACTCACCAAGTCATTAATTTCATGGCCATGGAAAATAAACAGACACTGTGTTTTTTTTTTCCACGGCCCTAATAAATTTTTTTTGGGGGGGGGGGAACCCTCAAAGAATAGTCCATCTGTTTCAAATAATTTTTAATTTCCTATTCTGTCTCATTCCCATTAGCTATTCCACTGAGATGCTCGCAACATTCTTTCATTTACTTCCACCCATCTGTATTCAATTACCTTGTTCCCAAATAGGACTCAGTTCCCTCCCTGCCTCTCCTAAAGCAGGGTATATCCCCCACCTGTATCTTAAAGCGAGAGCGTTATGTGTGTTTTATTATCTGTTAGACTCTATGAGTCATTCCACCTCAATTGCCTGTGCTGGAATACTTGGAGGGCAATCTGATTTTGATGTTTTCTGGCTTTGGCGAAAAACACCTGCCTAATTTTCATACCTAATCTATTAACTTGGTAAATGCCTCAACAGATGTTCAGGAACTGGCTAGGGATACAGGTCCATTCTTGTGACAGGCTCCTCTTGTAAGCTTGAAATATTTAAATGTTCGGAGTTCAGAGGCCAATGATGTGTTCGGGGGTACGAGCTTTCACTAAATCATATTTATTCCGCGTTCCCCCTGCCTCAGCCTGTTTCATCTCTGGGGGGCAATCCAGATATAATAAGTGCTTGAAGCATTTTGGCAAAGCAGCCCAGCCAGAGGGGCCTCCTTGGACTCTGAAGGATGTAGATTTCGAGCAGGATGGAGCTGACGTTGTTGTTCCCGTTTAGCCTTCAAGGTTTTCCTGCGTCCTTTCTTGTCTTCTTAATACAGTCTGTTCAGTAAAGTACACAAAATTGGAAGGTCTTTTCTTACTCTACCCAACTCCCCTCTGCTTAAACCCCTTTCGGCTGGAAAATTGATTTCCTATGTTTTAATATCCCCAAATTGCACAAAAGACCACAATGTTAACTTCTACATAGCATGGGCCCAAGGTACTTGCAGGATCACACCTCCCACCATCCTGTGCGTTCTCATAGAACTGCCCTCCTCCGGGTGCCGTCGGCTAGACAATGTCGGCTAGTGACCCCCAGGATGAGGGTGTTCTCTGTGGCCGCACCGACCCTCTGGAATGGGTTACTCACCGAGCTCCAGACGGCTCCCGATCTCCGCATGTTCCGTGCTGGCCTGAAGACCTGGCTTTTTCATCAAATTCCCTGACTGGTTATGGGGTTTTAACTTGGGGATTTTAAATTGGACTGGATTTTAATATTGTATTGTTGTTGTTTTTATTGTGTGAGCCGCCCCGGGTCCTACGGGAGAAGGGCAGCATATAAATTTTAATAAATAAATAAATAAATAAATAAATAAATAAATAAATAAATAAATAAATAAATAAATAAATAAATAAATAAATTTATTTCTCCAGTACAGCAGAGGTGGTATTCAGCAGGTTCTGACCCATTCTGGAGAACTGGTAGCAGAAATTTTGAGTAGTTCGGAGAACTGCTAAATACCACCTCTGGCTGGCCCCGCCCCCCACTATTCTCTGCCTCCCAAGTCCCAGCTGATTGAGAGGAAATGGGGATTTTGCAGTAACCTTCCCCTAGAGTGGGGAGGGAATGGAGTTTTTACAGTATCCTTCCCCTGCCACACCCACCAAGCAACACCACGCCCACCAAGCCATGCCGAAAGAACCAGTAGTAATAAAATTTGAATCCCACCACTGCAGCACAGGAACTTTCTAATGCAATAGAATAGAATAGAATTCTTTATTGGTCAGGTGTGACTGGACACACAAGGAATTTGTCTGTGATGTATGTGCTCTCAGTGTACATAAAATGAAAAATAAAATATATTAGTCAAGAATCATATATATGACACTTAGTGATAGCAATAGGATACTAATAAGCAATCAAATCATACTAAGAAACAATAAAAACAATATAAACTGTAAAGATACAAGCAACATAGATATAGCCATAAATGGGAAAAGATAGGTACTAGGAAGGATGAGACGATTAATAGTAATGCAGACTTAGTAAATAGTTTGACAATGTGGTGGGAATTAGTTGTTAAGCAGAGTGATGGCATTCGGGGGGAAAACTGTCCTTGTGTCTAGTTGTTCTGGTGTGCAGTGCTCTATAGCGTCGTTCTGAGGGTAGAAGTTGAAACAAATTATGTCCAGGATGTGAGGGGTCTGTAAATATTTTCACAGCCCTCTTTTTGACTTGTGCAGTATACAGATTGGAAGGCAGGTTGGTAGCAATTGTGTTTTGTTTTTGTTTTTGCAGTTCTAATTATCTGTCTCCTGGTGATTTTTCCAAAATCACCCAGCCAGCATTCATTCTAAGGTAGAACTAGAACTCACCATCTTCTGGTGATTGTTCCAAAATCACCCAGCCAGCTTTCATGCCTGAGTTGGGACTAGAACTCACCGTCTCCTGGTGATTGTTCTAAAATCACCCAGCCAGCTTTCATTCTAAGGTGGAACTAGAAGTCATCATCTCCTGGTTTGTAACCTAGTGCCTTCACCACTAGACCAAACTGGCTCTAATTGACAAATTATTCAATTCAAGTTGACCTGAGTGTGAAAAACCCTAAACAAGAATCTAATAGGACGTGTGTCTTAAAACAGGACAAGTCAATGGTAAGACTCCAGGTAAAAAGATATGTAGGGGTTATGTTAAGAGTAAACTGAACTTGACATGCGCACTGATGAGTATGATGCTGGAATTAGGATATCCTGCTGGATGAAAATATCAATCCTTTGTAGCAACAACGAAATAGGCGAATTCGTCATTAGGGATAAGTAGGGAGAGGTGGAAAATAAAACTATTGTAAAGTCTTTATATAAATTTATGCTGTGTCATGGTTTGGAATTCAGGATAGGGATTGTGTCCCTCCACCCAAAAGTGGAAATCCATGGGAGTTAAAAAGTGGGCAATGACTGCCTTACTTAGCAGCATACATTTTGATAACCAACTGTGGTTGCAAATCAAGGACAAGTTATACAGCTGAAAGACAGGGTCAAGTGAACAAAAAAGAGTCTCTGTGAAAATTATTATGAAAAAGCAAATCTGCAATGGAAAATTGGCAAGTGGGTTTGCACATTTATTATTCATTAACGGAGTTGAACTGAAGGCTCCAGAAACCTATATCTATTTTTATCCTTGAAAAATGAGATTTCTTTTCAGGCTGCTTTGAAGTACACTGCTGATCATAAATCTCACCCTCTGTGAACTAACCACAATGAAGAGCATAACAACATTAATGGATCAAATCCAGAGTCCATATGTATAGTTGCTGACAGGAGCCATTTCCACATGCTAGAGTGAAACTGTGGTAATAGAGAACCTGGGAAGAAAATAGACAGCTTTTCAAAATTCAGTTAACATGCCAGTGGATTAATGCAAAGTGGAAGGTTTACTCAAACTTGCTGAGGCCTGAACAGGATTAAGCCAGATACTCAGAAAACAACTCCATAAATCCGGATATTCATTGGGCCTTCTCTACTATAAGCTAGTAGTCCAGAGCAGTGGTGAAATTCACTTTTTTTTTTACTACCAGTTCTATGGGTGTGGCTTGGTGGCCGTGGCAGGGGAAGGATATTGCAAAATCTCCATTTCCACCACACTCTGGGGCCAGCCGGTATTTGCCGGTTCTCCGAACTACTCAAAATTTCTGCTACCGGTTCTCCAGAACCTGTCAGAACCTGCTGGATTTCATCCCTGGTCCAGAGGATATCTTGTAAAATGTGAGAAAAACACACCTGTCACAAGACACCACAAGTGAACGACGAAGAGAAAATCTCAAATAATCAAAAGGTAGTTCCAAGAAGCTAATTAATTATACCTTGGACTAGATCTAAGGAGTGGGGGAGCGGGTTGACCTATTCTCCAAAGAACTTGAAGGCAGGACGAGAAATAATGAATGGAAGAGAGAGATCCAATTTAGAACTATGGAGAACTTTCCTGTCAGTGAGAACATTTAACAAACAGAACTACTTCCCTCCAGAAGTGCCCCATCACTGGAGGGTTTCAAGAGACTGGACAGCCATTTGTCCAGAATACCATAGGTCCATGATCGTGAACCTATGGCAACTGTGCCGGAAGTCCAGAGCCATCTCACCAAGCATGCGAGCCGTTGCTCATTGCTCTTCCAGGTTCCGACATGCTGGCCAGCTGGTCTTCACGCTCACGAGAGCACCGGAAACTGAAAGACCAGCTGGTCGGTGCATATGCACCGACCGGAAAGATGATCTTCCAGTTTCCGGTGCATGCATGCCCACCGGCCAGCTGGACTTTGTGCGTGCATGCATGCCAAAAACTGGAAGACCAGGTGGCCGGTGTGCATGCACACGCGAGAACCCAGAAGATAATCTTCCTGGCACGCACATGCGCACCAGCCAGCTGGTTTTCATGCGTGCATATGCACCAAAAACTGAAAGACCAAGTGGCCGGTGCCCATGTATGTACACAGTGTGTATGCATGCACACACATGTACACAGACCACCTGGTCTTCTGGTTTCCGGCATGCGCATGCACACGTATGCACATGCATGCACATAGACACCCCCATTTCGGCAGTAGGTGCCAAAAAGGTTCACCAACAGTGGCATAGGGTTTCCTGCTCAAGAAGGGGTTGGACTAGAAGACCTCCAAGGTCCCTTCCAACCATATTACTACTATGGAGTAGTACTACTAAAGGAGCCTGAGTAGCGTAGGGGAGTAATGCCTCCTACAAAGGCAGCATTTAAGATCCAGCTGCCTGCAATCACTTGCGAGTTCAATCCCAGCCAGACTCAAGGTCGACTAACCCTTCCATCCTTTATAAGGTGGGTAAATTGAGGACCCAGTTTGTTGGGGGCAATAAGCTGACTTTGTATAAATATAAATACACAAAAGGATGAAGGCTATTGCTTAACGCATTGTAAGCCGCCTTGAGTCTCCGGAGAAGGGCGGCATATAAATCAAAATTTTTTAAAAAAATGTGTTCTAACACTGATCAAAGACCATGTGAGCACTTACATCTCTGAGGAGAACATAAGAGAATCTTGTCAGTTTAATTTATTTCGTTTATATTTATTATATATTACAGAAAGAAAGAAAAATATCTTGTTTAAGAAAAACTCATTTTGACCCTGGGGGTTTTGTTCGTCTCTATGAAAATAATATGAATAAATGGAATTCTCTTTCAAATATGGATTTAATTTAATTGCTGAATTTGTCAGTAACTCCAAACTAACTGCACAGAACTATCCCCACGTTTATTTAATTTATTATACTAATTATTTTTATCTTTAAAATATCAAATTTATCATTTTTTTTTTCTGTAAATGAAGAGCTCAAGAGCCATTTTCTAAACTCATGTGAGTGACAAAAAACACATGGCTTCATTCAATCAGCTTTTATTATTTTTTCTCAACAATATTGTGAGGCTAAACAAAGATCTTATGGGAAATGAAACAATACTCACCGGTTAACTAGAAGGAAAATTAAAACTTGTCTAGAGAGACCTGGATATTTTTAAAAATTTACAGAGAGAGAGAGAGAGAGAGAGAGAGAGAGAGAGAGAGAGAGAGAGAGAGAAAATACATGCTGTTCAATTAAGACAAAACATCTGTAAAAGTTAAAGTATGAACTAGACAGTTCAGTTAGCTATTTGTTTCAAAATACTCAGGGAAGAGAAGAGGAAACCAAGGTGGAAACTTATATTATTATTGCTAACTCTCCAAATTCAATGTTCTCCCCAGTGGTAGGTCAAAAGTAATGTATCTGGCTGCCTGGTGTACTTTAGTACCACTTTTTCAGAGGAAATAACACAGGTAGTCCTCAATTTAAGACCACAATTAAGCTGAAAATTTCCATTGCTAAACAAGGCAGTTATTAAATGAGTTTTGCCCCATCTTATGACCTTTCTGTGGCCACATTTGTTAAGCAAATTGCTGCTGATATTAAGCGATCCATGCTGCCATTAAGCAAATCTGGCTTGCAGAAGAAGTCAAAGTTGTTGGAGATATTTGACTTCTGCAAGTACTACTGCAAGGTAGTTTTAAATTTCTGGGCATTTATATCTCGGGGGATCTCTCATGGACTATGAATGCTAACATGCTTGTGAAGAAGGCACAGAAGAGGCTGTACTTCCCGAGAATGCACAGGAAGATAATCTACTTCTGCATCTATCTCAGCAACTATTTCTGTCCTACTATCACAAGAGTGAGAGTGTCCTGACTCCTGACATACAACATTCTTGCATGGTATGGGAGCAGCTCTGTAACGGACGAAAAAGTTCTATAGAGAATCATTAAAACTGCCCAGAATATCATCGGACTCCAGCTACCAGCCCTGGATGACATCTTCGAATCTCGCTGTTTGAGAAAGTTGCATAACATTCTCAGAGACTCTTCTTTTTGGACTGTTGCCTTCTGGAAGAAGATACAGAACAGTTAAAACTTGGACCACATGTTTTCTGAATAGTTTTTATCTCAGAGCTATAACTGCACTCAACAATGAACTAAAGGGCCACCATCAATTTGCTGTTGGACAGCATTACTTGGTCTGTTGTGTGGATGTTTGGGTGGTTTAGGGGTAGGGAATTGTGGTGGGTGGGAGTGTGTTTGAGGATTGTTATGTGTGTTGGTCCTGGTCTTTGGGTGTTAAGTGAATTTCATTGTATGGGTGTACTGTGTATATACATACAATGACAATAAAGTTATTTAGTTTGGTTCAACAAGCAACGAATGCGGAATTAGCCAAAACTGGTTTTTCCAAGTTGATGTCCTCCATTGTATTGAGTTTCAGCACCAATAATCCCTATTATAACTTGATTTAATTAAATTGACTTAATTTGGCTCATAACTTAAATTATGGACCGAGTCCAATACATGTAGAGGACACTAAGAAGGAAAATGGCTGCTCTGCTAGCATCCATTTTTCAATCCCAAGAATAAACAGTACATAAACTCAGTGCGCAAATTGGAGAGCCTGATTGGAGTGCTTCTCCAAAGCAGCTGAGGGAAGAACAAGAAACAATGGGTGGAAACTAATCAAGGAGAGAAACAACTTAGAACTAAGGAGAAATTTCCTAACAGAACAATTAATCAGCGTAACAACTTGCCTCCAGAAGTTGCAAATGCTCCAACACTGGAAGTTTTTAAGAAGATGTTGGATAACCATTTGTCTGAAGTGGTTTAGGGTTTCCTGCCTAAGCAGGGGGTTGGACTAGAAGACCTTAAATGTCCCTTCCAACTCTGTTATTCTATTGTCTAAATATACTGTTTCCAATGTTGGTGCTGTCATTACTTACATTTTCATTTCCAGATGCCTTTTTCTTTAGATTCCATTACATCATCTATTTTTTAATATTGCAATTTATACAATCTTTTCCATAGACCAACAAAGGGACAGAAAAACATACTAATGATCTGCACTGGAAAATTCAGAAAATTGTTCACCTTTATTGATAACCAAAGAACCTGTCAAGGTGATAATTTAAGAGCTGGCTAGCTGATGCATTGAGGGGATCGAGTCAGCAGAGTTTTTGGCTGTTATCCCTTTAAGAGCCTGTGTAATAAAAAGGGGCCCTGTTGGCTGTTTGTTTAGATACTGCTTGTAGCACGTGTATGTATAGTATTTCTATATTCCTATTGTAGATAAAAACCACTATTTGATACAAACCACTGTTGACTGTACTTCTTCCTGGTTTGATACACATGATAGACCTGTGCACGCTCTGACAGAACCCCTTTCTTGTCTGTCCTCACTAGCAGCTAACCATGGTAGAAACATGGCTTGTTCATATCTTTGTTCTTTCCTGTTCCTGTGAAATTGCCTTCATCTCATTCTTGGTGCTGGGAGGCAGGTGCACCATCTTGATCTTTCAGCAAAAAGTAGAATGTAAATCCAAGAAACAAATAAATGAAATTTTCCATTGCTTTGGGATGTCACCACTCAACAATTTATAAAAGCCCCAAGGGAGAGGTTTCCTTATAATGCAATTTAACTGAAACATGGAAAACCATGTTTATGTTTATCAACTTAGAACTTAGAATAATAGGGTTAGAAGGGACCTTGGAGATCTTCTAGTCCAACCCTCTGCTCAAGCAGGAAACACTTTACCTTTTCAGACAGGTGATTGTCCAATCTCTTCTTAAAAATCTCCAGTGATGGAGCGCTTACAACCCCTGAAGGCAATCCATTCCACTAATTAATTGTTCTCACTGTCAGGAAATTTCTCTTTAGTTCCAGGTTGTATCTCTAATGAATTTTCATCCATTACTTCTTGTCCTGCCCTCAGGTGTTTTGAAGAATACAGTAGGTCAATGTATCAGTTACATCAATTGAACAGTCTATGAATTTCCATTTTTTAAAAAAACAAATTAATTTATATGCCGCCCTTCTCCGGAGACTCAGGGTGGCTTACAATGCGTTAAGCAATAGCCTTCATACTTTCGTATATACCTGCTTAGTAGGGCTATTTGCCCCCCCCCCCAAAGCGGTGTTCCTTTTTATACAAAGTCAACTTATTGCCCCCACAATCCAGGTCCTCATTTTACCTACCTCAGAAGGATGGAAGGCTGAGACAACCTTGAGCCTGGTGAGATTCAAACTTGCAGCAATTGCAGGCAGCAGGTGCTACTTTAACAACACTTAGTCTGCTGTGTCACCAAGGCTCTTACTTTACATCTATTCCTAGGTGTAAAAGATATAAAACAAAATCTACCCAAGAACAATATGAATGAGGCTTTGAACCAGAATTTGCGATCAGATATAAAGACAAAATTGGGTGAGACTTTAAAAATTATGAAGGAAATAAACATGGCAACGCCAGAGAGCAATTGGAACAATTTCTTTTTGCTGGACTTAAAAAACGGTAAAGTATGGAGGAAATTTGTAACAAAGGTCGACAAAACCATCTGAACTGATCACAGAGAAAGATTGTTCTGTATTAAAAAAGAAGAAGAATATAAAGGTGGTTTATTTGACCAGTGTTAAATGGGAGAAGTCAGTTTGGGTTGTTGTTTTTGAATGCTGGTATCTGGACTTAAAAAAAAATGTATCTTGGATTTGCTTACATTCAATACGTTATTTAAGCTTTTCCCCTTACAGTTACTTTATGCATTGTAATCTAACTGTACTTTTATTCAAATATGAAAGTTTTGTGGATTTGGATTTTTTAAATGAAAAATTATCCCTCTATGCCTGTGATGGCGAACCTGTAGCACGCGTGCCACAGGTGGCACGTGGAGCCATATCTGTGGGCACACGAGTGTTGACCTAGCTCAGCTCCAGCCCACATGCGCATGGAGGCCAGCTGATTTTGGGGCCTTTTAGGCCCACCAGAAGTCAGGAAATGGGCCGTTTCCGGCCTCCAGAGAGCCTCCGGGGAGGTTGGGGAAGGCTGTTTTTGCCCTCCCCAGGCTCCTAGAAAGGCTCTGGAGCCTGAGGAGAGCGAAAAACAGGCCTTCCGGTCCCGCTGTGCCATTGCATGCCAATAGCAGGGAGAGTGTGGGGATCACACACACATGCACTGTGGGGCGGGGTGCACTGAATTATGGGTGTGAGCACATGCACGCGCGACACCCCTGCGCTCCCCCCGCTTTTGGCACGTGATGGCAAAAAGGTTAGCCATAACTGCTCTATGCTATATTAACTTCCAGTCTTCTGGAATTACTTTATATTGGTTAAATGCTGATTTTTATACTGTTTAATATAATTTTGAGATAAGATATGGCATGTTTATTTGATTGAAATATGTTGTTATTTAGGATAGTTTTCTTTGAAATTGTTGCCATTTGGGTTGGAAAAATGTTGTGTATATGAACTCATCTTTCTTTAAAGGAAATATGATCCCTCTTTGTCATGTTAAAGAAGGGTTTTCTTGTTTGTTTTTATCAGGATATCAGGACCATCTTATCCATTTAAATGGCTTTTTCCTTACAGCTAAGAACTGTGATGTGGAATGTCAAGTTTAATTACTGCTGTTAATGTTAGTTTAATAATGTTAGTTTAATTAATGTTATTATTAATATAACTTTATAATATTATTATTTTAGAACTCTGGAATTTTTGCTGATAACTGGAGGAGATGTTTCTTATTTTATTTGTTTATTATTAAGAGACAAGTTATGGGATGAAGAGCCTTATATTTGTCAAGAAGTGAACAGATTATGAAATTGTTTATACTTGTGATGAGGTTGGAAAGTTGCTTTTGTGAGAAGCAACTTTTTTCACTGGTTTTTCTTTTTTTAGTTTGTACTGTCTTTTATGGTTGCAACTAAAACTATTAGGTTAATTTTAAAACTTTCAATACAATTGCTGCAGCAAATCAGGGGGACTGCAGACCACTGCTGAGAAGATTATGCAATTTTTAAAAAAGAAAGCCAGTTTCTCATAAACTTACTTTGTATATCTTCAATACACAAGGTAAGCTTACAATCTCAGCTCAGTACTGTTCATTGCTTCCTTCAGCTGACAATTCTCTTCTCCTTTGAAAGCAACCTCTTTTTCCTAAAATGAATGAAATGAGGGAGGGGAAAAAAGTGAAATAATTTTCCTACATGGCACTAAGTAAATCCATCCAGCAGATAAGGTAGAAAAGACATGTGCTTGGTGTCGAAGCGTGAATCAGCCTCGTTCCCCCCCCCCCCTGGGGAAATTGTAATTAATTAGAGGTGAATGGATCTTGTTTTCCATGGTGCATACCCTTGAAGAAAGAAAACCCGAAGTATACATTCTAAGAAACATTTTATTAAAAAAGTAAAAAACCTAGCTAACTATATCGTTACCGGCAGTGACATCTCAGAGACAGACAAAAGAAAAAATAAATCAGGAAGTTAGAAAGAAAAGAAAGAATGGCAAGCTACTGTAATGTTCAGAATGGAAGCTCAGCTGGCAAATACAAATAACGCAGTGACCCTTAAGGTATAAGGCCGTGATGACAAACCTATGGCACATGTGCCACAGGGGACATACAGTGTCCTCTCTGTGGACATGCGAGCCATTGCCCCCATTCAGCTCCGCCGTGCATGTGCACGCACCTCCTGCTAGCCAGCTAGTCATCGGTCTCTGACGCGGATGCACGGGGGGGCAGGGCGCATGTGGGGAGGTCATGTGTGCATGCGCAAGGGGTGAGTCACATGTGCATGCATGGGGGAGTTGCATGCACATGCGCAGGGGTTCCGTGTGTATGCACGGTGGCAGGGGGCATGTGGGGGATGATGTGGGCATGCACGGAGGTGAGTGCGCATTGAATTTGGGGGGTTTGGGCACACGTGCACGCTTTGGGCACTCCGTCTGGAAAAGGTTAGCCATCACTGGATTTAGGATCCCCTTCCAACTCTCTTAGTCCATTAACTGAAAACTTGACTTCCCCATTTAGGTTAAAATTGAGATGCATTCGCAGTTCAGCCTCAAGTCTGAAGGGACCTGTCATAATCTCAACTCAGTGCTGTTCATTGCTACTCCAGTGTAAAACTTCCACAGAAGGATAAGGCTACAGGTTCAGCCTTTTTATTAGGAAGAGTAGGTGCAAAGTGGCCCTTGAAAAGAGTCTATTTCTGTGTCTAAAAGAACAGTCTCACCCCCACCCCTTTGATTTCTCAGGGGTTAAAAAAAAAAAGACAGACTTATCCAACATAAAACGAACGTGATATACCATGTTTGTGGCAGAAGGATTCCAGCACATACTTTATGGTGATAAATGATTTTCTGTGACAGCCAAAATATGACAATGAAAGGAAGACAAATGCATTTCCTGCAATGCTGATTAAGGCCGCCTTTCCCGTAAAGGATTATGTAGGACAAGCTGACATGATCACCTGGAATTACCTAATCCAATAGGCATTTATGCATGACAGATAAAACATCTGTTTAAAGAAAATAAAGTGCACTTAACCACGGGGCTCAAGAGTCTGACCAAAACCAGATCAAATAAAGAACACAAAAGTTTTCTCTGCAAAGACCCACCATTGAGAGCTTGCGAACAATTTATAGCTGAACATGGCTAGCACTCCCGTTCTTTTTCAGGCCTATTGATTACCTGGCTGCATTTCACTTGAACCAAGCTAATTGTCCAATCCACGGACAGAAACAACCGGGGATGAGATTTAAGGCAAGGCCTTAAAGGACGGGAGGGCTGTAAGAGAAAACATGGCCTGAAATAAATGCGGAAAGACGGATGCTCAGGTTGCTTGAAGGTAGCCTATGGCAAGGTTAAACCAGAGACATAATAAACCATGCCATTTGCTGAAAGTCTAAACCCAAGTCTTGAAATGCTACATTTCTCCCCACCATATAGACCAGGGATGTCAAACTCAAGGCCCGTGGGCCGGATGTGGCCCACTGGGTACTTAGAACTGGCCCGCGGGGCTGCCCTGGAAACTGTGAAGGACTGGCCCGCAGTGCCTCTGCCACCAAAAACAGACCTCCCTGAGTTCCGCTTTCATTGGCAAAGGGCTTGTTATGACCTAGGCTCACTTAGACATTACAGGACACAATTATTCTCAAACAAAACTATTTTATTATAACAGCTGAAAATTACTTCATTCCCAGCTTAGTCCAAATTAATTCCCAAACAAGTCCTTCAGAAAATGTCCTTCAGGCTTATCACAACCTTTATCTTCTTTGGCACCCTGCCAAAGGCCTTACTTGGCAAAGCCCCATGAAGTTCAGAAATGAGAGATGCCAACTGGAAAACAGATTTAGCAATGTTGCTTTCCTACAAAGAGCCCAAGAGCCTTTGCTGCTCTTTTAAGCCTTATGGTAAGGACCAATCATCTCCTGGCCTTACTCCCGAGTCATCCTATTTGCTGCTCTTGCCTTCTGGCAGCTCTGTGCATGTGTGCACTAGGAACAGGCTCCTCCTGTTCCTCTGCCTCTCTACTGTCTGACTCTGGAGGCTCTGGAGTCCGCGCATAACTCCCAGATAGCCCTGGCTCCATCTCTGCCTCCAACGCAGAGCCCTCATCTGGGCTTTCCCCAGACCCCAGGACTGGCCATGGTCCTCCCCAGCCTCCTCACTGTCCAACTTTGCTGCTAGCTCCGCGGGCTGCTGGCAGACTACAACAGGGCTGCAGGAGACCGCCACGGCCAAAAATGGAGTCTTGAGTGACATCGAGCTGGCCAGGTCCCCCAGCCACGCCCCTAGGTCCCCTGAGGTCAAACACAACCCTGATGCAGCCCTCAATTGACACCCCTGATATAGATGCTTTGGTGGGAATTCTTCCTTTCCTTTTCATCAGATGGACTAAGGGTACCCCTGTTCAACAATCACAGGATTTTCAGTAAGAATTAGGCTAGAGCATCTTCAAGGCGCATCCATCCATCTATGTGCCAAAGTAACAGTAGCCAGATGGGGGTTCATGCTGCCTCCATTTTGGATATTAACCCAAGTAGCTGGCAAGGAAAAAGTTTATGTTTGAATCCTGAAAACAGAGTTATGCACCCTAAAATGGGCATACAAAAAGGAGGCCTCTGTGCATTTTAAAAATAAAATTCAGATTCAGCATTTTGAATAGTTTAGATTGGTTGGTGATTAATGGATATTAGATATGAACCCTTGGCAGAAAATGTCTCAATAGAAACAGGAAAGCATGAAAATTGTCAAATGCTGTTGATTAGATTTTTAAAAATACCATTTGATAAAACAGGTCAGCTAAAATGAAGCACTCCCAACCAAATACAGTCTAGAATTGAGTAGTGTTTCAGGTATTAAATGCTGTGGCATGTCATCCAGTCTGTAAGGTTAAGGTAAAGGTTCCCACGAGCATGCATGCTAGTCGTTCCTGACTCTAGGGGGCAGTGCTCATCTCCGTTTCAAAACCGATGAGCCAGGGCTGTCCGGAGACGTCTCCGTGGTCTGACTAAACACATGACTAAATGCCAAAGGTGCACGGAACGCTGTTACTTTCCCACCAAAGTGGTCCCTATTTTTCTACTTGCATTTTTTTAGTGCTTTCGAACTGCTAGGTTGGCAGAAGCTGGGACAAGTAACGGGAGCTCACCCCGTTACACGGCACTAGGGATTCGAACTACTGAACTGCCGACCTTCTGATCGACAAGCTCAGCATCTTAGCCACTGAACCACTGCATCCCATATCCAGTCCATACTTTCATGTTAAAATCAAATATCAAAGAGACCTGCGTATGTCAAGTATTTCATTTGTTCTCTCAATCTCTGCCCACAAGTAAGTAGTATCAAAACGTTCATCAACCTAAGAATACGAAGGAGCTCCAAGATATATTTTGTCCCAATATACAAGGAAAGTGCACACCCAGGGAAGAAGTTATCGACAAAGAGACAACTCAAATGCAGTTTCTCCTGGCAGCTTTATGTTCTGTTGCCTCAGCTCAGATGAAACACTTGTCAATGGACTCAGTTCACACTCGGTTGCTAACCATTCACGCAGAGAAATCAAGGCACACTCACGCCTGTGTGAAAGAGTTCCTTGAGTTCAGAAGTTGTTGTTTCACTGGGTAATTGATCAGCACAATGACTTCTCATTGACCCTGTCTTTTATCCAAATTGCTGATAGAAGATGGAAAAGATTTTCCAACTGATTGCACCATAATGCCAGGACAAGAGAAGCGGGCTGGGGGATGGGTGGGGAGGAGGTGTAGCAGAGGCAAAATTGCCCAACAGACATGGATGGAAAGCCACAGAGCAGCAGAGGATGAAAACAAGGCGCTGAATGATAAATGAAGGCCAGGATGGGTAAATGGGGGCATTTGCAAGAAAGTACAATCAGTCTTCAATTCATCTGCTTCAAGTAAGGAGAAGGAGAAGGAGAAGGAGAAGGAGAAGAAGGAGGAGGAGGAGAGAAAGTGAGCAAGAAAGAAACAAAATATAAAATCCAGCAAGGTGACCACACTTTCAAAGCTTCTAATGCATTTTATAGAGCTTTAGAACCTCATATATGCATAATGCTAACTCAAATTCAAATTTCTGGAGATGAAAGATAGATCTATTGACATCACTAGTATCTCAAGGCCCACACTGTAAGAAGGCCACCTAAGCAGGTCATTTATTTATTTTATTTATTTTCAAATATTTGTATGCCGCCCTTCTCCCTAAGGACTCAGAGCGGCTCACACAGGTTAAAAAACATACAGTAATAAAAGAAAGCCGAATTAAAACAAGACAAATAAATAATAAAATCCCAGAATCAGAATCAACCCATATGTTGAAACAGCCAAGTCTTTAGGCCTCAATGGAAGGAGAGGAGGTCAGGCGCCGTCCGAAGCTTGGTGGGTAACTCATTCCAGAGTTACTCTGGAATGTAACTCATTACATTTGGTGGGTAACTCATTCCAGAGGGCAGAAGCACCCACATTTATGTTTTTGCTTAGCCAGTTTGGTCTAATGGTTAAGGACCCAGGCCAGGAGACAGAGAGTTCTAGTCCTGCCTTAGCCAGGTAGGTGACCTTGGACCAGTCAGCCCCTCTCACCTCACAGGGTTGCTGTTGTGGGGAAAATAAGAGGAAGAAGAAATATTGATTACGTTCACCACCCTGATTTACCTGTTAAAACAATAAAGGTCATAGAGAGATAGATAGAGAGGGGGAGAGAGAGAGAGAGAGAGAAAGAGAGAGAGAGAGAGAGAGATACCATGTTTTCCTGAAAATAAGACCCTGTCTTATATTTTTTTTGAACCCCGAAATAAGCACTTGGCCTTATTTTTGGGGAGGTCTTATTATTTGAGAGCGTGTAGAGGAAACCAGAGGAAATGGCGGGCACTGGCTGCACATGTGTTTAAATATTTTTGGGGAGGGCTTATTTTTGGAGGGGAGCTTATTTTAGTGCATGCGCTCAAAAGCTCAATGGGGCTTATTATCAGGGGATGTCTTATTTTAGGGGAAACAGGGTAGGTAGATAGGTAGGTAGGTAGGTAGGTAGGTAGGTAGGTAGGTAGGTAGATAGATAGATAGATAGATAGACAGACAGACAGACAGACAGACAGACAGACAGACATGGATGGACGGATGGACGGACGGACGGACGGATGGATGGATGGATGGATGATTTAGAAAGCTGGGTGTTTGGCAACCATTTTCCTCTTCCATTTCTCCTGATAGGTTCCCAATTCCTTTCTTTTCAGGAATTTTAATGTGCTTAAATTAGTTCTTGCATGGCACCACCATGAAACTTTAAGGAGATCTCAGTTTAAGGGTAGCTTTTCTTCAAAAATGCAGGAACACAATTTGGGACAGGCAGGATGCAACTCAACTGAATGCCCCCATCCTGCCTATCATTTTCACGCCCGTTGACCAGTTTGTTGAACTGACTAACAGAGAACAAATGGAAAAGCTAACATTATCCAGAATAAGAGCCAGTCTTCGCAAGAACATCACCCATTAGTTAACCATACAATTTCTCTGGAAATTTACCGTGTACAGCTTTGCTCCATTAGTTTATGTGGGTTTTTTTCTTGCTAAGTTCTATTTAATTTTGATTAATTTGTGCAAAGATATGGAAAGAGATTCGAGGGGCTTCTTTATTGCTAGAGTCCCTCTGTTCTTTGAGTTGTAATCATTTACTGTTTTTATTCTAATCATTTTATTAACAGAGCTCTTGTTGCACTCTAAAATTAAGCAAATATATTTGTATCTGATACTGTACATCTAATTGCTTTTCTAAGGTCTAGACTGGATACCATATTTTTCAGGGTATAAGATGCACTTTCCCGCCCTAAAAGAAGATGAAAAATTGAGTGCATTTTATACACCAAATGTAGCCCCGCCCACCTGCCGGCCCCCACCCTTTGGCCTCTGCCTCCCAGCAATTTACCACCTTGCAGCAAACAGCAAAGAGCCCAATTCAGCTTCAGCACAGCCTGATTAGCACCAGCAGTTGATTGTCAGTTGGATTGGCCTCCTGACCCTTAGCTGTTTCAGGCTTCAGGGATTGCCATTGCCTATTGCCGCGTGGGCCTCCGCTGTTTGCTGCAAGGAAGCAAATTGCTGGGAGGCGGGTTTTTTTTTTTTAACGTGTGCTAATCAGGCTGTGCTAAAAATGAAAATGAAACTAAAGCAGGCTGTTTGCTGCAAGGAGGCAAATTGCTGGGAGGCAGAGACAGAGGCGGATTTTTTTCTTGCTTTCCTCCCCAAAAAAGTAGGTGCGTCTTATAGTCCAGAGCGTCTTATACTTCGAAAAATACAGTACTTCACCCTCCAATAATGATTAATGTGAAGAGCCAGCAAGTTCGGGGTTCAATCTTTCATTCTCTTTCTCCCACTCCTTCAAAAGCCACAATATCACAAGAATTCCCCATTTTAAAGCATTATTATGTAGTAGGTTCCATTATATTCCAACGCCTCTCATTGCGCCCATGTAACACCTCTCCTACGCGAGCTGCACTGGCTCCCGGTGGTCTTCTGGGTGCGATTCAAGGTGTTGGTTACCACCTTTAAAGTGCTCCATGGCTTAGGACCTAGGTACTTACGAAACCGTCTTTTGCCACCAATAGCCTCCCACCGACCAGTTTGTTCTCACAGGGAGGGACTACTCAGGGTACCATCAGTCAAATTGTGCCGACTGGCGACTCCCAGGGGGAGGGCCTTCTCTGTAAGGGCTCCAACCCTAAGGGCCTTCTCTGTAAGGGCTCCTGCCCCCTGATATACGACACATCCCTAATTTCTGTGCTTTCCGCTATGCCCTCAAGACCCTGATGTTTAATCAGGCGGGGCTAAACATGTTAACTGGGAATGATTAAAATATCATCTAATTCTGGGTTTTATTTAATTTGGGCTGAACTATCTTATAATTTTAATTATTAATTTTATGATGTTTATGTATCTTTTATTTTTTCTTGACTGTACACCGCCTTGAGTCCTGCAGGAGAAAGGTGGCATAGAAATATAATAAATAAATAAATAAATAAGTAAGTAAGTAAGTAAGTAAGTAAGTAAGTAAGTAAATAAATAAATAAATAAATAAATAAATAAATAAATATCAGTAACACCCTTTTCTGGATAGGGAGTCTGTCTGCTCGGTCACTCATGCCCTGGTCATCTCCCCTATCGACTACTGCAACATGCTTTCCATGGGGTTACCCATGAAAACTGTCCAGAACTTCAGCTGGGCAGAATGGAGTCACGTGGGCAATTTTGGGTGCAAGTAACACCTTTGCTCCACAAACTGCATTGGGTTCCAGCTTGCTTCTGAGTCCAATTCAAGGTGTTAGTTGTGATCTATAAAGCCCTACATACAGGGATGGGATTCAGCCGGTTCGGAACTGTTTGGGTGAATTAGATGCTAATATTACATCTGGTAGCTGCAAGGACTGGCTGGCCCTTCCCATCCCCCCCGGCCCTTCCCAGGAGTCTCCACATGGCCTGTTTTGGATGCCAGGTAAGTACAGTGCCCGTGCGGAGGCTCTGAAAGGGTGAGAAATGGACTGTCCGGAAGTTCCGGGAGTCTGGAAATGGGCCTGTTTCCGGCCTCCGAAGGACCTTGTTTTTGCCCTCCCAGAGGCTCAAGGAAAGCCTTCGAAGCTTGGGGAAGGTGAAAACGTGCTGCCGCCCACCCACCCACCCGCCGCCATGGTATAGGAGGCTGAGTAGACCACACCCACTATGGCCATGCCCACCCAGCAACTGGGCAGAGAACCAGTTACTAAAATGTTTGAATCCCACCTCTGCCTACATGGCTTGGGGTCAGTCTACTTATGGAACCATCTTTATCCCATTACATATGCTCGTCTCACCCAGTCAGTCAGGAAAGGTCTTTTGGAGATCTTTGACTGGCAGGATCTAGAAAGAATCTTCTCTACCTTTACTCCTGCCCTGTGAGATGGGCCCTCCCTCTCCTGCCTTTCTGAAAAGGAGTCACAACATGGCCCCGAGGCTTTGCATGGGGAGCCCAGAGGAGCATGGAGCCGTGTGGCTGGTTTGTGCCGTGAAAGACCTCCCTTCGATTTTCAATTCATTTTAACAGTTTCATTTAATCATTTAATTTGATTTCATCATCCTTGCCTCTTTCCAAATGTTTCACTTTTAAAACCTGTTTTTATACCTGTTTTTATATTTTAATATTTTATTGTACACCACCCAGAGTCCTCCTCTGAGGGAGATGATGGGCAGTTCAGAAAATGAGAAAGAAAGAAAGAAAGAAAGAAAGAAAGAAAGAAAGAAAGAAAGAAGGGAGGGAGGGAGGGAGGGAGGGAGGGAGGGAGGGAGGGAGGGAGGGAGGGAGGGAGGAGATGGGAATGAGAGGAAGGAAGGAGGAGGGAGGGAAGGAGCAAGGAAGAAGAAAGAGAAAGTGGAATGAGGAAGGGAGGGAGGGAGGAAGGAAAGGAAAGGAAGGAAGGAAAGGAAGGAAGGAGATGGGAATGAGAGGAAGGGAGGGAGGGAGGGCGGAAAGAAGGAAAGGAAGGAAGGAAGGAAGGAAGGAAGGAAGGAAGGAAGGAAGGAAGGAAGGAAGGAAGGAAGGAAGGAAGGAAGGGGTTTCCCTGCCTTGAGAGAAAATAAGCAACTGAGGGAAAAAACCGTCTTGGATTTCCAGCACAAAATGCCTGTCAACAATGGAGAATATTAAACGTGGGTGAATTATTTTTCTTTTCTATATAGTGTAGTACGAAAAGAGTGTAATAAACATTATGCCTAAATCCTGGATACAAATCACTTTGTAGATACTTGAAACCCTTTTAGAAATTATTATCATTTGATCTATTTATGGGGGAGGAAATCAGTTCACATAACCCTTTATGGGTGGGAACTGGAAAAGTGCAGAGCTCCTGAAGAAATGGATTTTATTCGGATTTTATTATTTGAGTGTATACTTTTCTCTGAGGTGATCCTTTGAAGGCCCCCACTAGCTTCTAGGTAAAGCCACCAAACTTAAATTCTCCTAATTCTGTTAATCTGATACAATACATAAAATTCCAGCCAATTCTTGCATCATTGCACATCCTTTGGTGCAAGCATGGCTTAATTTTGTCTCACCTCGAGTCCTAACACAAAGGCAAATATTTGTTTTCCAGACCAAGTGGGTCTGTTTGCTTATGTCTAAATTCCTGTGGTTACACCTGAGACATTGTAGGAGGTCCAGCCAGCAGTGTGAAGTTTGCAATGACAAAAGATTAGAAGGACCAGTTAGTACCGTTTTCCCAACTGACTCATTTCGTTTCAGGTAATCCTGCCAATCAGCCTTCGAATAAAGTTGCTGAGAGGGAAAATTTGCTCCCAGATTCCTTTGGATTCTTAGATCTTATATCTGCACAGGTAAGTCCTCGATTTACAAACTACAATCGAGCCCAAACGTTCTGTTGGAAGCGAGACATACGCGAGCCAGGCTCCATTTTGCAACCTTTGGCGCCGCCGTTGTTAAGTAAATCACTGCCATTGGGCCGCCCTGGAAATAGTGAAAGACTGGCCCACAGTGCCTCCGCCAGTGAAAACAGAGCTCAGGATGACTGCGTGCATCCCTCCTGAGCTCCGTTTTCACTGACAGAGGGTTGCAGGAGGCTGTCACAGCCGAAACGGAGCTAGGGAGTCCATTTTCTCTGGCAGAGTGCTCGGGCCACCACAGGCACCCCCCAACATGAGTAATGTCATGCTGGCCATGCCTACCCTGGCCACGCCCAGCCCATCCCTCCATGGTCAAATATAACCCTGATGTGGCCTTCAATGAAATCACGTTTGACACCCCTGATCTTCACCGCAGGGGTGAAATCCAGCAGGTTCTGACAGGTTCTAGAGAACCGGTGGTGGAAATTTTGAGCAGTTCGGAGAGTCGGTAGCGGAAATTTTCAGTAGTTCGGAGAACCGGCAAATATCACCTCTGGCTGGTCCCAGAGTGGGGTGGGAATGGAGATTTTGTAGTATCCTTCCCCTGCCACGCCCACAAAGCCACACCCACAAAGCCATACCACACCCACCAAGCCACGCCCACAGAACCGATAGTAAAAAAAAATTGGATTTCACCACTGCTTCATTGTATTGTTTTTAGAAGTACAGTCGAAATGGTAAATGCATGAGGATTGCTGATGGAGCTTCTTCTGTCGACATCAAACATCCAAAGTGCAAACGTGTTAACAAAATATATGCTCAACCCACAAAGCCACAGAACCGAATGATGCACTCACCTATTTAGAAAAGAGCCATGTCTCCAACATGCTTGAGGTTTATGTTTTGACATAAAAAGTATTTGGTTGGTTGGTTTTGTGCTTTAGTCTACAGGGCCATTAAGAATGCGTTTAATAAAATGTATTGATCCTCTGGAGTAGCACTGTTGGGTAAGAGGTCGAGCACAATTGAAGCCAACAACGTAAAATGTAAGAGGCATTCAGGATTACAGATCTAAATCAAGAGGAACTGAAACCGTGTGAATAGATGAAGTCAAATCACTAGTTCATTGACATGAACCAGATGTCAAGTTGTTGTTTTTCTTGTTTTTCAAATCTGGGAATAGGAACCAGCCTGGCCTAAGAGCTCAATAGCCCACTTTGCTTCTGTACAACCAAAGCAGAGTCACAATTTATACATTGTGATTATCCCATGTTGACTTCCGTTTCAACACTTGCAGAGGAACATCTCAAGAAGGTGGGGCGTTTTCAGAAGGAACAGAAACCAGGCATCACATGTAGGCCATGTCTACTTCATAGCAGTAGAAACATCTTCTGTTTGTTTTTGTTTGTTTTTGTTTTTGTTTGTTTATTTCATTTGTCAAACGTGTATAAGATAACAGATATAAGTATAAACATGATTATGAATACAGGGAATGGATACAAATAAATAGGGATAGTAGGACAGGGTGGGTAGGCATGTTGGTGCACTTATGCACACCCCTTACAGACCTCTTAGGAATGGGGTGAGGTCTACAGTAGACAGTCTAAGGTTAAGTTTTGGGGAAGAAACCACAGAGTCAGGTAGTGCATTCCAGGCATTGACCACTCTGTTGCTGAAGTCATATTTTCTGCAATCGAGTTTGGAGTGGTTTACCTTAAGTTTGTATCTATTGTGTGCTCATGTATTATTGCAGTTGACGCTGAAATTGTCACTGACAGGTAGGATGTTGTAGCAGATAATTTTGTGTATTACGCTTAGGTCAGACTGAAGGTGGCATAGTTCTAAGTTTTCCACGCCCAAAATTTCAAGCCTGGTAGTATAAGGTATTCTGTTGTGAGCAGAGGAGTGGAGGACTCTTCTCGTGAAATACCTCTGGACTCGCTCAATTGTATTGATACAGTGCGGGTTCCAGGCGGATGAGCTGTATTCAGGAATTGGTCTAGCAAAGGTTTTGTATGCCCTAATTTCCAGTACAATATTACCACAGAAGAAGCTTCTGTACTTTAATGGGGACCACTCATGGTGCTACTGATCCATTTTGGACAAATGGAGTGGATGGATTTCTTCAGCACGCAGAACAGGAAGGAGGGATTTTAAGGAATCTATTCCAAGTTGTTTCTTCCTCGTTGACCAAAGAGGACAGTAAGCAAACATTCTCATTCAATGAATTTATACGGACCACAGGAGGAAAACTGGATTAAATTATTAGGGATGTTTTAAAAGCTCTTTAAAAAAAGAAAATGCCTGAAAGCAAATGTAGGCTGCCTTACACTTTGGAAGTTCTGCTTCTCATCACTGACAGGATCTCTACATATCACTATGCCATATTTTAAAATGTTAGTAACATAATAGCCTTGTGAATATTTCCATGTCCAAAGATTGGCCTGAGGAGGAAACCAGGAACCCTTCAGCTCGGCAGGGCTGGTCCAGACTCATCCAGACTTCAGGAAAGCCAACTAGCTGGCTTGCCTCAGGCCAAATAGGCTTCAATGCTAATCTTCCTTCTGTTTCATCTTTTCCTGGGACACATCATTTTGTTGTACTTGAGGATTCACACACTCTACCGTGGCTGTTTTATTTCACTCCTCGCTGCCATGCGGAGGACAATGAAAGCCAGAAAAGATGACTTGAGGCCTGCACACTGTCAATGCTACATACTTCTGGCTGTTGTTTCCGCTTGATGCCTTCGATTTTATCCAAGGATTAGGCGGGATGGGAATAAAGGAAGATTTACATGCCTAAACACGGGTCAAATGACAGTCAGAAAACACATGTCTTCCAGCTTCTTCACCTGCGTGCTATTCCTGGAAAACTTTCCTTGAGGAACTTTCTAACCAACTCTGGCAGAAACTGCTGATGGGAGCTTTCTTCTAAAGATTAACTGTAATGGAGTACATTTCAAAGCTCTTTGTTTTATTTGGCATACCTTCATCTAAAACTGGATGCAATCATTTGTTTGAGGGCCGTCACATTCTGATATCTCATCGCATAATGATGCAAACAGAATGGAGAGGAGGGGGCCATAGAGACATCTGCTCGGAGGTTTTGAAGTAATTGTGAGCTTCCCTCCCTAAAGCTTCTTAATTTGCTAACGGTCCGCACCAACATTTGGTGGGGTGGATTAATTTACAATATAGGGTGAACGTTAAGGGTTTTTCGCACAAAATGGCGGCCATGTGGACTTACCTGATCTCAGAATGGCTGCAATGGTGGTCCTGTCTGTTCAAAATATGTGTCTATCAGATGTGAAGAAGGTACATTTGTCCCTCTCACATCCGTTAAGCCCTTCTAGATACTTGTGGGATGGGGGGGGTGTCTGTGTGCATGTGTGTAAGTATATATGTGTGTGTAGGGCAGGAGAGCGCAGTTCCAACAAAAGCAGTAGGTTATAACGAAGGATGTTTGGGGTATATCAAAAAAGTCAAGATGGAGGCTAGAATCTTGCAACTGAATCTTCCTCTCCTTTTAATTTTTTATTCAATGACTAATGCAGTCCATACAAAGCATCCGTTGATACTTCTGTGAATCTTCTATTATTGTTATTCAGTGATATGAAAGGTGGTGTTTTTCTCAGAAAAAGCACACCATCGCTAAGAGAGCTTGAGCTGCCCAACCATCTCACCATTCCTAAATGCCTAAAAACACACAGAACGTGCTGAAATTCACGCTATATTATTTCCTCCAGATGGATTTTGTCTTGGGGAGAAAAAAAGGTTCTCCTGGAGCGGGGGGAAGGGAGAAAAACACCTTTCCCATAATCACAAAAACTTTCCCTAATTTAACTTGCTTTAGTCACATGATAAATATAGGATCACTTCCTCAGCTTTACCAGTTGTAGTGACCTAGGTTTACGGAGTAATTACAATACACAATTAGTCCCAAACAAAGCTATTTTATTGTAACAGCTGAGAATTACATTCATTCCCAGCTGAGTCCCAAATAGTTGCAAAACAAGTCCTTTAGAAGAAGTCCTTTGGGATAATCACCAACCTTTATCTTCTTTGACACCCTGCCAAAGGCCTTACTTGGTAAAGCCCCACAAAGTTCAGAAACAAACAAGACACGTCGACTGGAAACAGAGTTAGCAATGTTGCTTTCCTGCAAAAAGGCCCAAGTGTCTTTGTTTCTCTTTTAAGCCTTATAGGAGGGGCCAGTAATCTTCTGGCCTTACTCCCAAGTCGTCCCTTTTGCTTTAGCTGCTCTTGCCTTCTGGCAGCTCTTTGCATGCGTGCACTAGGAACAGGCTCCTCCTGTTCCTCTGCCTCTCTGCTGTCTGACTCTGGAGGCTCCGGAGTCCACGCATAACTCTCAGATGGCCCTGGCCCCATCTCTGCCTCCAACACAGAGCCCTCGTCCGGGCCTTCCCCAGACTCCAGGACTGGCCCATGTTCCTCCCCAACCTTCTCACTCTCGGACTCTGCTGCCAGCTCAGCAGGCTGCTGGCGGACCACAAAACCAGGAGAAAATTACTTGTGCTTCAAATTTCTGTAAAAAAATTATTTGATCTCATGCTGCAGTGCTTGCCATAAGTTTATGCTGAAAAATGAATTAGAGCTATAGTATTTGATGATAACAAAACTTAAACAAAAGTTTCTGACTGGGGCCAAAACAGAGGTGGTATTTGGACCGGTTCAGACCGGTTCGCCTGAATCGGTAGTGGAAATTGCGGGTGGGCATGCCCACCTGCCCTGGCTCTATGCCATCCTATTTAGGCACGTTTTTGAGGCCAGATGCATGCACAGACGGCATGCACACCAGCAAAGCACATGCATGAATGGGGCACATGTGAACAAAACGAGTGCGTATACACGCTCATATTTGCAAACTGGTAGGGAAACTAAGTGAATACCATCCCTGGGCCAAACGGCCATTACTTAGCAACAAACTATTGTTCTGGAACTTCAGGATCACTTTACACATTCAATAGTGCTAAATTGGACTTTATTTGGCACTGAACCTCATTCCAAAAATGCTTGATAGAATAGAATAGAATTCTTTATTGGCCAAGTGTGATTGGACACACAAGGAATTTGTCTTGGTACATATGCTCTCAGTGTACATAAAAGAAAAGATACATTCGTCAAGAATCATAAGGTACAACACTTAATGATAGTCATAGGGAAACAGTCAATATAAATCTTAAGGATACCAGCAACAAAGTTACAGTCATACAGTCATAAATGGGAGGAGATGGGTGATAAGAACAATGAGAAGATTAATAGTAGTGCAGACTTAGTGAATAGTTTGACAATGTTGAGGGAATTATTTGTTTAGCAGAGTGATGGCATTCAGGGAAAAACTGTTCTTGTGTCTAGTTGTTCTGGTGTGCAGTGCTCTATAGCGTCATTTGAGGGTAGGAGTTGAAACAGTTTATGTCCAGGATGTGAGGGGTCTGTAAATATTTTCACAGCCCTCTTTTTGACTCATGCAGTATACAGGTCCTCAAAGGAAGGCAGGTTGGTAGCCATTGTTTTTTCTGCAGTTCTGATTATCCTCTGAAGTCTGTGTCTGTCTTGTTGGGTTAATCTATGAGAGCCAGGTATTTTCAGTGTGGCTACTTTCAATCTTCTATATTTATAGAGTAAATGTTTTAGCCTATATTCATCTTCATCTTCTGAAGGCTCTTTGGTGCTCTCTGAGCTTCGCCTTTTCCTTGCCGACCTTTCATTATCATGTTAGGTAACATCAACAGTGCTAGAAGGAAAAGGGGTTTGTTCTCTTTATATATAAGTGGCTTTGGCCTGTCAATGTTGGTGAAAGTAGTCTTGGTGGTTCATGTTGTGGTCCGTCAGCAGCCTGTGGAGCTGGCAGCAGAGTCGGACAGTGAGGAGGCTGGGGAGGAACATGGGCCAGACCTGGAGTCTGGGGAAGGGCTGGACAGGGCTCTGTGTTGGAGGCAGAGATGGGGCTAGGGCCATCTGGGAGTGATGCGCAGACTTCAGAGCCCCCCAGAGTCGGACAGCAGAGGAACAGGAGGAGTCTGTTCCTAGTGCACGCATGCAAAGAGCTGCCAGAAGGCAAGAGCAGCTAAAGCAAAAGTGACAACTCAGAAATAAGGCCAGGAGATGATTGGCCCCTCCCATAAGGCTTAAAAGAGAAACAGAGGCACTTGGGGCCTATTGCAGGAAAGCAATATTGCTAACTCTGTTTCCAGTCGGCATCTCTTGTTTGTTTCTGAACTTCGTGGGGATTTGCCAAGTAAGGCCATTGGCAGGGTGTCAAAGAAGATAAAGTCTGGTGATTATCCCGAAGGACTTCTTCCAAAGGACTTGTTTTGCAACTAATTGGGACTCAGCTGGGAATGAACGTAATTCTCAGCTGTTACAATAAAATAGGTTTGTTTGGGACTAATTGTGTATTGTAATTACTCCGTAAGCCTAGGTCACAACAGTTCCTTGATTAGGCTCTTGTTTACTGTGAGGTTGTTTGTCTAAGTTTCTTGATCGGGGTTTTGTTTATTCCTTGATTGTTGATCAGATGTTAATCTTGGTGTTAATTTCAGCTCATCTGGGATGTTTATTGCTGATGAGGAGATGTTTTGGTCTTTTGTTTCCTCTTTGGCTTTTTGATTGTCTGTTTTGAAAGGTATACAGATGTTGTTTATCTCTATGTGCCTGTGGATGGCTGATTTATCCGAATGGAAGGCTTCCAAAAATTCTCTAGTATTTTGGACTTGGTTTTGTCATAATGTTCACAGGTCCCAGTTGAAACTACAGTTAAGTTGGTCCTTGAAATTAAGGATGTGCAGCTTTTGTTAAATTAATTAATTAAATTAAATTAATACAGGCAATCCTGGGTTGTATAAACGGAGACACAGACTCAAGTTCACATGAAGTATCAGTGCTGCTTTATAAAAACCCTAGTAAGACCACACCTAGAATACTGCAGTTTTGGTCATCATACTACAGAAAAGATGGTGAGACTTTGGAAAAAGTTCAGAGAAGAGCAACTAAGTTGATCAAAGGCCTGGAGACTAAAACTTATGAAAAACGTCTGCAGGTTTTGGGTTTGGCTACTCTAAAGAAAAGAAGAATTAAGGGCGACATGATAGCAGTCTTCCAGGATTTGAAGGCTGCCACAAAGAAGAGGAGGTCAAATTATTCTCCAAAGCACCGGAGGGCAGGACAAGAAACAATGGATGGAAACCAGTGGTGGGACTCACTTACCTTCCCTACCGGTTCACAAATTTGAGTGCATGCGCCACCTCTGCGCATGTGCATGGCCTTCTGTGCATGTGCAGTAGTGACGCATTAAGTCCAAGCAAGTGGACGGAGCCTCCCACAGTCGCTGCTACCGGTTTGCATGAAAACTGTAAACTAATCAAAGAGAGAAGCAATCTGGAATTAAGGAGAAACTTCCTAACATTGAAGACAATAAACCAGTGGAACAGATTGCTTCCAGAAATCATGGGTGCACCATCATTGGATGTTTTAAAGAAGAGCCCAGACCAGTGATGGCTAACCTTTTCCAGACCAGGGGCCCAAAAAGGGCGCTTGAGCGCCAAAAATGCAATGCATGCACGGCCCCCTGCATGCACCGTGCCCCTATGCATGTGGCTCTGGGCATGTGCCCCACCCCCATGCATGCACACATACTCCCTGCATGCGTGCACTTCCCCTGCACGCACCCCCCCGCGCATACACAACAGAGACCCGAAGATCAGCTGGCTGGCAGGAGGCCTGTGTGCATGCGCAGCAGAGTTTAACTGAGGCGATGGCTCGCATGCCATCAGAGAGGGTGCTGCATGTCACCTCTGGCATACGTGCCATAGGTTCGCCAGCACGAGCCTAGACAGTCACTTATCTGAAATAGTATATGTTAGATCGGCACCGGAAAGAATACGCGACTCAGCTGCTGTCCGTTCAGCACCTTTATTCAGTACAAACAGAACTGCCGGCTGAGGCTGCGGAGCCTCCTTATATTCTGTTCGGGCATGTCCGCCGGCCAATGACAGTCATTTAAATTTCCCGCCGGTGGAAACAACCAATCCCCTGGCGGATGTCCTTATAAGGACATATCAGTATAGGTTGTCCTACTTAAGCAGGGGGCTGGATTAGAAGATCTCCAAGGTCCCTTCCAACCTATTCTGCTCTGCTCTGCTCTGCTCTGCTCTGCTCTGCTCTGCTCTGCTCTGCTCTGTCCCATTCTGTTCCGTTCCGTTCCGTTCTGTTCCGTTCCATTCCATCGCTATCGCTATCGCTATCGCTATTGCTATCTCTATTCTATTCTAATTGTGGGAGGGTGGATTTAAATGTCTGATTTATAATTTTAGAGCATCAGAGATTAATACTCCTGAGGGAAAAAACCCACAAGGCTAAAAATTCCCACCCACACATGTGTTTATTGATTACACTAGACATCAAATGAAAGCTTTCATACACTCTAATGATGCTCTGACAAATGCTTATTGAGTTCAACCATGCTTTTGAAGGACTTCTCTGTTTTCAAATCAGCCCTTACTTGAAACAGACAAGGGCATTTTACAAAATGTTGCTATCCATCTGGGAAATCTGTATTATTCAACCAAAACTTTACTCACAGTCGTCCACGTGCCACCTACTACCCCTAAATAAATCTGTGGATTATCCATTTAAAAAGCTCTTTAATTGAGCCGAGCTGATTATTTCTTCCTGGGAAGATAAGTGAGTCTGAGATTCCCTTCTTCCCTGGAAGGTTAAAGGCCTGTGTGCACCACTCACAAATCTTTCTAGATAATCTTTTTCTTTGCAACCAGAAATTAGAGAGAGCTTTTGTTCCTACGGGCCAAGTGGGCAATGATGGATGAAGCGAGAATCTCTGCCACATAATCACTTCATCACCCTCATGGCTGAGAAACAGATTTGAAGGTAGACAATAATTTGTGCTAAGGAAACTTGTCTATTTCGGTTATAACATTTCATTTGCAAGGGTATGAAAGGGGGGGAATGGTCTCTAAGCATTGTGTCAGTGGGACGCACAACAGTCCTAGGTCCTTTGTCAACAAGCATAGGCAGATCAAGAACATTTTGAGGTCTGGACAACTTGTATGTTGATAAAAGGGATTTAGAGCCATTTTTGGAGGTCTCACACCACCAGCCTGCGGAGAAAGTCTTTCTATTGCTCACTGCATGTGAGAAGGGGGGAATTGGCCATCAAATGTCTTATTTTGGAACCTAGAAGAATTGTTGGAAGAAATGTCCATCTGGGTTCAGTTCCAAGTGGGGAAGAAGACACTGGAAACATGGAGGCTGATTGAAAAGATGTTTTTATTGATGGGCAGGACCACATGGTTTGAGGCAATTGAACACATGGATATGAGAGAGAAAAAGAGATATATACCCTCTCTTGGGCTTTGAACTTGCTTCCTGTTCCTGTGAAAGAAATGTACCCTGATTGGTTGTCAGACTCCCATGGGGCCATGCAGGGTAAACTTTGTAGGTTGTCTTGAGTCCCAGGCTTGGTTGAATCTTGCTGGGTGATTCAATGAAGGGGCTTTTGGCAATTCCTATTATGGCTTAATGGTTTTGTCATGGTTTGGATCTTGAGTGAGGGCTAATCACGGGTGAAATCCAGCAGGTTCTGACAGGTTCTGGAGAACCAGTGGCAGAAATTTTGAGCAGTTCGGAGAACCAGTAGAGGAAATTTTGAGAAGTTCGGAGAACCAGCAAATACCACCTCTGGCTGGCCCCAGAGTGGGTTGGAAATGGAGATTTTGCAATTCTCTTCCCCAGGAGTGGGGAGGGAATGGGGATTTTGCAATACCTTTTCCCCAGGAGTGGGGAGGGAATGGGGATTTTGCAGGATCCTTCCCCTGGAGTGGGGTGGGAATGGAGATTTTGCAGTATCCTTCCCCTGCCACGCCCACCAAGCCACACCCACAGAACCAGTAGTAAAAAACATTGGATTTCACCACTGGGGCTAATCCTATCATGTCCGGAGGATGAAGGTCTTTTGTTTTGTAGATAGACTGTCCCAGTCTTTTGTCTTGTAGATAGGATGGCCCAGTCTTTCTGGGGCTATTAACAAAGGTGAGGGCTGCTTTCAAAGAGCATGCATCTCCATTTCTCATCCAGGGAGGTATAATATTCTGCCTTTTTAATATTTCCTAGAATATTTCATTCTTCTAGGAGAGGAGTGGGTGCTAGCTTCCTATAGTAGCAAAGAGGGAAAGGGATGCTTTTCTCATTCTAAAACTCTTTCAGAAGAAGAAATGATCGAGTGGAGGAGCTCCCTGCTATGTGCGTACTTGTGCTTTGTGAATACACAAGGAAGAGATCCCTGCTTGCTTTCAAGCTCCTCCTTTTTGGCTTCATCTAGGAACACAGAACACAGAATAGCAGAGTTGGATGGGACCTTGGAGGTCTTCGAGTCCAACACACGCACACACTCACCCTGTTCGAGCAGGAGACCCTATAGCAGAGGTGGTATTCAGCCGGTTCGCATCAGTTCAGGCGAACTGGTAGCGGCCACCCACCCACTCCGGCTCTAAGTTGTGCTACTTAGGGACGTTTTCGAGGTGGGGCGCATGCACAAACAGAAGCACACGCGAAGCAAGTGTGCACATGTGCAGCAAACCGGTGGTAAAGGTAAGTGAAACCCACTACTGCCCTATACCATTCCAGACAAGTGCCTGTCCAGTCTCTTCTTGAAAGCCTCCAGTGATGGAGCACCCACTTCTGAAGGCAGGCCATTCTACCGGTTGATTGTTCTCACCATTAGGAAGTTTCTCCTTAATTCTAGGTTGCTTCTCTCCTTGGTTAGTTTCCATCCATTGTTTCTCGTCTTGTCCTATGGTGCTTCGGAAAATAGGTTGACCCCTTGAATAGTTTGACCCTTCATTTTCTTTAGATAGAAAATAGGATTTTCTATTCCAAGCAGACCGAACATTGCAATGCTTTGGAAAATAACCCAACAGATTCTGTTGGTATTGAGTAATGTTTGAGTAATGTAGAATCCACTGAGTGGACTGCAAAACTTTCTAGTTTGAATGCTACAGAACTCCACAGAACTCTTTTTTTAAATTCCAGATATAAGAAATTATTGACAATGATTTAAGTAGGGATCGCTATCATGGCAGGATAAGAAAGTTTAGGCTTCAAGCCCAGGTTGTCCCCAACTTACAACGATTCATTTAGTAACCTTTCAAAGTTTTTTTTTTTAAATTTGATTTATATGCCGTCCTTCTCCGGAGACTCAGGGCGGCTTACAATGCGTTAAGCCATAGCCTTCATACTTCTGTATATTTTATACAAAGTCAGCTTATTGCCCCCACAAACTGGGTCCTCATTTTACCTACCTTAGAAAGGATGGAAGGCTGAGTCAACCTCGAGCCTAGTGAGATTCGAACTTACAGTAATTGCAGACAGCTGGTGTTAATCACAATGCTTTTAGTCTGCTGAGCTACCAGGCTCAGCAGAAAAGGGAGATTATGAGGGGGAGGGTTAGGAAGAGGAGAGGGAGGGGAGGGAAGGAGAGGTAGAGCAATTGGTGGAGGAGGAGGAAAAAAGGGAGAGAGGGGGAGAGAGGGATGGGGAGTGGGAGGGAGGGAGGGGAGGAGGCAGTGGGACAGGAATGAAAGGGGGAGACTGTGGGGGGAGGGAAACTCCTATGTTAAGTTATGACAGGGGCAAAATTCACTTAGCAACTGTCTCGATTAGCAGCCAAAATTTTGGCCTCAGTTGCGTTCATAAGTCGAGGACTACCTGTATAAGAAAAATTAGGCTTAAACTCATTTTTGGAGTAAGTGCTACCAAAAATGAGCATCTCACCTGCACCAATCCTGCTCGGTTTTAATAAAATTGCACTATATTCATGGAATGGCAAATGTTGAATGGGAACAAGTAACATTTGCTTTAATTAAGTTGCATGTCTATTCATAAGAAATATTTCTCGAAAATGGAAATGAAAAGGTCTTCCTTCCAACAGGAAAATCCAAAGTCGAAAACAATTATGGCTCAAAAGGGAAATAAGCAATAAACAAGTCCAAAAAAACCACTTCCCAAGCCAATGATGTAATAATTTGGGTTGATGATGGAAGCTCTGATGAGAAGTTTAAAACGTTTACATTCTTTCACCTGCTTGATGCCCTCCGGTGGTGAGAATCGTCACTGCAGAGTTCCAAAAATCAAGATAATTAAAAGTGTTCCACTTTAGCTAAAGATGTAGATTACTATTGTTTATCTAGGCTGACCAGAAAAAAACTGGTTTTCATTCCTTTTCCAGCAAATTGTGGAAAAGGGAAGATTTGCTCTTCAAACAGGAATATTAAAATATGGGACATTGAAAATGATTAGTTTTTCTTTCTTTCGTTCCTTCCCCTCCCTTCCTTCATTCTTCCATCCATCCAATCTCTCTTTCCTTCCTTCCTTCCTTCCTTCCTTCCTTCCTTCCTTCCTTCCTTCCTTCCTTCCTTCCTTTTAGAATATTGCACCACTCCACAAACAATTTACAGTATTCAAAAAAAAGTGGTAAGAACAATAATTGTTTTCATTATTATTGCTTATTTAATCAACCAGTGGAAAGGCTTGCTTTCAGAAGTTGTGGGTGCTTCATCTCTGGAGGTTTTTAAGAAGAGACTAAATGGTCCAGGGCCGTGATGGCAAACCTATGACATGCATGCCACAGGTGGCATGTGGAGCCATATCTGTGGGCACATGAGCGTTGCCCTACCTCAGTTCCAGCATGCACGCGCAAACCGGCCAGCTGATTTTTGGGCCTTCTGTGCCCACCGGAAGTCAGGAAATGGGCCATTTCTGGCCTCCGGAGGGCCTCTGGGGGGGGTGGGGAAGGCTGTTTTCGCATTTCCCCAGGCTCCTAGAAAGCCTCTGGAGCCTGGGGAGAGCAAAAAAATGGGCCTTCCGGGCCCACCAGAAGTTGGAAAATGGGCCATTTCCGGCCTCTGGAGAGCCTCTCGGGAGTGGGGAGGTGGGGAAGGCCATTTTTGCCCTCCCCAGGTTCCAAGAAAGCCTCTGGAGCCTGGGGAGGGCAAAAAATGGGCCTACCATGTCCACAGTGCCATTGCATGCCAAAAGCTGGGTGAATGCGGGGGTGGTGGTCATGTGCACATGTGTGGAGGGTGTTGTCTCTGTTGGCTCAAACGAAGCTCCATCTGTTACCAGCAATTCAAGACAGCCACTTCTTTCCCACCTTCTCAAGTAAATAAATCAATCTCATAGTTATTTCATGGTAGCTTCCTTATGCTTACAAGAACAATTTGAGGTAAATTAGAGGAGCTGTCGTGGCTCACTCACCACCCTCCAGAAAAGCAGAGCCTCCCAACCAAGTTATCTAAGAAATTATGTTGGTTAAGATGCTTCCTTTGAAAAACTTCAGTTCAATTCATAAATTTTTTGTTCATTTTCTTTTACTTTTCTTTACTTTTCTTCTACTTTTTTCTTGCACAGATAGTCCTCGACTTAAAACACTTCGTTTAGCGATTGTTCAAAGTTGTGAACGGCATTGAAAAAAGGTGTTTAGGATTGTTTGTCATGCTTAATGGCCGTTAGAGTCGTTCCCCATGTTCACACAAGCAAAATTCGGACACACGGCTGATATTTTTTAATTTATTTTTAAAACAAAATTTAATACATCAATCCTCCCTTATCTGTGACATCTCGGTACTATCTTCCAGAATTCTTCACCTTCTTCCATAAGTTTCTTCTATCTTGATCTTCATCTGAGCCATTCTAACAATTCGTTGCTAAAACACTATTCTAATCATCGAGTTTTGATACATAATTATAATGATTATAATATTAATCATTTATATCTCTTTTCCAACCAATGATAAAAATAATTCCATGTTTTAAAATATTCTGACTCTTCCCTATCCTTAATCATCAAAGTTAATCTATTCATTTCTGCACAGTCTAAAAAAATTTTTATTACTTCTTCTTCCAAAGGTATTTTCTCTGCTTTCCAATTTTGAGCATAAACAATTCTTGCAGCTGTTATTATATGTATAATCAAGTAAATATTTTCCTTATTAATTTTTTCAGCAACCGGTTGGTATTTATGACGGAGTTGCAGTGTCCCAGGGTCATGTGATTCGCTTAACAACTCAGGCAAGAAAGGTCACAAAATGGGGCAAAATTCACTTAACAAATGTCTCACTTAAGAACAGCAATTTTGGGCTCAATTGTGGTCGTACTGTTAGGATACGGTGTGAGCCTAACAGGTTGTCCAGGCAATATATGTGTTCTGTGACTTTAATATAGATATGTATTATGTGACTTTAAGTTTTACTGCTGAATCATTGTAATGCTGAGTCATGCTGTAATTAGATAATCACTAGTTGTAAATGTATTTAAGAAGGAACTAGAATGTAGTCAGTTGATGATATGCTACCATTGTGTGAAGAGTTGCTACCATTGTGCTATCATCGTGGGTGGATCTGCTACCATCGTGGTTTGTGCACCAGAGTGAACTTGCTATTCTAACCAACTACTGTTTGTATGGTAAGAAGCTTTTTGTATCACTGGACTGATTTAACTGGCAAAGACTTGGATTGTTTAAAAGACTATGAGATTGTTTTTTTACTATAAAGTAAACTTTTGATAAACCAGTTTGCACATCTCTTATTCATTGCTCTCAGCAACGTTTCTCTGTGCTCTACACTCTGCTGGTTGGTAACACAACAACCATATCCTTAACACATATGTTGAGGACTACCTTACTGTAATGGTAATGGGATGTGTGGAATGACCTTGGCTGATAGGAGGAAGAGCCATGGGCTAGACAACCATCCACCAAGATTGAGTTCAACCTTTTGAGGTAGTTCAGTCCAGACAAGACGCACAAACCAGGAATAACAATGTTACTTTTAATGTAAGGTTCAGGGGCGGGTTTCAAATCCCATCACTACCAGTTCGCTCATGCGCATGCGCGACGCTTCTGTGCATGCTCAGAAGCATCCAGGAAAGTGGGCGGAGCCTCCCACCACCATCTCTACAGGTTCCCCCGATCCGGTGCGAACCAGTAGCAACCCACCACTGGTAAGGTTATAGTAGTAGAATCTGGTGAGTCTGAAAATTAGGGAGGGTCTCCTCTGAGCCCCTTCCCATTGCATGCTTCCCACGTCCCCTTTTCATCTGTGGGCTGGGATATCCTTTGCAGCTCTTGGCCTCTCTTTCTCCTGCCTCCCAAAGTCATTCTCAATCTCATACCATGCAATCTGGTGACATATGTCAATATTGCATATATGTGGAAAGGAGGCCCCTAAGGCAATTCCAAAATAGATGTGGATACTCCTTCTTTGACTAAAGGAAGAGCTAAAACTGTTCAAATTCTCTAGAAATGACCAGTAGGAAGGCAGACCGAGGCCCATAATCTTGAAATGTGTTTTCTTTTTCTTTTCTTTTTTTAATTTTTATTTTTACTGCATTTTTACAATTAAACAAATCTTACTCATATCTTAAGCATAACTGCGACCATTTACATATTATGACATTCCAGTTCAAATACATTCTGTACATTTTTACTATACATTTTAATTCTACTTCTATTTTGTCTATTTCTTTTTCAATTTTCTGTTCTCGATCCAGTCGTACCACTTCTCCCATGTTGCGTAGTATTCCGAATCTATTTGTCCTTGCAGTTCAATTGTCAATTCGTCCATTTCTGCGCAATCACATATTTTTTTAATACCTTCAGAAGGTATATTTGTATTTGTATTTCTCCAATATTGCGCAAAAGCTATCCTTGCTGCTGTTATTATATGTAAAATGATATATATTATTCTTTCTGTCATATCTTCCTTTAACTATCCTTAGGAGAAATACTTCCAGGTGTCAAGTTTCGAGGTCATCTCAAATAAGTTGCATTTTAAACAAAGTCTTTGATGAAAATCTCGCATTTATTAAGCACGACATCCTAACTCCGACTCCATTGTAGCCAACACTGACTTCCTGACCCAAAACCCTCCCTTTCCTTTCTCCACTCCTCTGCACTCATTGGCCATCTTCCAAGTCACTCTACCCCTAATCTACTGCTCCAGCTCAATGGAATTTCCCCCCTCCCATCCCATCTCCTAGGGGATATTATCTCCAGGGAAAATAAGTAGGTGAAAAGTCAAACGTCCCTTTCCAGGTGCCTCCGCTTCTCCTTCTTATGTCAGCATTAGAGTAAATGCAGCCTGAAGTGCTGACACCAGGGTGTATTCAATCTGAAATCCTGTTAATTCCTGTAACCACCTATGTATTTTCTTCCAGTATGAAATGTGTTTTCATTGGGGTAATGAAATCTAGGACCCTTCTTTCAATCATTTGTGAGCTGGCCAGTTTAGGCTACATTTACCTATCCAAACGTGCTATAGATTCTGTTAACGTAACTTTACAATGAAGACAGGGTCTTCAAAAAATTTAGCAAGGGGTTCTCTGCCTGGTTGCTAGGCGAGCGTGACCATGGTGGGCGTGGCCTAGTCAGCCTCCTGCACCACAGCGGGGGGGGCATTTTTGCCCTCCCCGGGCTTCGGAGGCTTTGCTTGAGCCTCTGGGATGACAAAAACGGCCTACCCAGGCTACAGAGGCCCTTTCTTGAACTTCCGGTAGGCCCGTTTTTCACCCTCCCGGAGCCTCTGCGCACTCCCTGTACTTACCTGCATCCAAAACAGGCCCCATGGGGACTCCTGGGAGGGGAGGGGAGGGGAGGGATGGGTGGGGCCAACCAGGAGTGGGATTTGGGGGTTCTCCAAACTGCACAGAATCTTAGCTAGAGGTTCTCCCGAACCGCTGTGAATCCACAGCAGCCACATCTGAATGAAGATCATGTGAGTGCTCACAGCTTGTGCTTCTTGTTTAAACTACCCGGAGGAACTACCATCAGGTCTGACCCTGCTTTGGGGCAGATGAGAGCTTCAGGGCAGGCTTGTCTGATTAAAAGAGCCCCAGGCAGAGTCATTAGTTCCTCCAGGTAGTTTAAACACAAAGCACAAGCTGTGAACACTCACATTAACTTCATTGTAAGGCTACGTTAACAGAATCTGTTGCAAGCCTGAAAATATTTCTCCCGTCCTTTATTTTTCCAAAGTCGCTCCTCATAAGAATTATAACAGTGTTCCAATATCTCAGGGGCTGCCACAGAGAAGGCGGGGGGGGGGGGGGTGGAACTATTTTCCCAAGTACAACAGGGCAGGACAAGAAACAATGGATGGAAACTAATCAAGGAGAGAAGCAACCTGGAACTAAGGAGAAACTTCCTAACAATGAGGACAATTAACTCTTTCTTTCTTTCATTCTTCTTTCCTTCCCCCCTCCTTCCTTCCTCTCTTCCTCCCTCCCTCCCTTCCTTCCTTCCTTTCTTTCCTCCTTTCTTCCTTTCTTTCTTCCCCCTCCTTCCTTCCTCTCCCTTCCTCCCTTCCTTCCTCCCTCCCTCCCTTTCTTCCTCCCTTTCTTTCTTTCCTCCTTTCTTCCTTTCTTTCTTCCTTCCTTCCCTCCTTCCTTCCTCCCTCTCCCTGCCTCCCTCCCTTTCTTTCTTTCTTTCCTTGCTTGTTTGTTTTTAGAATATTGCACCACTCCACAAACAATTGACAACATTAAAAAAAAAGTGGTAAGAACAATAATCGTTTTCGTTATTATTGCTATTTAGTTAACCAATACAACAGCTTGCGTTCAGAAGTTGTAGGCTTCATCTCTGGAGGCTTTTAAGAAGAGATTGGACAACCATTTGTCTGGAATGGTGGAGGGTCTCCAGCTTGAGCAGGAGGTTGGACTAGAAGATCTCTAGAGTCCCTTCCAACTCTGTTATTCTGTTAAGTAAGTCAGATGTTGGCCTCCACCACGCAGTTTATACTCTGCCCTTTTTCTTGCATGGATCTTAATTCCCAGTCCAGGTAAAAAAGGGGGGCAGGGTTAATATCACATGGTTCTGGCTGCAGAGGTGGGATTCAGTCAGTTCAGACCGTTTCGGGCAAACCGGCACCTGCCCAGGAGCAATACCGTCCTATATCACTGTGTTTTTAACACCACACGCTCACATTTCTGGTGCTGGGCGAACCAGTTGTAACAATATGTAAATCCCACCTCTGCCTGGCTGCCATCTTGACTTTTTGACTCAGTATCCTAAAGATACCTCTGCTGCAGAGGCAGGTTTCAGCAGGTTCTGACCAGTTCTGGAGAACCGGTAGTGGAAAATTTGAGTAGTTCAGAGAACCGGTAGTAAACATTCTGACTGGCCCATCTATTCTCTGCCTCCCAAGTCCCAGCTGATCGGGAGGAAATGGGGATTTTGCAGAATCCTTTCCCCAGAGTGAGGAGGGAATGGAGATTTTACAGTATCCTACCCCTGCCACACCCACCAAGCCAGAACCCCCAGAACTGGTAGTAAAAAAAATTGAAACTCGCCACTGCTCTGCTGGAAGTGTCACGCCATTTAACTTATCACCTTGAAGGATTCTGCAACAGTGTGAAATGCTCAGCTTGATTTCTTCCCAGCCGAAGATTTTGCAAAGGCCTCTGGAAGATAAAGATGAGCCGCGTAGATCAAATGCATTGCTCTACTTCTACTGTTGGCTTGTTTAAAATTTCAAGCAGTTTTACTTTGGATTTTAGTCATCCGTCACTTTGTTTTCGTTCATGATTGATGAGGTTCCCAGATCAAAACCTTCAGGTGAGTTAGCGGAGCAGAAAAATCAAGTCTTCAGAAAATACATTAAAAGCCAAGGCAGTGGAAATGGGACTGAGATATACTCTATTAACTGTCTCTTTTTTTTCCTCCCAGACCTGGGAGAGAAGCAGCCTAAACACCGGGACTTTTCTAAAAAAAAATAAACATATTTCAAAGTGGGGGGCTGTTGAGGACAACAAAGATCAATGAGAACACAACAAGAGTTAAATCCAGTCGAGGACAAAATAGAAGTAAATAAATCTGAAGTCATTTGGGGGAGGTGGGGGAGGACTGGCATTTGATGGAGAAAATACAATGCATCAGGCACCAAAGACTGGGGTAGTTTTTTGTTTTTTAAAAAATTTGATTTATATGCTACCCTTCTCCGAAGACTCAGGGTGGCTTACAATGCGTTAAACAATAGCCTTCATACTTTTGTATATTTTATACAAAGTCAGCTTATTGCCCCCACAAACTGGGTCCTCAATTTACCTACCTTAGAAAGGATGGAAGGCTGAGTCAACCTTGAGTCTGGTGAGATTCAAATTTACAGTAATTGCAGACTGCTGGTCTTTAATCACAATGCTTTTAGTCTGCTGAGCTATCCGGGCTCCTAGTAAATAACAGAATGCCAGAGCTGGAAGGGAACTTGGAGGTCTTCTAGTCCAACTCCCTACTCAAGCAAGAGACCCGATACTCATGATGGCGAACTGTGGAATTGAGACCCATATCGGTGGGCACACGAGCTCAGCTCTAGCATGCATGTGCATGCCGGCCAGCTGATTTTTGGGCCTTCTAGGCCCACCGGAAGTCAGAAGATAGGCCGTTTCCGACCTCTGCAGGGCCTCGGTGGGGGAGGGGGCTGTTTTCGCCCTCCCCAGGCTCCTAGAAAGGCTCTGGAGCCTCGGGAAGGCAAAAAACGGGCCTTCCGGTCCCACTGAAAGTCAGCAAATGGGTCATTTCTGGCCTCTGGTGGGCCTGCGGGGAAGGTAGGGAAGGCCATTTTTGCCCTCCCCAGGCTCCTAGAAAGGCTCTGGGCCCTTGTGCCATTGTGTGCCAAAAGCAGGGAGAACACAGGAGGGTGGTGCATGCATGCGCAGGGTGGCAGGACACATAGAATTACGGGTGTGGGCACGTGCACATGTGACCCCCCCCCACTCTCCCTCCATTTTCGGCACGTGATGGCAAAAAGGTTAGCCATCCCTGCCCTATACTATTTCAGACAAAGTGTTTGTCCAATCTCTTCTTAAAAATCCAGGGATGAAGCACTCACAGCTTCAGAAGGCAAGCTGTTCAATTGATTAATTATTCTCATTGTCAGGAATTTTCTCCTTAATTCCAGGTTGCTTCTCTCCTTGATTAGTTTCCATCCGTTGTTTCTTGTCCTGTGCTTTGGAGAATAGGCTGAGTCTCTTTTCTTTTTTCTTTTCTTTTTTTTTGAGCTTTATTATAAAGTTTATTTAATGCAACAATAATAATACAAAGCAGGGTCAGTGGTAACATCATTACAACATCAAATAACTCTCTCTTAACATAAACTACATAAACATGAGACATTCATAGTCCCTTCGCAGAACCTGCCAAAGGAATGCATGGGATGTGCCTTATAATAATACAAATTATTCTTTTTTTTTTCCCCCATTCATTGCTTTCATCCACATGCCTTTTGTCGGTGAAGTCCTCATGGGTACTTATATAAGGCTATCATACAAATACCTTTCCAATTTTCATTCTTAATTTACAATTCACTAAAAGTATAATAACATATATTGCTCATTCAAATTAACTTTCATATTCAATTAAAAGTATCATTATCCATTTTGTCTTTGTTTGATCCAATCGTACCATCTATCCCATACCCTAGAATATTTTGAGCTTTCCTCATTTTTTAATTTCTGCGTTAATTGATCCGATTCCGCACACAAATATATCTTTTGTATTACTTGCTGATCGTTTGGCAAATATTCCTTTTTCCATACTTGTGCATTCGCTATTCTCGCCGCTGTAATTATGTGGTGTATTAAGTATATCTTTTCTTTTCTAATGTTTTGTTTGTAAATTCCTAATAAAAATATCTTGGGGTCTAGTTCAATTTCTTTTCCTACTATTTGTATTATCCACATTCTAATTTTCTCCCAGTATGCCTTAGTTTTGGGGCATAGCCACCACATATGGTAAAAAGTTCCTCTAGCCTGTTTGCACTTCCAGCATTTTGAGTCTAAGTTGGGATACATTTGTGCTAGCCTCGACGGGGGTAAGTGCCATCTATACCATATCTTATATTGGTTTTCTTTATAGGCTGAGTCTCTTTTCTTTGTGACAGCCTCTCAAACATTGGCAGACTGCTATCATGTCACCCCCTGATCCTTCTCTTCGTTAGACTAGACATACCCAGTTCCCGCAATGGTTCTTCATATGTTTTAGCCTCCAGCCCCCTAATCATCTTTATTGCTCTTCTCTGCGCTCTTTCCAGAGTTTCAACAGGTTGTTTTGTTTTTACACTGTGGAGACCAAATGCAGAATTCCAAGTGTGGTCTTACTAAGGCGTTATAAGGTGCTACTAAACACTTCACGTGATCTTGATTCTATCCCTGTGGTAATGGTATTACGGCTGTTAAGCAGATCACTATAGTTGTTAACTGAATGGTGCCATTATTAAGCCTACCTGGTTTACCCCATTGATGCCACTTGTTGGAAGCTGGCTAGGAAGGCCACAACTGGCAATCATGCTATTCTAGGATGCTGCAACCATTGTAAAAAAAAAATGCCACTTGCTAAGCTTATCACATGACCGAAGAGTGATTGTAGGCCTCTTTTGTTCAATGCAGTTATAACCAGTGGTGGGTTTCAAAATTTTTTACTACCGGTTCTGTCGGCGTGGCTTGGTGGGCGTGGCATTGCTTGGTGGCCGTGACTTGGTGGGCATGGCAGGGGAAGGATACTGTAAGATCTCCATTCCCTCCCCACTCCAGGGAAAGGTTAGGAGCCTGGGTTAGCTCTGCAGACTAAAGCACTGTAATTAACATCCAGCTGTCTGCAATTATATCAGTTCAAATCTCGCCAGGCTCAAGGTTTGACTCAGCCTTCCATCCTTTCTAAGGTAGGTCAATTGAGGACCCAGTTTGTGGGGGCAATAAGCTGACTTTGTATAAATATACAAAAGAGAATTGGCAAATACCACCTCTGGTCGGCCCCATAATGGGGAGGGAACGGAGATATTGTAATATCTTCCTCCAGGAGTGGGGAGGGAATGGGGATTTTGCAGTATCCTTCCCCTGCCATGCCCACCAAGCCCCGCCCATAGAACCAGTAGTAAAAAAAATTGGATTTCACCACTGGCCTACTTTGCAAATAAAGAAAATTACGGCAAAAGAGGAAGGTGATTGAAACCATGTTTAGCCATATACAACTGCTCAAAAAAATAAAGGGAACACAAACAGAAGACATCCGAGATCTGAATGAATGAAATTGCCTTATTAAATACTTTGTTCATTACATACAGTAGTTTTATGTTCCCTTTAGGTGTTTGAGCAGTGTATAAACTATTGTGTGCAAAGAACGAAGTATCAATAAGGCTATTTCATTCATTCAGATCTCGGATGTCTTCTGCTTGTCTTCCCTTTATTTTTTTGAGCAGTATATATATCCATGCATCCATACAAAAGGGGGGAAACAGGTATGAATGGTAGAAGCAATTTAGACTAGAATATCTATTAACCATTTGGGTTAACAATGTTTCCTTGACCTCTAAAGTTGGAAATTCTGTTGGTATTTGACCTACGGTCACCACCATAATTCAATCCTTCTCTTATGAATTTATTAAGGGTATTTATATATATATATATATACACCCTTTTCTTCCCAAGTGGATTTGGCAAAGGGAAGGCAGAAATTCCTGGATTATTGCTTTTGAATGCCAGGTGCTTCCTGTTTCTTTCTCATATAGAGAAACTCCTTGCTGGCTTTCGTCTCTTTTTTTCCTTCCTCCCATTCACAAGTCTCTCATTCAAAAGCCGAGTTTTCTTCTTGCCACATTGAAACCGCTCGGCAGAATGGAAGCGATGTATACCTTTCAGCCATCTGTGCTGCTGACAACAATACCCCGGGGTGTCTCTCCTCTGGATTGATCGTATCCTGAGGGCAGAAGAAAATCATGTTTATGATATAAGCAGGCCAGGAGTCTTTGAAGTGGCTGCTTAGAAAAAGGTTTGCAGGTTGAAGATAAAAGAACCGAGGAAGTCCTCAGCGAATGGGGATGGCAAAGCGGAAGACGCAAACCATGAGTGTGATGGATTTGGGTGTCCGCTACGAGAAACCATCATGATTTGTTATTATTCAGTTGCTAAGTTGTGTCCAACAGAGCACGTGAGGTCCCCATGTCCTCTACTGTCTCTTGGAGTTGGTCCAAATTCAAGTTCATTGCTTTCATGGCACTATCTAACCATCTCCTCCTCCGCCATCCAGAGGTGAAATGCTCCCGGATCGGACCGGATCGCCCGATCCGATAGCAATCTTGGCCGGTGGTTTGGCGATCCAATAACAATGGCGGAGCAAAGCTTTGCCCACCCTCCCGGGTGTCACTACTTCCTGGTTTTAACCAGGAAGTAATGTGTTTTTTACCTTCTGTGCATGCGGCATGGGTGCTTCTGAACCAGTAAGGAAGGTAAGTAGATTTCACCCCTGCCACCGTCCCCTTCTCCTTTCATCTTTCATCTTTCCCAACATCGGGGTCTTTCCTGAGGTGTCCTCTTTTCTCATTTGGTGGCCAAAGGATTTGAGCTTCAGCTTTATTATCTGTTCTTCCTTCCAAAGAACAGCCAGGGTTCAATTTCCTTTAGGATTGACTGATTTGATCTAGCCTTGATTGCCCTTGCTTTCACTAAATTCTTGGAATAGAATAGAATAACAGAGTTGGAAGGGACCTTGGAGGTCTTCTAGTCCAACCCCCTGCTTAGGCAGGAAACCCTACACCACTTCAGACAAATGGTTATCCAATCTCTTCTTAAAAACTTCCAGTGGCAGCTGGTGGGCAGCAGGGAATTAGACCTCTTTTCTGGCAGTGTTGCTATCGTGCCATGCCCCTGGTCATCAGAGGTTGCCAGTCTGTTTCCAGATGCAGCTGGTGGGCAATTCAAGGTGTTGGTGATCCCCTTTAAAGCCCTTCATGGCATGAGGTCAGGTCAGGGGTGAAATCCAGAAGGTTCTGACAGGTTCTGGAGAATCGGTAGCGGAAATTTTGAGCAGTTCGGAGAACCGGCAAATACCACCTCTGGCTGGCCCCAGAGTGGGGTGGGAATGGAGATTTTGCAGTATCCTTCCCCTGGAGTGGGGTGGGAATGGAGATTTTGCAGTATCTTTCCCCTGCCACACCCACCAAGCCACACCACGCAGAACCGATTGGATTTCACCACTGGTTCAGGTTACTGGAGGGACTATCTCACCCTAGTGGGATTGGCCTGTCCCACTCATGCCGGAAAAGGAGGAGGCATGCTGTCGGTCCCATCAGCTCAATGCCGGCTGGCAACCCCCAGGGGAAGAGCCTTCTCTGTGGCAGCTCCCACCCTCTGGAACGATCTCAGGACTTTTCGTCAGACCTTAAAAACTTGGTTAACATGGTTAACATGGTTAACTTTTTCCAGTTAGCCGGACTGGCCTGATCCCATGGTTAATTTTTAGAGTTTGATATTAAATATTAATTGAACTGTTTTAAATTTATAGGCCAAATTTTATATTAGTTCCTTTTAAAATTGTTTTAACTTTTGTACAATTGTTTTTTACTTCTGTTCCCCGCCCTGAGTCCGCAAGGAGAAGGGTGGTATATAAATCTAATAAATGAAATGAAATGAAATTATTCCAGCTAGTGGGGTCCAAAAGGAAGGTCTTCTCTACTGTGGCCCCCCAACGTGAGGTTGGCCCCAAGCCTCCTATTTTTTCTTAAGGACCTGAAAACATGGCTGTGCCCATCGGCTTGGTGCTCCAGTGGGGGATCAGCACAATGGAGGGGGTCGACTGAGCAATAACAGATCCCACCTCCCCACACTTGGTGCTCACCCTGCCCATGTGCCTTTCGTTTTAAGGTCTGATTTTAACTTTTTATGTTTTAACTGTATATGTAACCATAATCCACTCAGAGTTACCCTACAGTACAGTGGTGGAATTCAATTTTTTTTTTACTACTGGTTCTGTGGGCATGGCTTGGTAGGTGTGGCAGGGGAAGGATACTGCAAAATCTCCATTCCCTCCCCACTCCTGGGGAAAAGATATTGCAAAATCCTTCTGGGGCCAGCCAGAGGTGGTATTTGCCAGTTCTCCGAACTGCTCAAAGTTTCCACTACCGGTTCTCCAGAACCTATCAGAACCTGCTGGATTTCACCCCCTGCTACAGAAAGATGGGCAGCGAATAAATTTTATAAGTAAAATAAAACAAATAAATAAAAATTATTTAGGATTGAGGCCAATGAGGCCCGTGTTTCTCAACCTTGGCATTTTTTAGATGCCCAGCTGCGTCTCCCAGAATTTAACTCGGGATTGAGGTCCATCCATCTTAAGGTTGCCGAGGTTAAGAAATGCTAAGCGAGGCTATGGATATGGCTACAAAAGGAGACCTCTTAATCAAATTAATTTGATGCAGCAAACTCCTTACAGCAAGGAAAGGAATATAATTAACACTGCTGAGTTTAATAAAGAACGTGAGGGCTTGTAAGATAACATTGGGAACAATAACAACAAACCATCAAGTGTTTGCCGACTCACATCTAATGTCTTACATTCTAAGGTCTTAATCTCCATTAAAAAGAATGCAAGAAGGCCAGACCAGTCTTACCTCTATCTAAAGCAGGGGTGTTAAACTCAAGGCCCGTGGGCCAAATCTGGCCTGCAATGTTGTTAGATCCAACCCATGGGGCCGGGTATGCTTCCTTCAGTATCCAGGAAAGGAAAACCCAGACTTCATCATAGGTTAAAGACTGGTACTTTTACTAGATATGAAATGAACGCAACCATGGAAAGCAGGATTCTGAGGCAAAAAGCGCGAAAGTTACATATGGAAAGCATCCCCTCCCACTGTCCACCATAAATCATCCAATCCACAGGTCTTCCAGAGGTCAGGTGGGAGCAGACGTCTGGTCGTGTCAGCATCCAGGAATGCAGTGTCCGTTGGTCTGATAACAGCTTAGGAATTGGTTTCGTTTCTCAGATTCATACAAAGCCCCGTAAGCCTAAACTCCCCTCCCTCCATTTCTATGGCAGCCGAAGCAAGCGAGCCAAAGCTAGCGAGGTTGACAGTCTACCCAGTGCGAAGACAAAAGATCAGGCCAATGTAGCTTCAGCCCGGTCTACCCAATTCAAAGAGGAAACATGCCATCAGTTTGGGGAGTGGTGTCAAGCTGGCCACGCCCACCCACTTGGCCACACCCACCCAGTTGTCCACGCCCAGCAGCCCCCAAGGTCAACCTCAGCCCTGATGTGGCCCTTAATGAAATTAACTTTGACACCCCTGATCTAAACGGTCAAAAATGTTTAGATTTAAACCTTTCTTCTTAATCTTGGGATATTCCTCTTGATGTTTTAGTTGCAGGGATTAGCAGCCTCATTTTAAGTTTGGGAATTCCAGTTGTTCACCTCCAGCACATCCTGGCAGTGTGCTATGAAAGTTGTGTGTCAGATTTCGTGGTCGTCTCAAATAAATTGCATTTCAAACAAAGTCTTTGATGAAAAAACTCTCATTTATTGAGCACGACATTCTCCGACTCATCGTAGCCAACACTGACTTCCGACCCAAAAACCCTCCCTTTCCTTCCCCACTTCTCTGCACTCATTGGCCATCTTCCAAGTCACTCTACCCCTAATCTACTTTTCCAACTCAAAGGAATTTCCCCCTCCCACCCCATCTCCTAGGGGATATTATCTCCAGGGAAAATAAGTAGGTGAAGAGTCAAACATCCCTTTCCAGACGCCTCCGCTTCTCCTTCTTATGTCAGCACTAGAATAAATGCAGCTTGAAGTGCTGACATCGTGTTTATGGGAGCTCTTAAAATCTGAAGTTGCAGATTATGACCCTAGTGGAAATTTTACTTGCAACTTGGAGAAAGAGAGAGGGGGGAGGGAAGGAGGGAGAGAGGGGGGAATTATTCATCCTGAGGAATTCTGGGAGTTGAAGTCCACAAGTCTTAAAGTTGCCAAATTTGGAGACCCCCGGCTTAGGGTCTCCTACTTAAGCAGAGGGTTGATCTAGAAGACCTTCAAGGTCCTTTCCAATTCTATTATTCTGTATCCCTTGAGTAGTTTTTAGATGAACCTTGATAGAATAAAAAAAATGGCATTTCAGAGTTTTCCTCTCTTTTATGAGCAATGCTGAGAGTACCTCAGTTTGCTGCTAGGTTATCCCAACATTACAAAATATGTCTGGATTATTCATCAAGGTACTGTGGTCCACCAGCTGCCTGCAGAGCTGGCAGCAGAGTCGGAGAGCAAGGAGGTTGGGGAGGAACATGGGCCAATCCTGGAGTCTGGGGAAGGCTCTGCATCGGACTCTGCATCAGTGGCAGAGAGGGGGCCAGGGCCATCTGGGAGTTATGTGCTGCTTCCAGAGCCTCCAGAATCGGACATCAGCGAGGCAGACGAACAGGGGGAGCGTGTTCTCAGTGCACCCATACGCAGAGCTGCCAGAAGGTAGGAACAGTTAAGACAAAAGCAACAACTCGGGAGTCGAGCTTGGCAATGACTGGCCCCTCCCATAAGACATAAAGGAGGAGCAAAGACACATGAGCCTTTGCAGGAAGCAACTTTGTTTGTTCTGGTCAGTTTAAATACTGAAGCTCCGTTTGACTCTGTGCTCCGTGTGGCCTTGCAAAGCTAATTGCCAATTAGGTCTTTGGCAGCATGACAAGGGAGATAAAGGTGGGTGCTTATCAGCCTTATCCCGAGGGACTGTAACAGACTTCTGTCGGACTCTTTACAAACTATTTGTGACTCATTACGAGCTGTGAATGAATATAATTCACACCGGTTGAAATAAAAAGAGGGTTTTTGGGACTAATCGTGGGCTTTTTACTATCTCAGGAAGCCTACGTCAGAACTGGTTACCATCCATCTTATCGAGATAGATGTTCATTTCCATGGTGGTTCCTTGACCAGACTTTTAGCAGAAAGAACACTCAAGAATTCTCTAGCCCAGGTGTCTGCAACCTTAAACACGCAAAGAGCCATTTGGACCTGTTTCCCACAGAAAAGAAAACACCGGGAGCCACAAAGCCCTTCCCGTGCCTGACTATTTCTTGAGCGGCCACAAAACTAGCATATGTAGTTGAATTAAATGTTATCCATGGTTGGCCTACTGGGGGTTGAAAAGCTCAATAAATCGTGTGCCAGTGGGTGTTGCACATTGGCAGTTGTGACGCATGTTTTGAGTAATAGGGAGCCGCAGCAGAGGGGTGAAAGAGCCACATGCGGCTTCAGAGCCCCAGGTTGCTAACCCCCCTTAGGCCTTCATGATTCATTTAGAACTTCCTATCCTAATATAATCTTGCACACACATACTTTTCAGGTTGTTTCTCCAGCACACATTTTTAACACTTTGTTTTTGGCAATTCACTTATGCCAAGACCCTCTCAGGAAAAGGGTGCTCCATCTCTAGAGGTTTTCAAGAAGAGATTGGATACCTATTTGTTCAGAATGGACAAACACCATTTGTCTGGAATGGTGTAATATCTCCTACTTGAGTAAGGAGTTGGGTAGGAGGTTGGACTAGAAGACCTCCAAGGACCCTTCCAATTCTATTATTCAATGTTCTATTTTAATGTCAAGGAGAAAATAGTACCGCATTTCTAATTTTGAAACCTATTATACATGTCCATGCTGCTCAGCATTGCTACTTGACCAGCTGGTCTTCCTAAGTCTTACTCAAACATACCCAGAACATCTTGTCCAGGGCATTTTTCATTTCTCCAACTTAATTTTGATTTCATTTTATTGAGATCAGCCCAGATCCACCCCTGATCTGTTTCTTCCAACCAGAAATTTAATTACCTGGAATGGTTTGAGGAGAACGTATCTCTGCTTTGGCCTTATGTAATTCATAGGAAATGAAAAGCCGAAAGGAAATCAGCTCAGCCTTAGGCTCAGGTGTTTGAAAACATCTCCAGAACCAGCGAGCGAGGCATGGAAACGAAAATACGAAGCCCAAAATAGCAGATTGCACCAGCTGCACTTCCCCTACAGGAGGGTCATTTTAATCTGGTTTTTCTTCCTGTGTGGCAAGATCTTTGTTCTTTTTATAGCTTCATTAACCTCCTCCAAACAGTTGCTATTAACTCCACTTCCCTGCTTGCCAAGATCCTGGGAAAAATTAGCTTCACCACCAGTTGATTTATTTATGTATGTAAGAGACCATTTTTCTTTTCTGGAAGTTGAGTCCTCTTCTGTTTCTTTGATAATATTTAACATATATTAACAATTTTATTAGTTTCTAGTACAGCATACGAAGAAAATACCAAATAGGAAAAAAATAGAGAAGGGAAAAGGGAAGAGAAATGTGGGGGTGGGAAGGGGGGAAGAGAAAGAAAAGGCACTGACCTATGACTCTCTTCTGTGTAGTAGAATAAGGCACTAACATCAAACCTCAACTTTGCACTTTTACAGAATAGTTTAAACGAGCCATTCTATAATGACAAATCTATCCAATTGGTAAAATCCAAAACCAAAGTTTCATTTTTTTCCCCCCACCTCAAGCACAAAGTCCATAAACGGTTTCCAAGTCGAAATAAAAGCATTTGTATTTTTTTTCCTTTGATCTCTGCTAGCTCCATCAGTTTTTGCATCTCTGCTAACTCCATCAATTTTTGCAGCTGTTCGTCCATGGTGGTGACCTTCCATTTCTGTCCGTAGAGTAGTGTTGCGGCCATCAACATCTATAACATTAAAGTTCCAAATCTTTTCCCAAAATCTTTTTCCATTAAACCCAAAATAAAAGTCTCCAGTTTTCTGTTTATATTCACTTTAAGAATGTCCTGTATTAAAGTAGGAAGTCAGGGTTCTAAGTAACACTCCCCAATGAAAAAAAAACTCCGTAGCTTGAAGTTCCTCAAAGCTCCATTTTAGTAGAGATGTCATATTGGATCGGCATTGGATCTTCAGGCCTGCCGACGAATCCTACTCCAATATCCCAAAGGTGCTTTTTCAGGAGGCAACTGGACTTGAAAAAACATCTTTGAGACAACCATGACCTGGATGACTGAGACTCTCTACAGACTTTTAGCTATGCAATTTGGGATGAACACCCTTGGAATGGGGTGGGAGTAGGAATGGGTTTCCAGAGGACAAAATGGCAGACTACAGGAACCAGGAGCACCACTCAGGTGACCCTGAGGACACAGATAAACCTCCAATTTATTTATTTATTTATTTGTTTGTTTAAATTTGTATACCGCCCTACTCCCAGAGGGACTCAGGGCGGTGAACAGCCAAAAATAAAATACAATTTACATACAAAAGTTAAAAAACTATTAAAAAAGATTAAATTTAGGCTCGAAAATTTAAAACCACCAATTTATATAAGCATTTAAAAACCCAATTTAAAACCAATTTAAAAGGGAGAGTTAGGCCAGCCCCGCCTGTTGGAATAGAAGCGTTTTTAGAGCGCGGCAGAAGGTGCGTAAGTCCTGAATCCTCCGTATCTCCGGGGGGAGCTCATTCCAGATGGCAGGTGCCCCCACAGAGAAGGCTCTCCCCCTCGGGGCCGCCAGTCGACACTGTTTGGCCGACGGCACCCTGAGGAGCCCCTCTCTATGGGAGCGGACTGGTCGGTGAGAGGCTATCGGTGGCAGAAGGTGGTCTTGTAAGTACCCTGGTCCTAAGTCATGGAGCGCTCTAAAGATGGTAACCAAAACCTTGAAGCGCACCCGGAAGACCACCGGGGCCCAGTGCATCTCGCGCAGGAGGGGGGTCACATGGGAGCGCCACATCGCTCCCGTCACCACCTGCGCGGCAGCATTCTGGACCAGTTGGAACCTCCGGGTGCTCCTCAAGGGGAGCCTCATGTAGAGAGCATCATGTAGAGAGCCTCATGTAGAGAGCCTCATGTAGAGAGCGTCCAAGGCCTTCAAGGACCCTCTAAAAGGATGCAAAGGACTAGCTGTCTGCAAGGAGTACAAATCCTTCCATTCCCCACTATCCTGTCAGAGCTGAAGAAGCTTCTTGGATGAGAAGCAAAATGTCTTCCAAAGAAAAAAAACAAGAAAGTCCAGTTGCCTCTTGAAAAGAAGCAGCTTTGGGATGACCATGAACCTGGATGACTGGAATCTCTACAGAACCTACTCCAATATTTCTTTGCTTTATCCCATGCCCACCATAAATGATGAAAGAGTCCCATCGCTACATTTACATTTCCAACATTCATTTGAAAGTATTCCTTTGATTTTTTTAATTGGTAAGTCATCGGGAAATTGGACCACTTTAGAAATGTGAGTTGTAACTAAAGACACAGATCTATAACTAGCCCTAGACTTAACTTCATCCTTTGAAGTTACGACGGCACTGAAGAAAGGGACTGATGACAATTTTCACATGTATGACCGTTACAACATGGTCATGTGATCAAAATTCAGACACTTGGCAACTGGCATGTATTGATGACAGTTGCAGTGTCAGGTCAAGCAATCCCCTTTTGCGACCTCCCGACAATGGCTAAGCCAGATTCGTGTTACAAACTTAACAGAGCCTGGATAGCTCTGCAGATTAAGCACCCTAATTAACATCCAGCTGTCTGCAATTACTCCATGTTCGAATCTCCCCAGGCTCAAGGTTGACTCAGCCTTCCATCCTTTCTAAGGTAGGTAAATTGAGGATCCAGTTTGTGGGGGCAATAAGCTGACTTTGTATAAAATATACAAAAGTATGAAGGCTATTGCTTAATGCATTGTAAGCTGCCCTGAGTCTTTGGAGAAGGGCAGCATATAAATCAAATTAAAACAAAAACAAAAAACAGGGCAGTGATTCTCTTAAGGACTGTGCCAAGGAAGGTCGTTAAAAGTGAGCCAAAACTCACTGAAAGACTGTCTTGCTTAGCGTTGGGAATTTTGGGCTCCGTTGCGACCATAAATTGAGGATTACCTGTATGTGAAATTCATTTTGAAAGACGAAATGCATTTCGTAGCACATCACGTTTGGCCCTGGGGGAAAAAATGCACTTGGGAACTGTTGGAAGAAATGTCCATCTGGGTTCAGTTCCAAGTGGGGAGAAAGATAGTGGAAACATGGAGGCTGCTTGGAAAGGTAGTTTATTAATGAACAGATTTGAAGTCCTGGTGCTGCTGAACACATGGGTTTGAGAGGGAGAGGTATTTGTACTCTCTCTTGGGCCTTGCTCTTGAGCTTCCTGTTCCTGTGGCAAGGACATGTATTCTATTGGTTGTTGTCAGATTCCCATGTGGAGTCATGTTTGTTTGAATCAAGTTTGGTTGAACCTTGGGCTGATGTAATGAAGGGGCTTGGTTGTGCCATGTGGTGAGCTCTACTGATAGATAATTCTATTACGTCCTGGAGGGTCATGTCTTAATCCCATCACCCTGGAGCTGAAGTTCTAATTGTCTTGTAGATAGGCTGGCCCAGTCTGAATGTGCACCAGGGGTAACATCCAGCAGGTTCTGACAGGTTCTGGAGAACCAGTAGTGGAAATTTTGAGCAGTTCGGAGAATCAGTAGCGGAAATTTTGAGTAGCTCGGAGAACTGGCAAATACCACCTCTGGCTGGTCCCAGAGTGGGGTGGGAATGGAGATTTTGCAGTAACCTTCCCCTGCCATGCCCACCAAGCCATGCCAACCAAGCCACACCATGCCCACCAAGCCACACCATGCCCACAGAACCAGTAATAAAAAAATGTTGGATTTCACCACTGACATGCACCAAATATTTGCTGGGGGAAGGGAGCTGCAGGGAGCTGCTTTTTGTCTTAAAAAACATGTTTCTCCTTTTCTCATCCAGGGAAATATAATACTGCCTTTTTAATATTTCCTAGTATATTTCAGTCTTCTTTTTCTTTTCCCGACTGTGGGGCGTGTCTCTTTGCCTCAAAATATGAGCTGCTTCCTCTCCTCTTTTGCCTCCTCCTCTTAAGAAATCATACATATTTGCCATGTTACCCGAATAACCTAGCAGCCATTTTTAATTGCAAATGGGAAATGATCCCATGGATTTCAATTGTGATTGTGTGTGTGGGGGGGGGGGTTAAAGAGTAACCTTTCAAGAATGTACAAAACAGCACCCTGGGGATGAACTTTTTAATCCCGACTAATTTCCAGCAACTTTTTTTTTTTTAAAGTCTCTAGGATTAATAACTGAAAGAGTTCAGTCCAACTTTCCCCATTGTGTCAAATCCAGCAAGCAGAGCAAAGAACCTGAAATAATGTATCGTTGACTGAAGAATTGTTTTCAAAGTCAGCTACAGATTTTACGTGGGAAAGGAAAATTTATTCTTTTGTTCTATACGGCTTGATGGGAGACAATCGGTTTTACACTTTTGCCTTTCGGTAGGACTGATCTAGACCAGAGGTGTCAAACTCGGCCTGGGGGCTGGATCCAGCCTGCAGGTTGTTTGAATCTGGCTCATGGGGCCACCCTGGAAACAGATTAAAGATTAAACTAGAGAAAAGGCACACTATCCACCAACAACAACACCATCACCATCACCACCACTACTACTACTACTTCCCCTTCCTCTTCTCCTTCTCCTTCTCCTTCTTCTCCTTCTTTTTCTTCTTTTTTTATTTTTATTTTATTTTCATTTATGTGCCGCCTTTCTCCGGAGACTCAGGGCGGCTTACAATGCGTTAAGCAATAGCTTTCATACTTTTGTATATTTATACAAAGTCAGCTTATTGCCCCCACAAACTGGGGGTCCTCAATTTACCTACCTTAGAAAGGATGGAAGGCTGAGTCAACCTTGAGCCTGGTGAGATTTGAACTTACAGTAATTGCAGACAGCTGTTAATCACAATGCTTTTAGTCTGCTGAGCTATCCAGGCTCTTCTTAGCATATTTCCACAGGTGCAGGGTCCAGATTTTGGATCATTGAATGCCATTTTGCATGATCAGCTGCGTCTCTAAGGCTCAGGCCTGTGGCTTGCATGTCTTTGTTGATGGTGTCTTGCCGTCTGTTTTGCTCAGGGTTCTGCTGCTTGCTGCAAAGAGGTAAATTGCTGGGAGCAGATTTTTTTTCCCTTGTGTTAATCAAGCTATGCTAAAAATGAAAATGAAAGTAAAGCAGGCTATTTGCTGCAACGTCGCAAAATTAGGCAGAGGCAGAGGGAGATTTCTTTTTCTTCTTTTCCTCACCAACAAAAGGGAGGTACGTCTTATACTCCGGTGTGTCTTATACTCCAAAAACTACGGGAAATCAGTAGACCAGTGAAATGCTGTGGACATAGTATATTTAGACTTCAGCAAGGCATTTGACAAAGAAGACCACAACCTACTTCATAGTAAGCTAGAAAAATGTGGGATAGACAGACTGGCTGACAAACTATACTCAACGAGTAGTCTTTAATGGTACTACATCTACATGGAGAGAAGTAAGCAATGGGGTACCAGAAGTTTCCGTCTTAGGGCCAGTACTCTTCAACATCTTCATAAATGACCTCGATGAGGGAATAGAAGGGAAACTCATCGAATTTGCAGATGACACATTATGTGGCAGGAATAACCAACACCCCAGAAAACCTCCTCGGGATCCAAAAAGATTTTGACAGACTTGAACGATGGGCCTTATCCAACAAAATTGAGGACCCAGTTGTGGGGGCAATAAGCTGACTTTGTATAAAAAATATACAAAAGTATGAAGGCTATTGCTTAACGCATTGTAAGCCGCTCTGAGTCTCCGAAAAGGGTGGCATATAAATCAATTTTTTAAAAAAAATGAAATTTAAGGTGGAGAAAAGCAAGTTTTTACACCTGGGCAGGAAAAACCAAAAGTACAAATACAGATTAGGCAAAATCTGATTCAAAAACAGTAACTGTGAAAAGGACCTTGGAGTCCTAGTGGACGATCACTTAAATATGAGTCAGCAGTGTGCCACAGCAGCCAAAAAAAGCTCATACAATCCTTGGTTGTATAAACAGAGGCATAGAATAAAAATCACATATTAGTACCGCTTTATAAAGCCTTAGTAAGGGCATCCTGGAATACTGCATCCAGTTTTGGTCACCTCATTACAAAAAAGACTTTGGAAAAAGTGCAAAGAAGAGCAACTAAGATGATTAAAGGCCTGGAGACAAAAACATAAGGTTGCAGGAATTGGCTATGTCTAGTCTAGAGAAAAGAAGGACTGGGTGGTGGTGGTGGACATAATAGTATTTCAATATTTGGGAAGCTGCCACAAAGAGGAGGAGAGTCAAATTATTTTCCAAAGCACCAGAAGGCAGGACAAGAAACAATGGATGGAAACTAATCAAGGAGAGAGGCAACCTGGAATTACGGAGAAACTTCTTAACAGTGAAGACAATTAACCAGTGGAACAGCTTGACACTAGAAGTTGTGGATGTTCCATCAGTGTCCAAGACTGGACAGCCACTTGTCTGAAATGGCATAGGATCTCGTGCTTGAGCAGGGGGCTGGACTAGAAGATTTCCAAGGTCCCTTTCAGCTCTATTCTGATTGATTGATTGATTGATCCTTCTTTAAAACTACTGAATGCTCTCTTGGTAGTGTTTACAGGCACTTTACATGCTTATGGCTGGAATTGGAGTACCCAAAACTTCACTTCTTTTACCAAAGTAAACTAGCATAAATACATCAGGATCCTGGCCTACACATAACGATTTAAAATAGAGAAGACACATATTTTAACATATACCCAAAATTGCAGCTTTCCGTTTTCTCTCTTCCTGGCCACATGCAATCAAGATGTGATCAAGGCACCTTCTGGCCAGCAGTTTCCAAAGCAAATTATAGCCTGAGGTTTTTGAGGTCCCTGCTCATGGCTGACTCCATCAATCACTTCATTTTTTATTTTTTATTTTTTTTGGCCCAAATTGTCGGGAGTACCCAGAGACGTTTTTGGCTCACTGTCTTCTATAAAAGCCTTCTTAAAGGTCTCTTCTTAAATTTCTGTGGCCAAATTGTACGCCCAAAAGTGTTTAATCGATGTGGATTTGAAGCACGTCAGAAGTCAAATGAAGTTTTCCATCAGATTGACATGGTGTAACTGTAATTATTTCCGACCATAGTTTTTTTTTTTTTGCTTGGGAGGCTGTCTCCAGCTGGGCTACTTCTATGGGCAGCCTTGGTTTACAAGGCTCCACGAGAGAACTGCCTTGGCATAAATCAGCAAGAATTTCAGACTTTCCCTACTTATTTCTTTGGCTTCCTCCTTTCTCTTCTCTTCTCCCCTTCCTTTTTCTTGTGTCTGTGAACCAGGGGTGGGTTCTAAAAAATTTTTACTACCGGTTCTGTGGGCGTGGCTTATTTTGTGGGCGTGGCTTGATGGTCATGTGACAATTATTTAGGATTTAGCAGAGGTACTGGTCCACCAGGCTTTTAACTGCTTGCAGAGCTGTACCGATCTACCCATTTATTTTTTGCAGGCACTGGTCTACCCATGTATTTTTGCAGGCACTGGTCTACCCATGTATTTTTGCAGGCACTGATTTACTCATGTATTTTTGCAGGCACTGGTCTACCTATTTATTTTTGCAGGCACTGATCTACTCTTTCCAGGCACTGGTCTACTCATTTGTTTTCTTTTAACACTGATCAGCTGTAGGGCGGCCCTTTGAAGCCCCACGGCAAGAGTTTAAACAGTTTTTTTCCCTCTAGCCATCAGCTGGGACTCAGGAGGCAGCAATAGATTGGGGGTGGGGCCAAATAAAAGGTAAGAATAACATGGGGGGGTTGGTGGGGTTGTGCAGGGAGTGGGGGAGCCAGGGGGGCAGGGGGCAGAACCGGTTCGGTGATGTCGTATCGTCATCGCTACCGGCTCGGGAGAACTGGGCTGAACCGGGAGGAACCCACCACTGCTGTGAGCCCTCATTTGATTCAGAAGATTAAAATTACAAAAGGAATGTTGAGAGTAACAATTGGAGCATTTAAGCTGTGAATCAACCTGGTCAGAGGTGGGCTTCATATTCTGTTACTACCAGTTCGCCCAGCATCGGAGATGTGATATAGGCTAGGTTGCTTGTACCGGTTTCCTGAACTGGTTCGAACCAGCTGAATACCAGCTCTATAAACCTGGTACTTTAGGAATATCGGTTCCCTTGGTCACCTATCAGCTAATACTGGCCACTTGGTTGATGTTGCCACCACCTAGTTGGAGAGGCAGGAAAGGAGTAGGAAGTGAGCAGGTAGTTCTCGGCCTACAACCACCACTGAGCCCAAAAATTTATGTTGCTAAGTGGGAAAATTTGTTACGCGAGTTTTTCTTGCTACATTTGTTAAGTAATCAGTGCACAGTTCTTACAGCTTTATTTATTTATTTTACTGATTAGAATTTGTCCAACAAAAACGAGAACAAGAATAAGAGAATAAAAATACAGTGACAGGGACGATAGGCCCATTAGTGCACTTATGTACGCCCCCTCTACTAACCACTTAAGTATGAAGTGAGGTCCACGGAAGTCAATTTGTGACTGAAACTGTGAAAAATTATACCTGAGACAACTGGATCGGGTAGGGCATTCCAAACTTTGACAACTCCATTATAGAAATCGTATTTTTTTTACAGTCAAGTTTAGAACGATTTACATTGAGTTTAAAGTGGTTGTTTTTGCACATATTATTGCGATTTTAGCTCTTCCTTTAGCCAAAGCAAGGAGTATCCACATCTATTTTGGAAATGCCTTAGGGGCCTCCTTTCCACATATATGCAATAATGACGACATACATAGGTAACCAGATTGCATGGTATGAGCATGAGAATGACTTTGGGAGGCAGGAGAAAGAGAGGCCAAGAGCTGCAAAGGGTATCCCAGCCCACAGAAGGATAGGATGGGATGGGATGGGATGGGATGGGATGGGATGGGATGGGATGGGATGGGATGGGATGGGATGGGATGGGATAGGATAGGATAGGATAGGATAGGATAGGATAGGATAGGATAGGATAGGATAGGATAGGATAGGATAGGATAGGATAGGATAGGATAGGATAGGATAGGATATGATAGGAAAGATATATCCCAACTCAAGAGCAAACTGTTGGAAATGCGACCATCAACAGGGCGCCTTCTATCACTGTTGGTGGACCTGCAACCAGGCACAAAAATATTGGAAGATGATATCAAAGTGGATTTCGGAAATTGTAAGAGAGGATTTTGATTTTGACCCCAAAACACTTCTCCTGGGAATCTTGAAAACAGAATATGTAAAAGAGAAAAAGTATCTGATTATACACATAGTGACAGCCGCAAGGATTTCTTTTGCCCAGTATTGGAAGGAAAAACAGCTACCATCAGTAGAATTTGTTATAAAGAAAATATTGGAGTGCGCAGAAATGAACAAATTATCCCTAGAAATCAATGACAGAACAGATTCGGAGTATTATGGCGTGTGGGACATGTGGTATGAGTGGATGGAGAGAAGAAATAAAAAATGAGATAGTATATAGAGGTTAATTACTAGCCAATTTATGAAGATATATATTACTGAGTATTATTATATGCAATGATTATTAAGATAAAATCTACTTATAAGAAGTAATAGTATATGTATATGTATGGCAAGTTAAAAGTTTGTGTATCTGTATATGCATCATGGAACCGAAAATGTTTTTTATTGTATTGCCGATTTGTATAAATAAAAATTTATATAAAAAAAAAGAATAGGATAGGATAGGACAGGACAGGACAGGACAGGACAGAACAGAACAGAACAGAACAGAACAGAACAGAACAGAACAGAATAAATAATTTATTATGGTCATTGACCAACAATAGACATTCAATAAATTAAAACTAATACTGACATTAATCCTGAATTATAACTTCCCTATTATGAAAATACATGATCTCAAACCATTAGGGTCGCTCCCTAATTTACATGAGTGGAGAGCCGATAAGTATGTGAGTAAATGTATTTTTCCAATAATTGTTATAGATATCTCCCAAAAATTGGCACCAGTTGACATCTATAATTCTGTAACCAGTTTTTTTCTTGTGAGCATTACAGCGACAGAGAATTTTGCCACTGCACACGTGGCAGCCAGGTTTGAGTCTTGGAGGAGAAAACCTACATAAAAGTTGTATGTCTTCCCTGTCATGCGATGGGAAGGGACTCAGAGGAGACCCTCCCTAATTTTCAGACTCACTAGATTCTACTGCTATGACCTTACATTAAAAGTAGCATTGGTACTTCTGGTTTGTGAGTCTTGTCTGGACTACTTCAAAAGGTTGAACTCAAGCTAAAGATTAATATAAATAATAAATAATGATAAAGGTTGAACTTTGGGAAACAGGTTGACCTTCTTCTCTCTGTGGCAGCCCTTCAAATATTGGAAGACTGCTATAGTGTCTCTCTTGGTCCTTCTCTTCTCTTCACTAGACTAGCCATGCCCAGTTCCTGCAACCATTCATTGTATGTTTTAGTCTCCAGTCCCCTAAATCATCTTGGTTGCTCTTCTCTTTTTATAGTGTAGTGACCAAAACTGGATTCAGTAGTGGTCTTACTAAGGCTTTATAGAGTGGTATTAGTACCTCACATCATCTTTATTGAATGCCTCTATTAATTTAGGCTTGCATTGGCTTTTTTGACTGATGCCACACACTACTGATCCCCTCGTCTTTGTGACAGCCCTTCAAGTGTTGGAAGACAAATATCATGTCTTATCGTGTCTTATCATAAACTCATCATAAACTCAGCTTTACTAAAGCTTTCTTAGATTAAACACCAACTCTTAGGAACACTTCACGATCCAGCAGGTGTGGACGAGAAAGAGCATATTGGTATGAAGGTCCATCTTCCACATGGCCTGTCCCAGGTCAAAGCAAGTAAAAGTTCAGGAGTTCAAAGTTAGCATGGCAAACTCACCAGATTAGGAAAGTAGCAGGGAAGAATTAATGAGGAGGCACTGTGAGTAGAAGAAATCCAATGAGAGCGGCCGTGTAAATGCTTAGTAAGATACAGAAGATCTATGCCTGCTGCAAATGTTACAAATAAATCTTTACTCCATGCCAGACCTCTGACATCTGTCTTCAGAGCTGAGCCTTGCGGTGCCTCCAAACTGAATTCAATACACCTTGTAAAACTTTAGACCTCTGCCACTATACACATTCTCTCCTCATCCTTGGGGGATGCGAGCCAAGAATTTGGGTGGGGGGGAGAAATGAAATGAAATATCCAGCACCTTGGATGATGTGTCTTTCAATTAAATGTAAAGCTAACATTGGAAACTGGGCTACAGGTTGAATACAGAAATCCAAAATGCTTTCCGTGAGAATATTATGAAAGGAAAGGAAAGGAAAGGAAAGGAAAGGAAAGGAAAGGAAAGGAAAGGAAAGGAAAGGAAAGGAAAGGAAAGGAAAGGAAAGGAAAGGAAAGGAAAGGAAAGGAAAGGAAAGGAAAGGAAAGGAAAGAAGGAAAGGAAAGGAAAGGAAAGGGTTAAGGGAAGGGAGAGGGGAGGACAGGGAAGGGAAGGTTTAGGCTTAGGTTTAGGTTTAGGTTTAGGCTTGAGGAAGCGGAAGGGGAAGGGAGAGGGAAGGGAAGGGAAGGGAAGGCAAGGCAAGGGAACGGAATTTGAGAGGGGAGGGAAGGGGAAGGAAGGGTGGGGAACTGATCCTCACAGCCACAGGTCTCCTTCTTCTCTCTTTCCTTTTTCTTTCCCACTGTAAATATCAAGCTTTTCTGAAAAGGGAATTGAAGTCTGACGAGTCTGAAACTTACCAATGAAGGGGTGGGTTAGTTATAGGCATGCCACAGTTACTGCCAAGGTTTCCTTCATTGCAACAACAACTCCTCTCAGGAGGTTGGGCGTCGCTCTGTGTTGGGGCCTTTGTTGGGTAGCTTTCTACATTTGGGATCTGCAGAACTGAAGCAGCTCCCTTGAACCCAGAGCAAAGCTGGCTTCCCTCTTAGCAACCCTACAGCTCCACCAGTGTTAGAAGCGAGTCGTTTTCCTCACTTGCAATGATTCTCCCCACCTCCCTTCCTTGGCTCTTTGTCCTAAGAACATTTGTCTCCAATCCCACCCCCAGCTGAGCTTCTGTGTCCTTTTCCAGCTCTCTGGCTGTGCAAAGCACCTCGTTCTCCCCGCTAGTCCAGATGAGGTAGCTGCATGCAACCATGGTGACAACTGTTGAGGGAAAGACATCCCAACATAATAGCTTGCAAGAGGCTTTTCAAGGCAAGGGGGAAACGCGGTCCTTCCTTTCATAACAACCAATCGTGGTGCAACATCTCAGTTAGATTCTCGTAATTCTCTTTTTTTTCTTAAGCTATAAACATCCACCCATTCCAACAAGTGCTCGAATGACTTTATGGAGCCCATAAGAAATCGAAATTTTAGCCTTAATGAGGATCTATTCATGGAAAAGAAGAGTGGGCATAAATGGAACTGTTGAGTTACAAAAGTAAAGCTTTCTGAACTGGCCTAGTTGGTTTCCTTCCTTCCTTCCTTCCTTCCTTCCTTCCTTCCTTCCTTCCTTCCTTCCTTCCTTCCTTCCTTCCTTCCTTCTTTCTCACGTAACAATCAGAAAGGATGCATATACAGAGGTCAGAAGGAGGCCATGCTATCAAGAGGAGAGAGAGAAAATACTACTCAACTCAGAACAAGTTAAAATTTAAGCAAACAATGCTAAAAATAACAAGTTGATAGAAAGGAGATATGGTACAACTTTTAAAATCCCTGATAGTCTTTCTAAGTTTCAACATGAGATGCTCAACAAGTCTGGCATGCCAGATGGCAGGGCATGGTATGAGAGTTCTAAAGATACAAGAAGGGAGTTGCCACCTGAATAGTCAAGAAAACAACTTAAGAGTAAGAGCAATTCTGCAGCAGAAGCCACAATCCAGAGAGTGGTGAGTTCCCCACGATTGGATGAGTTCAACTTATTATTGTCTTATCCCTAGGCACTATGGAGAATAAATCCACACCCTCTTCTCTTTAACAACCTCTAAATATTGGAAGACCGCTATCGTATCTCCCCTTAGCCTTCTCCTTTTTAGGCTAAGCATTCCCAGCTCTTTTTACCATTCTTCCAAACCCCTCACTATATTTGTTGCACTCTTTCCAGTTCTCCTTTTTATAAGATTGCAACCAAAACTATTCCAGCACAGCATAGAGAATGGTCACCTTCCATGCTCTCAGTGTTATCCCTTTGTGGATGCAACCCAAGAAGGTATTAGCACTTTTGGCACTGCTGGCTCATGTTTAATCTGTAGTTTACCAGGACACCTATATCCTCACAGGTAACAGCTGCTGAACCACAAATTACTTATCTTGTACCTGTGCATCTGCTTTTTCCTACATGAGTACGGAATCTTACATGGCTCATCATCGTACCACATGTTATTGGACAGGACCAAATTTGGCTCTGCAACCAAACAAGACAAGACACAGACTTCAAAGGATAATTAGAACTGGAGAAAAAAACAATGGCTACCAACTTGCCTTCCACTGTGGATCTGTATACTGCACGAGTCAAAAAGAGGGTTGTGAAAATATCTACAGACCCCTTGCATCCTGGACATAAATTATTTCAACTTCTACCCTCAAAACGACGCTATAGGGCACTGCACACCAGAACAACTAGACACAAGGACAGTTTTTCCCCGAATGCCATCACTCTGCTAAACAACTAATTCCCACAACACTGTCAAACTATTTACTCAGACTGTATTACTATCATTCTTCTCATCCTTCCTATTATCTATCTCCTCCCACTTATGACTATAACCATGTTGCTTGTATTTTTAAGATTTATATTGTTTTATAGTTTCCTAGTATGATTTGATTGCTTATTAGTATCCTATGACTATCACTGTTGTATCTTATGATTCTTGATGAATATATTTTATTTTTTCTTTACGAACACTGAGAGCATATGCACCAAAGACAAATTCCTTGAGTGTCCAATCAAACTTGGCCAATAAAGAATTCTGTTCTGTTCTGTTCTGTTCTGTTCTGTTCTGTTCTGTTCTGTTCTGTTCTATTCTATTCTATTCTATTCTATTCTATTCTATTCTATTCTATTCCATTCCATTCCATTCCATTCCATTCCATTCCATTCCATTCCATTCCATTCCATTCTATTCTATTCTATTCTATTCTATTCTATTCTATTCTATTCCAAATCTATCAAGAACCTTTGAATGTTGACTTTGTCTACTGAGGTATTAGCAATTTGGCTTTTCTATCTCCAGTTTTGTAGCATCATTTGCAAATTTGTTAAGCATCCTTTCTATCCCCTCACTTTAAATATTTATCAGAATGTGGAAGAGCACTAGTCTCAGAACAGAACCCCAAGATACTCAGCTGCAAATTTCCCTCCATGTAGACATAGATCTGTTAAGGACCACATATTGGGTATAGATCTTCAACCTACAGCAAATCCATTTGTTAGTGTGACCATCCATTCCACATTGTTTCATTTGATCAAGAAGGTGAATATAGAACACTGAATAATAGAAAGACCTTGGAAGTCTTCTAATCCAACCCCCTATTTAAGCAGGAGACCCTTTGCCATTTCAGACAAATGGTTATCCAGTCTTTTTTTGAAAGACTCCAGGAGCTTCTCTCCTTGATCAGTTTCCATCTATTGTTTCTTGTCTTGCTTTTTGGTGCTTTGGAAAATAGTTTGACCCCTTCGTTTTGGTAGGAGCCCCTCAAATATTGGGGCATGGCTGTCATCTGTCCCCTATTCCTTCTTTTCATTGCTTCTTTTCATAGCTATGAGAAGCAGCTATAGTCAACTTTATCAAACGCCTTATCGAACTCTACATTCCCTTTGTCTACTAATCTTTGTCAAATAAAACAATGATTTGTCTATTGTAATTTATTTTTAAGGATAGAATACAGAATAACAGAGCTGGAAGGGACCTTGGAGGTCTCCTAGTTAAGTCTAGGAGAATTCGCCACGGCCATGGCCAACTTGTCATGGTCAACTTGCCACAACCAATTTCTCACAGTCAACTCGCTGCAGGACAGCTTGCAAGTTGTCCCATTCTGCTTCTTGTCAGTGGTGGGATTCAAATAATTTAACAACCAGTTCTCTGCCCTAATGAGCAGCTGGGGGGGGGCATGGCCATGGTGGGCATGGCCAGGGGATGTGACAGAGAGTAAAAATGGGCCTCAGGGGGGCATCCCCCTGCACCCTGTTTTGGGCCTAGGAGACTTCCCTGCACTTATCTGAGAGCCAAAATGGGGCGTGTGGGGACTTCTGTAAGGGGCGGGGAGGGGAGGGGCCAGCCAGCAATTTAACTACCGGTTCATCCAAACTGGCCCAAACCAGCTTAATCCCACTACTGCTTCTAGACCAGGGGTCAGCAACCTCTGCTGCGGCTCCCTGTCACTCAAAATATGTGTCACAACCACCGATGTGTGACACCCTCTGGCACGCGATTTATTGAGCTTTTCAACCCCTGGTAGGCCAACCATGGATAAATCCAAGAAAAGAAAAGTTTCAGAAGAAAACAGAACATTTAATTCAACTACATATGTGGCTGCTCAAGAAATAGTCAGGCACGGGAAGGGTTTTGTGGCTCCCGGTGTTTTTTTTTCTGTGGGAAATGGGTCCAAATGGCTCTTTCAGTGTTTAAGATTGCAGACCCCTGTTCTAGTCCAACCCCCTGCTCAAACCAGAGGCCCTCTATACCATTCTCGACAAATATCTGTCCAATCTCTTCTTAAAAACCTCCAGTGATCGAACCTGGTTTCTTTCTAAGTGCTCACAAGCTCTTCCTTCATGACCTTTTCTAGGATTTTCCAGGGAATAAATAGAGGTGCTGGAATTAGAATGTTATTTTCTTCCTATTATTTGAGTACAAATAAGGATTTGGTGCTTATTTATTTTATTTGTGCTCTATCATCCCCTTATTTAAGGCATGCCTCAATAACAGGTGCAATTAAAAATAAATGCAAGTCAAAGAGACAAAATGCATCCAGCCAACTGAGCAACATACTGTGCATCCCTCAGAGCTCTCTCTGATATATTGCAAGTCTATCTCATTCCAGCAGATGATTAATAGGGAGGCAGGCAGGGTGACTTTCCTAGGCAAGGATTTCAAAACTACCATTGTGCACTTCTTGCTACGTTCCCATCGATATTGCCTGATGTTGGGATCGTCAGAAATTGTCCATATTCCTCAGAATTATTTGGTGATTGCAATGGAGAAAGTGGAGTCTGAAATGCCCCCCTTCTGAGCTGTGCGTGTTTTCTAGGCCGTAATCCAGAAATATATTGGGAGCCTGGTGGCGGTTGAAGTGTTTAAATTCTTCATAGAAGCAGCCCCATCGACAACAGGAAACAATACAATACATGGGCATGCAGTTTGGAGGTTATTGCAGAATGTCTTCCAATTGAATCAGTTTGGCCTAGTGCCATGATGGCGAACCTATGGCACGCCAACCGTCGCCCCAGCCTCTTGCTGGCCAGCTGGTCTTCAGGTCTCTGCCGCGCATGCGTGGGGGACAGGGTCTTCCCCAATCTCTGCAGGTTCCCACCAGCATGCCCTACCTTTCTCCTCCATTTCTGCCGCCCTTGCCTTCCCCGATCTCCAGTTTCCCCAGCCCTCCAGTGCACCCTACCTTTCTACTCCATTTCTGCCACCTGCACCAACCTGGAAACCAAAACGGGGTACAGAAGTTTCAGTTTTCAGTTTCAGTTTTATTAAATTTGTATACCGCCCTTCTCCCGAAGGACTCAGGGCGGTGAACAGCCAAGATTAAAATACATATAATATGAAATTTAAAATTATTTAAAAAATAATTAAATAATTTTGGCTTCCCCAATTTAAAACCCCTTTCCCATAAAATTAACTCATTAAAAATTTTTAAGCCAGCCCAGCTTGCTGGAATAGAAAAGTCTTCAGGGCCTTACGGAAAGTATGGAGGTCCGGGATCAGTCGTATTCCTGGGGGTAGTTTGTTCCAGAGGTCGGGCACCCCCACAGAGAAGGCTCTCCCCCTGGGAGCCGCCAATCGGCATTGCTTGGCCGACGGCACCCTGAGGAGACCCTCTCTGTGGGAGCGTATTGGCCGGTCGGAGGTTATCGGTGGCAGAAGGTGATCTCATAAATACCCAGGCCCTAAGCCATGGAAGGCTTTAAAGATGAGAACCAATACCTTGAAGCGCACCCAGAAGACCACCGGAAGCCAGTGCAGCTCATGCAGGAGAGGTGTTACAACAGAGCGCAATGTCGCCCCCACAATCACCCGCACTGCTGCATTCTGGACCAGTTGGAGCCTCCGGGTGCACCTCAAGGGGAGCCCCATGTAGAGAGAGTTACAGTAGTCCAGGTGAGAAGTGACGAGGGCATGAGTGACCATGCATAAGGAGTCCCGATCCAGAAAGGGGTGCAACTGGCATATCAGGCGAACCTAATAAAAAGCCCCCCCTGGCCATGGCCATCACATGCTCTTCTAAAGACAGCCATGCATCCAGGAGGACTCCCAAGTTACGCGCTCTCTCCATGGGGGCCAATGACTCGCCGTGTGAAGGCCCCCCCACCCCAATTTTACTCCCGCGTAAAATTAGAAGTGTCTTGGCGACGTTTCGACGAAGTCTCATTCGTCATCTTCAGGCTGGTGTCTTCAGCTTCGTGCTTCTAGGAGCTACGTAGGAAAAACCTGGCTTAAAGGAAAAACATATATAAACAAATACTTACCTGGAAGCACGAAGCCGAGAACACCAGCCTGAAGATGACGAATGAGACTTCGTCGAAATGTTGCCAAGACACTTCCAATTTTACACGGGAGAAGACCCGAATAACCAAAGACCTACATACAAACACCTGCAAAAACCTCAGATATATATATATATATATATATATATATATATATATATATATATATATATATATATATATATATATATATATATATATATATATATATATATATATATATATATATATATATATATATATATATATATATATATATATATATATATATATATGTATCTTTCTTTATGCCAGGGATTTTCCTACGTATATTAAGATGTTTCATGGCCTAATTTTCAGTGAACTCTCAATTCACCAGCTTTTTAGGCCTTTTTAAATATTGCAGCAGCTATATGCTAACTGTTTATGTGGGAGACTAGAATGGACCCATTTCTGCCTCATTAGGCTTTATTCAACTAGCCACACCCACTTTTCTTAATTCTGCCCTGTAACAGTCAAATATTTATTATTTATTATTTTATTTTCGTAGGTCTTTATGTGTATCTTATATATATACATACATATACATGTACATGTACATATACATATATATATATATATATATATATATAGAGAGAGAGAGAGAGAGAGAGAGAGAGAGAGAGAGAGAGAGAGAGAGAGAGAGAGATTATTCTAATTTCTAAAAATAACAAAAGTAGGACTTTTTTTAAAAAATGGCCAAGCCTGAATCTTTATAGCAAGTTTTATAGCAACTGAGAAGTCTTTGTGATATCCAGGCAAATAAACAAAGGTAAGATAAGAAAAAAACGTTGTCAGACTGAATATAAAACTGCTCTCATTTAATAGTTTCTGAAATGAATGCCACGGTTTTAATGTTAAGTCTTGATTTTGTTTCCATTATTCAAATAGATTTATCCTTGGCTCTGTTTTTCTTTTGCCTAGTAGTTGCTTTCCAATTTCTTATTTACTTCATACAATTAACATTTAACAACTCTAAGTAAGGAAGATTTAGAGCCGCTTGATACAATTTGTGATCATTTTGAGTTATCTGTATCTTCTTACCAGCAATATCTTCTGGATGTATTATTCACTGCATGCGTAAGTGTATGTTTGTGTTAATGACTTTCTATCAAAAAAAAAAAAAGTAGGCTTAAATCCGTTGGATTTAATGGGCTTAAATGGAAGAAACTCTATTTGATGGCAACCACTAAGTACGTAATTCTATTAAACAGGAATCTAAAGGGTGATGTCTATTTATTGCGCTTGGATGCTGTAGTTTGGTTTGAAGGGAGAAAACATTGCATTTGGTGCCAATATTCCTCAAAGATTTTCAATCACGCTGTAAAATATCACCCTCTGCTGGATGCGAGGAAGAATACTGTACGCCTAATATCTCAACATTTTCCCAAATGCTCCAGTAATAAAAATGTGTCTTACCCAAGGAAAGGAATCAGGATCGGTATTTAAACCTCAAAAGTGCCTTCAATTAGTATAAATTTGCTCAAGAGGGTATTTATAAAAGCTTTGACTTTATAGCATAAAGACTGGGTTGGTTTCTGTAAAATGTTAGGGCTTAGCACTTTCTTATGTCTTCATTATATTTGCATCTACCTTTTTTTAAAAAAAAACTCCCCCCAAAAAACCCCTTTAAAAGAAAGTCTGTTCCAAGAGAACAACTGCAGAGAGACTTCAATTCCTTAATAGTGCTTTTCACCTTGTGCTATTTTTATAAATACACCATTTCAGGTGTATTTATTTAGAAACAAGCTTTCCAGAGTTTAATGAAACTTATTTGCTAATAAAATATATTTATAAGAGCTCATGTGATATTTAAGAGCCCGCAAATTGCTGGGTGATTTATCAAGAATTCTGTTTCAAACAGCGCCCAGGGATCTCTCTCTGTTGTCTTGAATCCAACTTGTTATCCAACTTAGATTCTCTGAGCACAAAGATCTACAAAGATATTAATTCCATGAATTTGTCTGGTCATTTTTAAGGCATTTTAGTCCAATATCCATCCATATCCTATAGCCATGATAACTAACCTTTTTGGCACTGAGTGCTGAAAGCACCTTCACACGCACACCCATAATGCAACGAGTGCGTGCACGACCCCCCCATGTGTGTCCCATCCCAGCGTATGCACGTGTGACCCCGTGCGTGCACCTCATGTATGTGCATGTGACCCCCATGTGCCCCAACCCCACAATGCGCATGTGACCCCTGCATGCATCCTGGCCCCCTGTACATGCGTGTGCATCTCCCTCATGCGCCTACCCCATGCATGTGCAACAGAGACCTGAAAACCAGCTGGCTGGCGAGAGGCAGGTGTGCATGCGCAGCAGAGCTCATGCGCTCGCAGAGAGGGCTCTTTTTGCCACCTGTGGCACGCGTGCCATAACTTCGCCATCACCATCCTAGAGCAATGAATGTCCTGTTAATTCTTCTCAGAAAAAAGCAACAAGGCTCATAGTCTTAGGCTTTCTCTTTGTGTATCACTGAAGTGTCACAATATGAGAGACACCATAAACATGTATACATCCAAGGCATCACTAGTGCAGCAAGTAATTGCATCTTTATGGAATAGGAGGCGGTCCATGGATATAGATGGGGGGAGGTGTCCATATCTCCCCATTCATCCTGCTGCGTGATTTCTTTTACTGCAACAGTCGAGTAGCTCTTTATACATCAAAACGTCTGAAAAGGAGGATTGTTGCCAATAGTGGGTTTCAAAACACTACTTGAAAGTCCGGGCAGGTGGGTGGAGCCTGCCGGCGCCGCTACCAGTTCACCCAACCCAGGGTGAACCAGTAGCAACCCACCACTGATTGTTGCCCTTATCTAGTTCAGAAGATCTTTAGAAAATAACTTTGTTGTCAAAGGCTTGGAATTTCTGGTGATTCCACATTGTCCTCATTCTCTCAGCATTTGGGAAATCAGTGCTTTTCATCAATTGTATTCTGCTTTGTTTTTTAATTGGGTTGAGCGCCTTGGGTACTTACCCAAGTAGCAAAATGGCGTACAAATCCAGTAAACAAACTAGCAGCAAATCTGGCCAGAGCTGTCCTCCACGGAGCTAATATAATCAGATCACGATGTCTCCCCGGTTATAATTTCATAACTATGTTCTCCCAGACTGCCCTAGGCCTCCAGATTGAGAGGATGGGAAGACTCTAACTATGCAAAAGTCCATATAGAGAGCCAGTTTGGTCAAGTGGTGAAGGCACCAGGTATGGGAGAAGGAGTGGCAGAATCTGGGGGCGGAGTTAAAAGAGGAATCAGCCTAGAATCTTTATATAATCACAAGCCACACATCCCTTGAATTCCGCTGATCCTTAATTTACTCCTATCAGGTGCTAAGTATTAGCCGAGAATTTTCATGAGCATTGGCATGAGTAGCAATAAATGAGCTTATTTGATCCTTCATATGTGGGTCTAATATTTAATGCCTGACAACAGGCTAAAAATCAGGAGACTGTGAGTTCTAGCACCACCTTAGGCAGGAGAACTGAGTGGATGATCTTAGGATAATCACTCTCTCTCTCTCAGACTTACTTACCTCATGGGGTTGTTGTTGTGGCAGAAATAGGAGGAAGAAGTATTTGGTCTGTTTGCCACCTTGATTTATTTATAAAAATAATAAAGGTGGGATAAATCTAAATAAATAAACAGAGCTAACTGAAACCTGCTTTTTTTAATGTTCTGTTACATTTGAGGATCTAAGAGGCGTAATGTGTCTTTCTGAGAGAAATCCCAATACATTTGTTGAGCGGGAACATATTGTTTATCAGAAAGAAGACACGGTGCCAGGTAAGTTTTTAAAAATTAAAAATTAGAATATATAAATTGTAGCTTCTTATAGCCATCAACGGTCCTGCAATCCTGATCTTGGATTTTAGAAGAGTATGCTACCCAGGCCTATAAAAGAATGAGAAATTGTGTAACCGAGTTAAAAATGTACATACTACAAATACAGTTTCACAAGCTTTAACACTGGCAGCAGTGGTGGGTTGCCCCTGATTTGAACCGGTTCACAAGAAACGGTAGTTAAACCAGCGGGAGGCTCCACCCACTGACCCGGATGACATTAGGAAACTTCTGCGCATGCGCAGAACTGCATGTACGCTCGCTTTGCGTCCACCTGTTCATGGTCCCATTGTGAACCGGTAGTAAAGGTAAGTAGAACCCACCCCTGACTAGCAGTATAGTGGACAAAACAAGGCTTTTGATACTATTCTCCCTTTGCAATACAGCAGCAATTCCTGTGGGTTTTCAAGTATTTCTATCTTTGCAATGGCAATTGAAAAATGAATAAACTATAATTATAAGAGAACCATGTAGGTCAGGAACAAAGAATCAGCTCCACACATGAAGGCCCAATTACACTGATTTATTGCTAAAAAGCCTATGCATATAAATCTCCTCAACTAATGGTTATCACCTGCTTGGAGTTAGAAAAGGGTCCATGGAGGTCAAGGGGGATTGGATCTGATCTGCTTGTGCAACGTAACCAGATGTCCCTCTTTTGGCGGGACAGTCCCGGTTTTTAACAATTTGTTCCGCGTCCCGCGGCGTTTTAAAAAAGTCCCGATTTTTGGAAAGCTAGGGAATGGCGGGAGAATGGGAAGGGAATATAGGGTTTTTGGCGGCCCTGTGGTTATTTAGCCAGGATATGAGTTTTATATTATTTTTACATTTTTAATTAAATTTTAAAAATTCAAATTTTTAATCAAGAAACACACACACCCCAGTCAATGGTGTCCCGCTTTACCAATGTTAAAATCTGGTCACCTTATGCTTGTGACTATGTAGGGATTCTAGACTGATCCCTCTTTTGACTCCACCCCCATGTTCTGTCACTCCCTCTGCTATATAGTCCTTGTTAAAGTTCTAAAACAGGGGTGTCAAATTCAAGGCTCGGGGGCCAGATTCGGCCAGAAAGGTGCTTAGATCCGGCCCATGGGGCTGACCTGGAAACAGCAAAGGCCCAGCCCATGGTGCCACTGCCAGTGAAAACAGAGCTCGGGAGGGCCGCAGGTGACCCTCCCGAGCTCTGTTTTTCTTGGCAGAAGGTTGCAGGAGGTCATTGCAACCGAAAACAGAGCTCAAGAGCCTGTTTTCACTGGCAGAGCGCTTGGGCCATCACAGCCCCACCCCCCCCCCCCAGACATGAGTAATGTCGTACTGGCCACTATTACCCTGGCCACACCCACCTCAGGCCCCTGAGGTCAAAAACAACCTGATGTGGCCCTCAATGAAATTGAGTTTGACACCCCTGTTCTATGTGACCCCCCCCTTCCTGGCATGCAATGGCAAAAAGGTTAGCCATCACTGGTATAGGGGGTCCTGCTTGAGGAGGGTTGAACTAGGAGACTTCCAAGGTCCCTTCCAATCCTATTATTTTGTTCTATGTTCTAATTCTTCTCACACATTTCCAGTTTTTAGGATTGGCGATAAATAAAACCTATCTTTTAGAAAGGCCTTATTTCTGGACGCAGTTGCAGAAGATTTTTTTAAAAGTCCTAAAGATTCTACCTAATGAGATTCTGTCTCCATTAAAAACAGGTTCTCCTTGGTAATCGTTTTTATCAGCAACTAGCCAATGTTAGCATTGCACAAAAAACATCCTTTTTATAGCAGATGCCTGATAAGCTCCAATCTCGCTCAATTGCCAAAAACAAGCTGTACTTCAGAAGCAAAAAAATAAAATAAAAATCTGACGTCTTATTTGTAAGCACTTATGCCTCAGAAATATTGAAAGGAATGCATTTCATTCTCATTTAATTCTGGGCCGATCATCCTGAAAAACCAATGCAAACCACATAATGATTTGTTGGCTATTTTTCTTAACTTCCAAACAATTCTGGGATCTCCTAGCTGGGGGGGGGGGGCCTAAACTATGTATGCAAAAAGAGGCACATTCCCCTAAAATGCCCCCGCTCCCAAAAATAAGCCCTCCCCGGAAATATTTAAAGGCATGCGCAGCCAGTCTCTGCCATTTCCTCTGGTTTCTTCCTAGCGCCCCAAAATAATGACCTCCCCGAAAATAAGGCCAAGCGCTTATTTTGGGGTTCAAAAAAAATATAAGACAGGGTCTTATTTTCAGGGAAACACGGTATAATGTTGATGAACCGCGGACACTCAAATCAATGAGACGTTTTCTAATTTCTGTCTTAAATGGTTGAAAACACTTATGAAAACTTTTTCAATATATTCCCGTTTGGACCAGAACAAGTTTCATTAAAAAAGCGGAATTATTCCTTGCTTTCTCTCTGCAGGAATCCTCCACGACATCTGTTGAACACTCAACCTGAGTGTTTTTCTTTCTTTCTTTTCCTGAGTTAATGGTTGACCTCCTCCCCTCTTCCGGCTTGGGCTGCTCAACTGTAAAGCTAGCATCATGACACCCTCATAATTCATCTGTAGACTTTTCAATTCAGCGGCTGGAGGCATAACTAATGTTACTTCGGGGAGGCTGAGAAAACAGGTGTGGGAAGGGCAGGAGTGGGGGGGAGGTAGGATGAACCAGGCAAGGCAGAAAGGTGAGATCTGTCAAAACAAGTAGAGGAGCAATGGCCAGGCGAAGTTCTAGTAGGAGAAAACTGTAGTTCATCAAACTGCAGAGTTCTGCTACAAAGAGTTTGGAGTGTACCATGTGCATTTACTGAGAGGATGAGTTGCAGGACTCAAAGTACATTGGCAGAACATGTGGACTGGTGCATCCTATGTGTCACAGCAACAGAAAGGGGGGAGGGAGGGAGGGAGGGAGGGAGGGAGGGAGGAAGGAAGGAAGGAAGGAAGGAAGGAAGATAGAGGGAGGGATGGAAGAAGGAAGGAAGGGGAAACAAAGAAGAAGGGAGGGAGGGAGGAAGGAAGGGAGGAAGGAGAAACAGAGGAGGGAGGGAGGGAGGAAGGAGAAACAGAAGGAGGGAGGGAGGGAGGGAGGGAGGGAGGGAGGGAGGAAGGAAGGAAGGAAGGAAGGAAGGAAGGAAGGAAGGAAGGAAGGAAGGAAGGAAGGAAGGAAGGAAGGAAATTTTCAACAAGAGTTGAACGTTCAACTTCAAATTTTAACTTGGTAAGAAGACACAAAATTATGCCAAGTATGGGGACAGAACATACATTCACATGAGAGAGAGAGGGAGGGAGGGAGGGAGGGGGAGAGAGGGAGAGAATGAGAGAATGAGAGAGAGAGAGAGAGAGAGAGAGAGAGAGAGAGAGAGAGAGCAGATTGGTGCCTATAAATAAGGGCCTCAGATCAGTAGAAAAACAATTCAGAATTGAATCTTAACTCCAAGAGTTTGCTGAGATGCTACTTCCTCCTCTACTGAAAAGCAAACCCTCCATCCAGGGAAGTACAGAGTGTGTTGAAGGCTCTTGGAGAGAACGTTGTTGGGTGGGCCACCTGTCTGCTAATCTTTTTTGCAATCCATCTTCAAATAACCAGCTGGCTCATGCTTTGGCGAAAGGGCCAATGCGCCTGCCTCGGACCCTATCTTGTTTCCCAAACTCAGAGCTGCGAGAGACAAAATAAGACAACTCAACCTGTCAGGAAGGAGAAGCAACTGCTCCAAAGAGATAATTTATAGCTAATGTAAACCTGCTTGACCGGGTTGCCGGCACCCTTGAGTGGCATCTGATGCTAATGGATGTTAAAAGTAGTTTTCTCATGATGGAGGAGGATAATTAATTGAAGGATTGGGCAAAGGGCAGGCAATGGGGCACTTCAGAGGTCCTGGGGCTGTTCCTGCTTTCCATATCAAAGGCACCTGTGTCTTTTTGGGGGAGAAGCATAATTAACTTTAGAAGCGAAACATGTTGCTCTTTGGAATTCAATCCATTTAAGTATGGTGGCACAGATATGCTCCTTTCTTTTTTGAAAAAAAAAACAGGCCTGGGATGGGGAATGTTTTCCTCCTAGTACGCCCCCAAAATTCTGCCATTCAGACTGCACAGAAATGTTCATAGACATTTGGGGTAGGGCACCACCACTGTGAAGAGGTCAAGGAATAATTAGAGAATAATTATGCTCAATAATTTAAGAAGGCATTCTTATCTCTAGTTATTCTCTGGAATTCTACATTCAACTGGATGTCTCTTTCCCTTTCTCCCTTGCCTTTCGCTTCCCTTCTTTCCTCAGCTATTTGCAAAGCTTCCTCAGACAGCCATTTTGCTTTCTTGCATTTCTTTTTCTTTGGGATGGTTTTAGTTGCTACCTCTTGCACAATGTTGCAAATCTCCATCCATAGTTCTTCAGGCACAAGGCGATCCAACCGGTCAGTCCTAGAGGAGATCAACCCTGACTGCTCTTTAGAAGGCCAGATCCTGAAGAGGAAACTCAAATCCTTTGGCCACCTAATGAGAAGGAAGGACTCACTGGAGAAGAGCGTAATGATGGGAAAGATTGAGGGCAAAAGAAGAATGGGATGGCAGAGAATGAGGTGGCTGGATGGAGTCACTGAAGCAGTAGGAGTGAGCTTAAACGGACTCCAGAGGATGGTAGAGGACAGGAAGGCCTGGAGGAACATTGTCCATGGGGTCGGACATGACTTAGCAACTAACAACAACAAGCCATTTCTATAACACCAAATCTTTCTAATCAACAAAACCAACATCGAAGTTTCATTTTTTTCCTTCACAAGCACAAATTCCAGAAGTGATACATCCAAATAAGAACATATTTTCCTCTTTAAATAAAGTAATCAAGTTAAGAATTCCTGCTTTGTCTTCCTTGCTATGGAAATAATGCGTATTTCTATTTGCACCTAGTAAGTCATCTTTGTAGGCTGTTACCATTTTTATTTACAAAATGTATTGTATTCTTTCAAATTCATTGGCCTTATTGGGGGAAAAGAAGAGGGGGAGGGGCGAAATTTCTTTTTTTTTTCACCCTCCTCTTTCCTTCAAATACTAAACTTTTTAAAACAGCACTTTAAAAAAAATCAAAACTTTCTAATACATCTTATTCTTTGAGTTCTAGCTAACTTTTAAAGCCTGTATGTCTGACTAACATACAGGCTTTAAACGTCAATATTGCATTTAGCTCCCTCCCTCCAAACTACTCTTCACTACCCTGTTTCCCTGAAAATAAGACCTTCCTGGATAATAAGCCCAATCAAGCTTTTGAGTGCATGTGCTAAAATAAGCCCCTCCCTCGAAAATAAGCCCTTCCCAAAAATATTTAAATGCATGCGCAGCCGGTCCCCGCCATTGCCTCTGGTTAGGGTTAGGGAGACAGAGCTGGAAATCAGGTAAGACAGCAAGAGGACCCCCGTCTTGCTCCACGCACCCCAAAATAATAAGACCTCCTCAAAAATAAGGCCAAGCACTTATTTCAGGTTTAAAAAAATATATAAGACAGGGTCTTATTTTCGGGGAAACACGGTACCTCTAAGGGAAGATTTTGGAGCTGAGGGCATCGGTATCTCTCCTTTAAAAGCCTAAAATGTTTTCGAGGAAGAATTGGCAGGAGGTTTCACTCGACAGACCGAAGGGGCTGCCTGGCACCAGCAAAACCGTGTACCTGGCGGTTTGCACCATCTGAACACGCAGAGGGAGGATTCTCCGTAGGCCCATTTCTGTAATTCGCTGAAGTGGAAACATTCAGGAGGAAATGGAAAGCGGAGATCAATGGCTCCCCGTGGCCATGTCACCAATTATGGAATTAGAATGAATTTGCTATTTTGCCTCGGTCGTGGTGGGCCTATCGTGTAAGGCGATATCAGACATAGATGTACGGGAAATAAATTAATCACCCTGGCTTTTGAAATTGAACGTGGCAAGGAGGTTAGTTCCAGGAATGCCTCCCAAGCTGGGTGTTTAAGGAGAGAGCGGACAGCTGCCAGCTGCAAGGGGGGGGGGCGATCTTCTTTGGTGCACCTCGTTTGGCACTCTATTGTGGGATGGCATTCGGCAGCACCAAGGTCACAACCACACTATTTGCCGGAGAACATTCTGGAAACAGATAATGTTAATGGTATGAGGGGATCATGGTTCTTCTAAGTACACAGGTGTATCTCTGCCACTTGGCAACTTTCTGGTCCGAAAGGTTTTAAGGGTCTTTGAATGTGTTTATTTATTTTAATAACAGAATGGGATGGGATGGGATGGGGGTGGAGTGGGGTGGGGTGGGGTGGGGTGGGATGGGATGGGATGGGATGGGATGGGATGGGATGGGGGTGGAGTGGGGTGGGGTGGGGTGGGGTGGGATGGGATGGGATGGGATGGGATGGGGGTGGAGTGGGGTGGGGTGGGGTGGGATGGGATGGGATGGGATGGGGGTGGAGTGGGGTGGGGTGGGGTGGGGTGGGATGGGATGGGATGGGATGGGATGGGATGGGATGGGATGGGATGGGATGGGATGGGATGGGATGGAACAGAACACAGAACACAGAACACAGAACACAGAACACAGAACACAGAACACAGAACACAGAACACAGAACACAGAACACAGAACACAGAGGAGAGGAGAGGAGAGGAGAGGAGAGGAGAGGAGAGGAGAGGAGAGGAGAGGAGAGGAGAGGAGAGGAGAGGAGAAACAAAATACAGAACAGAACAGAGCACAGAGCAGTGAGTGAGTGTGAGCGGGACAGGAGGGCAGGAGAAGGCTGTCATTGGGTGTACCACTAGACCAGGCGTGTCAAACTCAATTTCATTGAGGGCCGCATCAGGGTTGTGTTTGACATGGAGAGGGCAGGGCCAGCTCAACATCACATAGGTGTTGAGGGCACCTATGGTGGCCTGAGCACTCTGCCAGCGAAAATGGGCTCCTGAGTTCTATTTTTGGCTGCAATGGCCTCCTACAACCCTCTGCCAGTGAAAACCAAGCTTGGGAGAGCTTCACAAGGCCCTCCTCAGCTCTATTTTCACTGGCAGAGGCACCGCAGGCCAGTCCCCCTGGGCCAGATCTAAGCACCCCGCGGGCCAGATCCAGCCCCCCCAGCCTTAAGTTTGACACCCCTGCACTAGACTGAGGGGGAAACATGTTCTCCATCTTCAATATTTATTAACTCAGCCTTGACCGATGGAAAGCCCACAATTGATTGCACGTGAATTTATGCAGAGAAATAAAAACAAAAATGAATAAAGGTGCCATTGAATCAAGCTCAAATCCTAGTGAGCACAAGAACACACACTATGCAGTCATGGAATATTTGCTGCGGCCTTTTGGATTGCTTTTTGAACTTCACTGCCTACTTTGCAGCTCTGAAATCTTCTGGTAGTTTCCCATCTGCATACTAACCAGAACTTTCTTTTTTTAAAAAAACAAAAATTAACTTTTTTAAAAGAACAGCAGAAAAAAGAAGTGAATACAATAGAAATAAGCAGAAGGTGAAAAAAAATTTTTTAACGATAACAAAATTTGATAATTATAAGTGGACAAAGGCATTAACAGGACTGTACAATTAGTATTGCTGTACAATTAGTATTGCTGAGAAACCATAAAAAGTATATTAACTGGTTTTAACAGTCGGAGTAAGGATTGAATCCTTGAACTAAATGCCCCAAACTATTTGTTCTTTATGAATTTTTTTTTATTTGATTTATATGCTGCCCTTCTCCGGAGACTCAGGGCGGCTTACAATGCGTTAAGCAATAGCCTTCATACTTTTGTATATTTATAAAGTCAGCTTATTGCCCCCACAAACTGGGTCCTCAATTTACCCACCTTAGAAAGGATTGAAGGCTGAGTCGACCTTGAGCCTGGCTAGGATTGAACTTGCAGTAATTGCAGGCAGCTGGATGTTAAATGCTGCCTTAGTAGGAGGCATTAGCCTCCTACGCCACTCAGGCTCCTTGAAAAAAAGAAAAAAGGGAAGTGGGAGGAGCAGGGAGAAAGAAAGAAAAAAAAGGAGAAGTTATAGGAGAAAAAGGAGGAGAAGAAAGGAGGAAAGGAGGAGTGGGGAAGGAGAAGGAGAAGGAGAGGGAGAGAGAGGAAGGGGGAAGGGAGGAGGAGCAGGAGGAGCAGGAGGAGGAGGAGGAGGAGGAGGAGGAGGAGGAGGAGGAGGAAGAAGAAGAAGAAGAAGAAGAAGAAGAAGAAGAAGAAGAAGAAGAAGAAGAAGAAGAAGAAGAAGAAGAAGAAGAAGAAGAAGAAGAAGAAGAAGATCATCATTATTATTATTCCCCTACTTGTATCCTTTTTTTTGGCACTGTTACGTTAAGTCTGTCCATTAAGTCTTGCAAATTCTTTAGGAAAAAAACAGTGGCTGTCAGAGGATCTATCTGAACTCTTCTTAAGAGAAATGGAATACAATGCCTTTAGTGAAAAGACAATTAGAAAGATAAGCTTCAGAATCTGGACAAGCACAACGAGGTGCTGGCACCCTCTATGAGATGAACATGGACTCAACAATGACTCTGCACACTTCACAACCAGGATCTCCTCCACTGCTCAGCATGCCAGTTCAATGCACAACGAACCATGTGGGTGAGACTCACGCGTGTGGGTGAGACTCACAGAGACTGAAACAGATGATACCATCCCGATCTCTGTACAAGCAGGACTCTGGGCATCTGTTCCAGTGGTGGGTTCAAAATTTTTTACCACAGGTTCTGTGGGTGTGGCTTGGTGGGCGTGGCATGGTGGGCGTGGCAGGGGAAGGTACTGTAAAATCTCCATTCCCACCCCACTCCAGGGGAAGGTTACTGCAAAATCCCCATTTCCTCCCTATAAGCTGGGAGGAAGAGAACAGATGGGGCGGGGCCAGTCATAGGTGGTATTTACCGGTTCTCCAAACTACTCAAAATTTCCACTACCGGTTCTCCAGAACTGGTCAGAACCTGCTGAAACCCACCTCTGATCTGTTCCCATGATGGACCAGTAAACGCGAAGTGAAGAAAAACCCCGAAAGCCACTACGCAGCAGGAATTAACAAATGCATGTAAGGAATGGCCCTGTGTGAGGGGAGGGGGCCCACTCAGTATGTGTGTGTGCACACACAGAGAAGGGATGGGGAAATTACAAAAACCAATTTCCTAATAAACATTTTCTGTCTTGCGTGCCAAGCCGGAGACTAAGTATTTCTAGAAACACAACTACTAAGACTGCACTTTTCAGTGCCAGTAAATTCATTATTGCATTAACTAGGCCTAAATTATTAAACCTTAATGATGTGGTTCTTTGAATGTGCTGGGCTTCATTTTCGCACGCAGAATCAATGTTAAACATTACAGTATAAATTAAGCCATACTTTACCAGGGCTGGTGGCTGTTTTGAATTGAGTTAGACCAAGAAGATGTATATGTGCGACTTCAGGCTCTCTCCCGCCTTCTAGCGAAGATTGTATAGTTTATTGTAACAAATGAGGCGCAGACCCGTAACGGCTTAAGTAAGGCATCCATTTTTGTCAGAGGGAAACGTACGAGCGAGGACACCGCACTGCTTACAGCAACTGGGACCAAACAGAGATCGCGTATTATAAATATAATTTCCACCGAAGCCCGAGGGGTCCAGCACCCTTCCCAGACTGAAGCGTGACATGTATTGCAAAATGTTGGAAGGGAGGGAAATAAATAGAAATTCCGTTCAGATCCAGAATGGAAGAGGGATAATTTTAACAAGTTAAATCCCGGTTTGATCTCCTTTACATTTTAAAGAGAATTCCAAATGGTGAAAAGATGAGCTGAGGCACACCATCCAGAGGTGGACATCACACACTGTAACAACCGGAACCGAAAATGTGAGTGTGTGCTGCATGCATGCATAAGGCATCGAGAACCCAGTGATTATATAGGACCTAATAGCGCCAGGGCAGGTGGGCAGGCCCAGCATGAACTGGTCCGAACCGGCAGCCCCCCCCCCCACACTGCCATTACCCCTTTATGAACTGTGGACCTGTGGACTTCAGCTCCCAGAATTCCTGGGGCAGCCATGTAAAGGGGCCATAATTTCCCATCCTTGCACTAGAGAGTGGCTTCTTTCCTTCATCCTCTGGGTGGTCATCAGTGGTCGAGATGCTCAGTTCTCCATCAACAAGAAACACATTAAAACCTATCTGGGAATGGGGGTATGAAGGATGGTTAGTGGATCCTTGACTGAACATACATGGGAATTGATTTATTTTTAATAAAACTTAACCACCCCATTGGACCGTTTCCTCTGAGTTGTCTATTGTCCTGACTGACCACAGTTCTCGAGGTCGGTGTTTCTCAACCTTGGCCACTTGAAAATGTCTGGACTTCAACTCCCAGAATTCCTCAGCCAGCAGGGATGGCTGGGCAATTCTGGGAGTTGAAGTCCAGATATCTTCAAGTAGGCAAAGTTGAGAATCACTGCTCAAGGTCATTTCTTGTCTGGCTTTTGAAGCTTCTTCATACTGTTAATGGTAAGTCTCTTCTTGGTTGTGATACCATTGAATTCTTGGCTTCTGCCATCGAAAACAAGAAGTTGGCTTTTCCAAGACTTCAGCATCACTTCTTTAATTATTTAGAGAATATTTGCTCACAGAGCTTTCCCAAATACCTTATTTCGTTTCAATGTTCCTCCAATCCGCATGTTGTTTATACCTATTATGTTCCTGAAAATGCTTAGATGTAATTATATTTTTGCTAGGAAATAAGTAAGGTTCATGAGCCAAAAATTTGATAGCGTGATGGTATGCGTGTTTCCTAAACTATCAACATGTTGAGAAAATCATTAATTACAACACACATATCTGTGGGCACACGAGCATTGCCCTAGCTCAACTCTATCGTGCATGCACCTGCCAGCCAGCTGATCACCTCCAGAGCAAATTCCTACGGCCTCTGAATGGCCACGTACAGTGGAGCCTGGTGAATGATAGTGCCACTGTTAGAAAAGCAGACAAGAAGCACACGACTGGATTTCCATTTAAATAGTGTACTTGTTCTGGAATTACTAGTATTTACCTGTTTCCTCCTGGGTTTCATTCCTGACCAGAAAGGTCTGAAATCTATAGAACCCTTGTGCAACATTATTTTAATACAGCAATTCAGGGGGATATAGTTTAACAGAAAGTTCAGAGTGAGCCATTTCCCCAAAGGAATATGGGTTCTACTCACACAGCTTTAAGTATACATAATGTTATTCCCAGTGAGATCATCATCGGTCCCCCTTCTTTTGACCTGCTTGGATGAGTTTTCTGCTGGCTGGGAGAAAGTGGGGCTTCTCATTTCCATAATTCTCGGATAAAACAATGGATCAAACCAGCCGGCCGTCGTCTTTTCTTAAATCTACTCAAAGAAACCTGGCCTGGAGGCGTCCTATGGCAAATGCAACGGAAAATGTGGATGATTCACTCTTCCCACTGCCTGGTGAGACATTTCTGAGAGTTAAGAAGTCAAGCCCAGGGAGGCACCAAGCCATCTCAGGGGTGGACTTCAAAAATTTCAGCAATGGGTTCTCTGCCCGGTTGCTGGGTGGGCGTGGCCATCGTGGGCGTGGCCTAGTCGGCCTCCTGCGCCATGGTGGGGGGGCGTGTTTTCGCCTTCCCCAAGCTCCAGAGGCTTTCCTTGAGCCTCTGGAAGGTTGAAAACTGCCTCCTCCGGGCTCCAGAGGCCCTCCGGGTGTCAGCCTCCGCTTTCCTCTGCTTTGGCTGTCATAGTAATGGAGGGGGGTTAGGTAGCTGGGCTATGGAAGGACCTAGGAAACGAAACCGATTCTTAAGCTGTTATCAGGCCAACGGCCACCGCATTCCTGGATGATGACACGGCCAGACGTGTGCTCCCACCTGACTTCTGGGAGACTTTTGGATTGGATGATTTACGGTGGACAATGGGAGGGGATGCTTTCTATCTGTAACTTTCGCACTTTTTGCCTCAGAATCCTGCTTTCCATGGTTGCGTTCACTTTATATCTAGTAAAAGTACCATACTTTATTTTATAATGAAGTCTGGGTTTTCCTCTCCTGGATGCTGAAGGAAGCATACTTGACATTAAGCAGGATTCTGGCCAGGAACTTGTGCCAATCCCAGAGATACCTCAAGATAACCCACAGAATCCTTCTTTGATTGAGTGGATCGAACAGTTACGAGGGACTTGGGCAGTAACCCGAAAAGCTTTAGATGACGCTCACCAAGCTCCCCCCAAAAGAGGGTGGAAATGTTGGTGTGTCTTATACCCCAAATACAGCCATTTTTGACCTCCCAAAATCTCACCCCCACGTCCCGTTTTTGCAAAAAACGGGCCCATTTTTGGCCTCCCAAACCTTCCACATGTCATGTTTTTGCCCTCCCCAGCCCCCAGGACCACTCTGCAGGCCCCCCCATCCCTCTGCGTGCCCCATTTTTGTGAAAAACGGGCCCGTGTTTGGCCAAACCTCCCACGCATCATGTTTTTGCCCTCCCCCGCCCCCAGGACCACTCTGCAGGCCTCCCAAACCCTTTGTGCATCCCATTTTTGCCCGTTTTTCACAAAAACAGGACATGTAGAGGGTTTGGGAGGCCTGCAGAGTGCTCCTGGGAGCCGGGGAGGGCAAAAACGGTTTTTTTCTTGTTTACCTCTTCGAAATCTTGGTGCATCTTATACTCCAGTGTGTCTTATAGTCCGAAAAATACGATACTTAGCACATAAAAAGTTTCACTCTGTTGATGAAGTCCCTGTTGGTCATTCTCAACCCTAAAGAGTTAATTTTTGAAGCCATGATGTTTTTCTTCTGCCTGGACCACATTTGCCTTCAATCTTTCCCTGGAGGATTAAGTGAAGGATGCTGTATTTTTCAGGGTGCCGTATCACATGTCCAAAATATTCTAACGTTCGCTTTTTGATGGTTTTGATGATTTCCCTTGACTTTCCCAAGAGGCTTATCACCTCCTCATTTCTGATTTTGTCAACCCAGTTTATACGTAACAGCCGTCTGTAAATCTACAATTGAAATGCTTCTAGTCTCTTTGAGTGGCTTTCTGTCCAAGGCCAACTTTCTACTCCGTAAAACATATGCTTAGCAGTGACATTGTCTTCTTATTGCTCTATGGACTGGCATTTCTACCTAGTGAACATTTTTTCCTTTAGTCAATGTAAGATTGTTGGTCGACTTCCTCCATGTCCATTCCATGACATCATAGCAGTTCAGCCAATCGATGTGAGGGTTTTAATGCCCCAGCAGTGAATAAAATATAGATGCAACGTTTTAAATTGCCTACCAAAAGCCATTGAAATAAATTATTAATGCCTAAGTACATTTTTTGAGATGAATTTGCTACTGGGGCAGAATCATTTTTCCATCTTCTCAGCCTTATGGTGTCTTTCTATGAAAGGACCTTTCAGCTGGATGACAAGCAGCGTTTATCACAGAGATTAAATTATACATAGAAAGTTAAATTGTGTGTTTATACTGAACTCACTAATCATTTAATACATTGCAAGTTTGCCAACATACATTAACTCTTCAGACATGAGTTTTCAAAGAGCACAATATCCATGTAAAATTGAGCTGAATATTCACTTCTTTTAAAAAGGGTTGAAAGATTCATTTTCTTGAAAAACAGTACTCAATTTGAGAGGCGTTGGGATATCTTTTCCTATGGGTTGCCTTCAATTCTCCATCGCTGGCTTGGTCAATTAACAATTTGTTGCTTACAAAGAGTCAATATACATGAGTGGATTTGGGTTGAGTGGATGAGTGGATGAGTGGATTCTAGGCCTGTGATGGCGAATCAATGGCACGCGTGCCACAAATGGCACATGGATCCATATCAGTAGGCACACAAGGGTTGTTCAGGTCCAGCGCACATGCACACACTGGCCAACTAATTTTCGGGCCTTCTGGGCCCACCAGAAGTTGGGAAACAGGCTGTTTCTGGCCTCCAGAGGATTTCCAGAGGGTGGAGGAGGCCATTTTCACCCTCCCCAGGCTCCTAGAAAGGCTCTGGAGCCTGGGGAGGGTGAAAAATAGGTCTACCGGGCCCACCGGCCCATCAAGTGCCAAACATGAGGGGAGTTCAGGGGGATGGGGTGCATTGAATTATGGATGTGGGCATCCGCGTGCATGACCCTCTGCGCTCCCCTCACTTTTGGCACGCGATGGCAAAAAGGTTAGCCATCACTGTTCTAGGTAGTGGTGGGATTCAAATAATTTAACAAGCGGTTCTCTGCCCTAATGACTGAGTGGGTGGGCGTGGGCATGGTGGGCATGGCCAGGGGGTGTGAGAGGCAGTACTCGGTCTCCTGCACCCCTCTGGGAGCAAAAATGGGCTGCAGATGGGGAGGCGCATCACACACCCCTGTGCCCCGTTTTGGGCCTAGTAGTAGGCCTCCCTGCAGCCTCCTGGGAGCAAAAATGGGCCATGAGGAGGCCGCACTGCACCACCCCATGCCCTGTTTTGGACTTAGTAGGCCTCCCTGAACTTACCTGGGAGCCAAAACGGGGCGTTTATGGACTTCTGGAAGGGATGTGGTGGGGAGGGGGCAGGGCCAGCCAGCAATTTAACAGCCGGTTCGGCCGAAGTGGTATAAACCGGTTGTATCTCACCACTGGTTCTAGGTGTCTCAACCACTTGGCAGTTGCCTCCTTTTCCTTTGTACTCATTCCTCATCTAAGTCATGCAGTATAATGCAATATAATCTCCATGTGGCATGAATCCCCACTTCATATCAAACTGCTTTTCAAACAGAAAGAGAGTTTCTTTTACCTGCAATACAAATCTTGCCCAGGAATGGATGGAGGATGAAGGGACAATAACATTATCTCTCCAGGAGACTATTAATAGTGTCTGTCTTTCTTTCTTTCTTTCTTTCTTTCTTTCTTTCTTTCTTTCTTTCTTTCTTTCTTTCTACTTCTTTCCTTCCTTCTTTCCTTCTTTCCTTCCTTCCTTCCCTCCTTCTTTCCTTCCTTCCCTCCCTCCTTCTTTTTTTCTTTCTTTCTTTTTTCTTTCTTCTTCCTTTTCTTCTTTCTTTCTTCTTTCCTTCTTTCTTTCTTTCTTCTACATTCTTTCTTTCTTCTTTCCTTCCTTCTTTCTTCTTTTTTTTACATGACATCCAACAGATCACCAAATTTAGGAATGAGTGGGGGGGGGAAGTCAGACCGTTGTAAATATTAACGTATTATTTTATTGTCCCAAGGGTGCTTTTCCAAGAGGCAACTGGATTTTCTGATTTTTCATTGAAGATATTTCACTTCTCATCCAAGTAGCTTCTCCAGCTGTGACTGGATGGGTGGGGAATCATCATCCAATCAGAGCTGAAGAAGCTTCTTGGATGAGAAGCGAAACATCTTCAAAGAAAAAGCAGAAAGTCCACAACCATGCCCTGGCTGACTGAAAAACTCCATTTAAATATTATTTTATTGTTTATCTGAACTGTTTCACAATATGGGGTCTTGTTTTTCACAGCAAGCAATCAGGTTCTGTTGAAGGAAACCAAGTGCAGTGGACAAGTGTCATTGTCTTTATTGTTCAGTCATTCATCACTTCCAACTGTGTCCCAATGGATAGGTCACCAGGACTGTCTTTCAATAACAACTTTCATCTATTGCCTTTGATTTTTTTTTTCTATGCATCAGGATCTTTTCTAGTGATTCTTGTCTTGTCTTATATATATCCCAAAATGTTTGAATTTTAGCTTTGTTGCTATCATTCCTCATGAATAATCTGGTTTTATTTCATCTCATCCAGAACGATTTGTTCTTTTGATGGGAATCATTGTTCTCGGCTGTTCTCCAGCCCCACAATTCAATTTTAACCAAAGATCGTTCTTTAGAATATTCCAGAACAATTATTTACAGCATGGACAAACGGATTGCATCTCAATTTCAAGATCATCCAATTATGAAATCCCAAATTTAACGTTCAAAAACATCCAAACGACAAGAGAGACACCCCCCCCCCAGCTAAGAACACCTTTAAATGGTTAGAAAAATATGGTGCTGCCCCAGTCACTCATTCACACAGACATTTAACTGTGGTTTAGTGAGTCAATTAATATTCCCCATCAATTCCCTTCAACCAAACTCGTGAACGTGTCTCAATTCACTCACGGGAGGAGGATGCCAAGATTAATCCACAGAGCAGTGGCCCAATAGTCCAAAAACAAAATACTGTAACTCCACCAGCAGAGGCTGGTTTCACATAATTTTACTATCAGTTCACCGCGCACCGAAAATGTGAGTGTCCGCATGCCTTCTGCACATCCGTGTGGCCTTCCACCCATGAACGCAGCCTTCCACGCATGCACACAGCTTAGAAAACGTGGCTGAATAGGATGGCATAATACCAGGGTGGGTGGGCAGGCCCACCTGCAGGTCGCCACTACTGCTCCCGCCCGAACTGGTCCGAACCAGCTGAATACCACCTCTGTTCACCAGACAATCTTAAACCCACAAGGCAAAACTTAGATCAACACACAAGAGAGCTCACGTAGGAAGGAAAGCTCAGAGTCTCCAAGGCACAATTCCAAACCCGGTGTCCATCCGGAGTGAAGCAGGAATCACGACGATCAAACAAACAGCTAGAAAATCAACATGTTGTTCCCAGCAATGTCTCCATCTATCTGCTGTGATGAATAGCCAGCTTTTTGGTATAGCCCATCAAGACAGGTAGGGCCTTTCATTATTTTTTTCCTTTCTTTTTCTTTTTTTTTTGGGGGGGGGGGGAACCAGAGATGGTATTCAGCCGGTTCATACCAGTTCGCCCGAACTGGTAGTGGCGACTGCAGGTGGGCCTTCCAACCCGCCCCAGCGTAATGCCGTCCTATTTAGCCACGTTTTTGAGGCTGAGTACATGCGCAGAAGGTGCGAGAGAGGTCAAATTGCAGGTGCGGAAGGCTGGGCGCATGCACGGAAGGCGTGCACGCATACATGGAAGGTACATGCGCTGTCAGGTTCTGGCTTGCTCCAGTAAAGAAAACAATTCAAACAGGCTTGCTATGATGAGTCTTTATATAGCGCTCTGGCAAACACCCGTGAAGATGAAAACATTGTCAGCTGTTTGCTCTGTCCTCCCCACCACCTTTTAAAGGTTCCAGCTTCCGTTCTCAGCTCCACCCCATGGCCCCGCCACCCCAGCCACCCCTTGCTTGCAGCCTCCTCGTGTCAGCCAGCAATGGTGGTTTGCCATCTCCAATTTCCTGTGGCCTCGTCAGCAATGTCATTTGCATATTGCACCGAACGTCAGCTGGTCGCCTCCCAACAATGAACCAGCAGAAGAAATGGCTGCATTCCATTTCGTCATGGGTCTGCGGCATTTCACAGCCTAGCGAGATGGCATTGGGGTTTCAGGGATGATTCCGGTCTTCTCTGTGGCTGGAATGCAGCAACTACATTGGCATCGAGGTGCCAGCTCCATCCCGCCGAGTTGCCATGTGCATGCATGGAAGGCAGGCAAGCAAAGTGAGCATGCGCACATGGGGCGAACTGGTGGTAAGAGTATGTGAAACCCACCGCTGGGGGGGACATGTATGAAAGCAAGAAAATATTAGAGAAAAAGAAACACATGGCTGGAAAAGATGATTAAGCAGCCTATAGATTTAAAGGCAGAAATATTTTTGATAGGTATAATACCAGAAAGTTATGATAAGGGAACTATAGATACTTAATGCTTCATGTATTGACAGCAGTGAGAATTGTATTTGCACGATATTGGAAAAATGAGAATACCCCAGCAGTTGAAAACATAATCCGGAAAATATTGGATTGTGCAGAGATGGATAGATTGACATTGAAAATAAAAGATAAAGGAGATACAGAGTACTCTTCAGCGTGGAATAGGTTTTATCAATGGTTAGAGATAAGAGGTAGAAGTTAGATGAAGGAAGATTGTTATGTGTATGCAAAATATGAATGTTGTCCATAATTATAAGTATGCTAGTTAAATTAATATGATTATAAGTAAGTTAATATAATTATAAATATTGCTATAATTATTATGTGTATTATCATTATCACTATTCGTATATCTGTTATTTTTTTCTTTTTGTAAAACCAAGTGCCTAGACCCGTGATGGCAAACCCATGGTACGTGTGCCCAAAGTGGCACACAAAACCATATCACCCAGCACGTGCTGCCTTGCCTGTTCATCTTCCAAGTTTCTGGTGCACATGCGCATGCGATGATCAGCTGTCCTTGGTACATGTGGCAGTGCCAAAAATGGTGTATGCGTGCCAGCCAACTGATCATCGGGCGCACATGTATGCTAGAACTCAGAAATTTGGCTTTTCCGGAGCGTGGCCCTGATGAGCGCGCATATGCGCGATATTTCCACACGACCTTTTCAACACTCAGTGCCAAAAAGGTTCACCATAACTAGCCTAGACAATACACTGTCTTCAAAATATTTATATATAAATAAAAAATTTGACTAAAAAAATAAGATGGGCAGGGCCTTCTCCTCTCGAATAGTCTGACTGACCTCCACTGCTCCTGCCTTTTCTCTGTCCTGGATATTTTTGGATCAGTGCAGGAGGCAGTTCCTCCTCCTCTTCGCTGGCTGTCTGCCACTGCAAACTTTCCCCGGCTGAAGCCTCTTTCAAATCTCTTTTGGACAGCCACTCAGAGCAATCAATCAACTTGACGTGCCAGGAATGGGCTCAGAGGTGGTATTCAGCAGGTTCTGACCAGTTCTGGAGAACCAGTAGCGGAAATTTTGAGTAGTTCAGAGAATCAGGAAATATCACCTCTGACTGGCCCTGCCCCCCTCTATTCTCTGCCTCCCAAGTCCCAGCTGATCAGGAAGAAATGGGGATTTTGCAGTAACCTTCCCCTGCCATGCCCACCAAGCCACGTCCACAGAACCAGAAATAAATTTTTTTGAATCCCACCGCTGACATATGAGGAAGAATCTGGGGAGTTGCCCAAAGGAGACATTGCAAATATACGAACATATTAAAATTGCAGCAACAAAAATATTACGGGTAGCTATTAAGAGTAATTTCCTGATTCTATCAGTTGGTAGGAGAAGGCTGAAGCAGCATACTCACCGAGCGGCATGCTGCTTTCACTGAAGTGTTCAGAGATGGACAACCATCACTCTGGAATTCCTCAGTGGATCCTGCACTGAACAAAGGATTGGATTAAAGCAGAGATCCGCAACCTTTTCAGCTTGGCAACCCAGCCTGGCGCAGGAGGGCAGAGGCATGTGAGTGGCAGGCGCACACACGCGCACAGCTCAATTTGTGCCAGCGGCAGGTGTGCATGCCCTCCATTCCCATGAATGGAGCTTCGCACACATGAAGCTCCACTGATGGAAACGGAGCTTTGCTCGCGCAGTCTGGTTTCAAACAGGCAGCGATCCGGTAGTTGGCCATGGCCTAGGGGTTGGGGGCCCCTGGATTAGAGGACTATCTTTCAACTCTATGGTCCAAAGGACACTAGACAAGAGCTTTTGCTGGCTTTTCAGTGTGTCACTTTTTTCAGTGATGTTGTAACTTTGAACGGTCACTGTTGTAAGTCGAGGACCACCTGCATCCCCATTAAAAAGCTGAAAATAAACTAATCCTGCACCCCTCCTTCCCAACCACATCATATAACATGGAGTAATTCTACTCTGCGTTCACTGTTGGAAGTGGCAACGATACTTTCCATTCGTCGAATGATCAGCCGGGAGGTAGGTTCTGATAGGTGGGTTCCTACAGGCATTTCTTCACTGCCAATTAGATGGAATGGTCTGGATTTTAAGGGACCAAAATGTACGTGCAGCTACAGTAACGCATTGCAAGAGGACGGCACTCTGTTACCTCCGTTTGTTAGTCAAGACGGCCGAGTTGCAATTTAATAGGCGAGAAATAAGTACAGCAAAGGACGGAGGGGATTAAATTCTGCCTGATCAGCAAGGTTTTCGAAGGCTGGCTCGCCAGCTGAAGTGGGTGCCATATCTATAAGTCATTTTGCTTTATAGGCCATTACGATCTCTTGAGAGAGGCTGCATAGAGACCGCTGCTTTTTGTTGAAATTAAAATGTCAGAGAAAAAGAAATAGAACAAAACAGGGAATCTGCAATTAATTACAAGGCCATAAAAATTCAATAATCAGGCGGCTGTGGTGCTGTAGGCACAGCGGTATCTGATTCGGGCTAACAGGAATAGAATACATTAATCTTTTCAAATTAGTTTTTTAATCTGACAGGGATATATAGTGACGTGTTCTTTTACTGTTCAAGCAGGCCTCCTGTCTAATATATAATGCTGAGTGTCTGGAAATAGGACATCTATAGCCATTTGGTGACTGCAACATTTTCAGAGCATTTATTCAGGCCTATCTGTACACCTGTCCTATGGCAATCAGGCACAACAGATTCCAGGTTCACTTCCTGCTCTCAACACTGGAAGGAGGGAGGGAGGGAGGAAAGCAGAGGGAGGGAGGGAGATAGGAAGGGAGGAAAGGAGAGGGAGGGAGGGAGGAAAGGAGAGGGAGGGAGGAAGACAGGAAGGGGAGAAAGCAGAGGGAGGGAGGAAGATAGGAAAGGAGGAAAGCAGAGGAAGGAAGGGAGGGAGGTAAGGAGGAAAGCAGAGGAAGGAAGAGAGGGAAGGAGAAAGGAAAGGAAAGGGAGGGAGGAAAATAGGAAGGGAGGAAAGCAGAGGAAGGGAGGGAGGGAGGGAGGGAGGAAAGGAGAGGGAGGGAGGAAGATAGGAAGGGAGGAAAGCGGAGGGAGAGAGGGAGGGAGGAAAGCAGATGAAGAGGAGGGAGGAAGATAGGAAGGGAGAAAAGCAGAGGGAGGGAGGGAGGGAGGGAGGGAGGAAATGCAAAGAACAAAGGCAAATTCCATACTCTCTAACAAGCTTTCCCAAATCCTTTGAAGAAAGAATTCAGACCTAACTTCAGAATCTTACACAAGGAGGTTTCAGACTGAGAGCTCAAAGTTCTCTAATTTTACATATCTCCACACATTCATCCCCTTTTCTAAATTGACCCTAATAGCCTCCTGTATGTTAGCATCCGCGGCAACATATGTACGATCCCTCAACCTTTTGCTTTTGTGAGGGACTAGATTTATACCCTCCTTCCGCCCAGGAGCCCAAGGTAAATTAATTGGAGATCTCTTTTCCTTTAACTTCCCTAACAGCAACTTTGAAAGGAAAAGGAAAAGCAAATGGATTGGCCCGTAGTCATTCCATGAGCTTCCATGACTGACAGCAGGTATCTCTCAGGCTTCCCACATCCTAATCCTGATCTACTACACCCGTGATGACAAGAGAGACCATCCTTAAGAAGAAGAAAAAACCACCAATAGCCTAGACAGGTTAGGAGGATAATTTTATGTCTGTGTGTTTCTTCATCATCCTTTCTGTAGAATTCATCACCTTTGTTTTGAAATTTTTAGTTGTTCTTTGTCATGCTTTATAGTAAATCTATAGTAAATCTTTAGTAAAACTAAAGTTAGAAAGAAGAAGAATCCATTTTCCTCCCGTACTTAGGCTTATTAGGGTGGTGTCGACACCATAGTAGATACCCTGTTTCCCTGAAAATAAGACCTATCCTGAAAATTAGTGTGTTTTTATGCATGTGTCTAATATAAGCCCTACCCACTCCCCCAAAAAAATAACCCCTACATAAAAGCCTGCATAGATGGCCCCCCAAGAAGTGGTCCAGCAGCCACATGATTCCAGCTGGATGGAGCTGCTGGAGATGCCATCGCAAAGCAAGGCAGATGTCAGGGCATAGTTGGCCTGGCTGCAGGGGCCCTGAGGTAAGCTGATTCAGGGCACGTGGGGCAGCTCCACCCCCCTACGTCACAGCGGTGGCACTAGTGTGCCACGTGGCCTACTGCCCCGTTGCAAGCAAGCAGAAGTGGGCCTCCCATACATGGAAAAAAATAAGACATCTCCAAAAATAAGCCCTAGTGCTTATTTCAGAACCCAAAAGAAAATAAGACAGGGTCTTATTTTGGGGGGAAACATGAGTAGTCCTGTGTACTCTTAATAACTTGGATTTTTTTTCATCGATTTTCTGTGGGCACACTTTTGACCGTTAGACCTTTAACAATATCTCTCAGGGGTACAACCCAGAAGATGACTTATTTGGACATTAAGACAGCTCATTTGATATTTTTGCAGCCAACGTATTTCTTCCTCTGTCCCTTTTCATTCCATTTCAGGGATGAAGGAGAGGAGAAAGAAGGACGGTGCAAGTTCTTTTCCCGAGAAATGAAAAAGTATCTCAACCAGCTCCCCGCTGTCCCTGTTCTTTGTAAATGTACTTGATATAAAGGATAATGGGATGGAGCGAAGAAAGCTTAAGAGATTCTGGTTTGGCCCTATTGGTAGATTCATTCTCTATTGGTTAAAGCATCCATATGCGCACTGGCCACCTAGTCTTCCGGTTTCTGGTGGGCATGCATGCACGAAGACCAGCCGCCCAGTGCGCATGTGCACGCCCAGAAGATGATCTTCTGGTTTCCGGCATGCGCATGCACACCAGCCACCTAGTCTCCAGTGTCTGGCATGCATGTGCGCACGAAGACCAGCTGGCCAGTGCGCATGCATGTACCGGAAACCGGAAGATCATTTTCCCGGCACGCACATGCTCACCAGGCAGCTGCTCTTCCACTTTCCGGCACTCCCACCATGTGAAAACCAGCTGGCCATTGCACTTGCAATGGGCGACGGCTCGCATGCCCGGAGAAATGGCTCTGCATGCCACTTCCGGCATACGTGCCATAGATTTGCCATCACGGCCCTATACCATTCCGGGCAAATGGCTTTTTAAAAATGGAGTACCCACAACCAACGGAAAGAAGCTATTGCACTAATTAATTGTTCTCACTGACAGGAAATTTCTCTGTAGTTCTAGGTCAGGGGTCAGCAACCTGCGGCTCTGGAGCCGCATGTGGCTCTTTCATCCCTCTGCTGTGGCTCCTTGTCGCTGGTCAGCCCCACAATTGATAGGGCTTTCGGTTAGGACAGGTAGAGGAAAAAGGATGCTGTGCTAGGAGGAGACTCTATGGTAGGTGAACCAGACTTCCGGTCAGCTCTAGGATTGAACGGGCGGCTTCGGGTTAGGACCTTTGTGGCTCTTTGAGTGTTTAAGATTGCCAATCCCTGTTCTAGGTTGTTCTCAATAGTTTCCATCAAAGTCCTCTGGTACTGTACGACACTCAATCCGAAATTACCCCTGACCCCCAAAGAGGTTTCCTCTAGATCTTGAAGATCAACAACTGTGCCATGGATCAACTGAATATTGGCCTGTTGATTGGGCAATCTAATCGTTGTTTCCCTTTCTAACTGATTCCATGTCAAAAATGCCACTGAAAACAGCAAAGTCGGTTGGACGCAACATTTTTTTAAGTTTGTTAATTCAATCCTTGCCCTGAATCTGGGTCATCCTCTATAATTATCTGGGTTTTGCAGAAGGCTCTGGGTTGCATGGCATCGCTTCTGAAAATCCTTTTATTTTAAAACTTGGGGACAGAGTTTTGACAGAGCTCTGACAACAATGACAGAGAATTGAAAAGAGAAAGAAAGAGGTGAAAATGCTTTTGTGCATCAAGAAGAAAAGAAAGCGAATGTTACAAAACGTCCTGTCTTGTAATATTTGGATGGGTTTTCCCCCTTTTCTTCACAGCCTACACAACACAACAATACCAAAGTACATCAACCACAGCACTAACTTCAGGTGTCATCAGAATCAGAATAGAGCTATACCTATACCTTCAGACAAGTGACTGTCCAGTTTCTTCTTAAAATGCCCCAGTGATGAAGCACTCACAACTTCTGAAGTCAATTGTTCCACCGGTTAATTATCCTCACTGTTAGGCAGTTTCTCCTCAATTCCATTGTATCTTGTCCTGCCCTCCAGTGCTTTGGAGAATAAATTGACCCCCTCTTCTTTGGGGCAGCCTCTCAAATACTGGAACCCTGCTATCATGTCCCCCTAGTCCTTCTTTTCTCTAGATTAGCCAAACCCAAATCCTGCAACCGTTCTTCATCTGTTTTAATCTCCAGGCCTTTAATCCTCTTAGTTGCTCTTCTTTGCACTTTTTCCAAAGTCTCAGCATCAGGCCATGCTCATGTTGACCAATATAGTTTTCTTCCAAGAATGACCAAAAGAATGAAGTAATTTTTTTGCAAACAGGCCGTGCTTTTTACATCTTTAGGTCCTCAAAAGCTAGGGAAAAAGCGTTGCTCGTTTATTTTATCCCAGATGGCACTAAATCGTGGAAGATGTGGAAGAGGGAAACTTCATCAGTCTAGAATAATCCCCGTTCTGAAGTCTCCAGACTTATTCAAAACATACCATTGCAGTCTTTAAGTAAAGACTTAAAGACTGCAATGGTATGTTTCTCATTGACTTCATGAGGAGAGTTGCTTGCTGCTCAGAACCTGTATAGCAATAGCAATAGCCCTTAGACTTATATACCGCTTTACCGTCCTTTACAGCCCTCTCTAAGTGGCTTACAGAGTCAACCTATAGCCCCCAACAATCTGGCTCCTCGTTTTACCCACCTTGGAAAGATGAAAGGCTGAGTCAACCTTGAGCCTGGTGAGATTCGATCTGCCAAATTGCAGGCAGGCAATGATCAGTAGAAGTAGCCTGTAGTACTGCATTCTAACCACCGTGGCTCATGGGCTGGACGTTACATAACTGTTGTCAATAAATAAATAAATTTTGGAAAATATTTGGCTTTTCTGTAGAATATGGAAGGTCTGAGACCATTCTGCCAGAGGAGGAGGGGTGAAATCCAGCAGGGTCTGACAGGTTTTGCAGAACCGGTAGCGGAAATTTTGAGCAGTTTGGAGAACCGGCAAATACCATCTCTGGCTGGCCCCAAAACAGGGTGGGAATGGAGATTTTGCAGTACCCTCAGCCATCTTAATGTTAATCTTAAAGATATTGGTGTAGGCCATGGGTCTCCAAAACTGGCAACTTTAAGACTTGTGGACTTCAACTCCCAGAATTCTTCTGCCAGCATGGTTGGTGTAGGCTTTCACGGCCAGTATTTGTTGGGCAGTGTTGGGCTTCATGGTCCCTAAAACATGAACTCCAACACTGCCCAATTGATATTATTATTGTTTATTCTTAATATACTAAATTATTGGATTTTATCTTACTCTTAAGACTTTTTAAGAACAACCACTCCGAGTTTATGGAAGTAAACAGAACCCAAACTTTGCAAATAAATTTAAAATAAGAAACAGTAATCTCTAATTAACTTAGAGATTTAATCAGGTCACAACTACCTGATTTCAGGTTTTGGAACTACTATAAGAAACTGCAAAACTGATTTAATTGAAGGATATAAAAGGAGAGGGAAATTAATTCATAATAGCCAATATTAGCTCTTCAGTTCTGCTCAATGTCCCACCGAAAACGCCAAGATATTCTTGTGGTTGTTGATAGGCACATAAAATGTAACAGTTAAGATTCACACATATTCTATATCTCTGGAAAATTGGAAAGAATATTTCAGTCACTCATAAAATGCATCTGAGACTGTCAGCCATCATATATGTCAGCCAATATTCACTGTCTTTCGGATGTTAGCGCAAAGGAGTTGACTGAAAACCAAAATTCAGAAGAACTGCTAATTTACAGCGAATAAATAAATCTCCCTGTAAGGTTTATAATGATCTCTTCTCCCACTGAAATACTGGCCTTTCTGCAATTTACAGAGACAGATGTGAAGGGTGGAAAGTAGCTAATCAGGGAAGAGAATAATCAATTTTGGGAAATTACAGGGGAAAGTTGTAAAAAAATTATAGACGAATACCGAAACACACATACACCATCCTTACGATATTGAGAATCTAGGTGTCATCCATGTACAAATAGATAAATATATCCCCAGATAGTTAGCATTTTGTTGCAATAAAGGAGTGGCTTATTCAGTTCACGTCACCTCCACCTTCCTGGAAATGATTTATCAAGTCAGGGCTCTGATTGATTTTGGAAGGTTTAATTGAACCTCATTTTGACAGCCTCTCTTTTTTTTTTAAAGAAACAGGAGGGGGGGAAATACACTTTTAAAGTTTGTTGCTATTTTTAGCATTTTTAGCATTTTAAAAGTAAACTCCTCCCATAGACATCCTGACAGTAGTTGATAGTAAATCAAACCAGCATTTATTTATTTATTTATTTATATATATATATATATATATATATATTTGTTTTCTGAGGTTTTCGCAGGTGTTTGTATGTAGGTCTTTGGTTATTCGGGTTCCTTGTTCTACTGCTCCTGGAAGCACGAAGCCAAGAACACCAGCCTGAAGATGATGAATGAGACTTCGTCGAAACGTCGCCAAGATACTTCCAATTTTACGTGGGAGAAGACCCGAATAACCAAAGACCTACACATATATATATGTTGATTCAAGCCCAGTTTCTCTTCTACATGGGTACGAATCCAGCGGTGGGTTTCACATTATGTTACTTGCGGTTCGCCGTGCACATGCATGCTCACTTCATGCATGTGCGTGCCTGGTTCGAGCATGCACCTTCCTTCCACACATGCGCCCAGCCTTCCATGCATGAAATTTGGTTGTGGACGTGCCTTCCGCGTATGTGCCCAGCCTCAAAAACTTGCCTAAATAGGATGGCATAGAGTCAGAGTGGGTGGGCAGATGGACGGGCCCACCATGATTTCCGCTACCAGTTCAGCTGAATCAGCCCGAACCGGCTGAATACCACCTCTGTACAAATCGATGCTGTCTCTGCCGAAAAGTATCTAGAAACAGAGAGACCAAAGGAAAGGAAGAAACTTCTCTATCTCTGGAGGACAAAATCTCCCTTAAGGAAATCCAAGCATAAAGTGGATGGGATTCCTAGAAGCAATGAATTAAATGTTGGCCTTTGGGTAAAATCCTGTCTTATTATTAGAGAGGAGTAGTAGAATCCAGAGTAAAGGGGATGAAGTGTTGTTTTCAGAATATCCCAGAGAAACCTTGAGCCTGGGTTGCTGCTAACCATAGCAAATCTAAAGCTGCTCAGTTCTATCCTTGCTTTCTGACTGGTCTGAGTTCAGCTAGGCAGAGATAGTTCAGTGGCGAGAAAAGCAAATGCACCAGTATAGAATGGACAATACCTGGCTCAATAGTAGCAATTGTGTGAGGTGTCTAAATGGCCCATCATTTACCATATTTTTCAGAGTATAAGATGCACCAGAGTATAAGATGCACCTTAGTTTTGGGGGAGGAAAATAAGAAAAAAGCTGATTGGCGGGCGGATCAGTCTCCTGGAATACCCCCAATCAGCTGTTCCCAGAGCTGAATTTTAGCAACAGGTTCCTTGGTTATGAACTCTGTGCCTTGCTTTTTTTTTTTCCCTGCCTCTGAAACTTCTGAAACTCTGTTTCAGAAAAAACTTTTTTTCCTGCCTCTGAAAGCTTCCGAAACAGAGCTTCAGAAAAAAAGCCTCTGAAGCTCTGTTTGGGGGCGTCTTTTCTGAAGCTTCATTTCTGATGCTTTTTTCAGCCTCTGAAACCTCCGTTTGAGAAGCTGGGCAGGGCTACATTTGGAGTATAAGATACACCCAGATTTTTACCTTCTCTTTTGGGGGGAAAAAGGTGCGTCTTATACTCCAAAAAATACGGTAAGTCTGAGCCAACATTGTGCTGCAGCTGCCAAAAAAGCCAACACGGTCTTGGGCTGCATCAATGGATAGGATCTGAAAGATCATTTGGTTTTTTTTCCACAAAAAGCAACTGGATGGAGGAGGAGGAGGAGGAGGAGGAGGAGGAGGAGGAGGAGGAGGAGGAGGAGGAGGAGGAGGAGGAGGAGGAGGAGGAGGAGGAGGAGGAGGAGGAGGAGGAGGAGGAGGAGGAGGAGGAGGAAGGGAAGAAGAAGAAGAAGAAGAAGAAGAAGAAGAAGAAGAAGAAGAAGAAGAAGAAGAAGAAGAAGAAGAAGAAGAAGAAGAAGAAGAAGAAGAAGAAGAAGAAGAAGAAGAAGAAGATTTCACTTCTCATCCAAGAAGCTTCAGTTGTGACTGGAAAAAAACACAGTCCAGTTGCATTTTGAAAAAAGCACTTTTGAGACAACTATGATCTGGATGACCAAGAATCTCTCATCAAGTCTCATCAAGATCATGAGAAATGATACTACACCTTTATGCTGAACTAGTGAGGCCACACTTGGAATGCTGCATCCAGCTCTGGTCCTCATGATTCAAAAAATCCCTAGACAGAGTGCAGAGACGAATAACAAAGATGATAGGAAATCTGGAGAGTACACCATATGATGAATGTTTAAGGGAACTAGCTATGTCTGTTTCAATTGCCAGAGAAGCAGGAGGAAAAAAACACCAATTTCAGACTGTGACCTGGCCTTTTTTCGTGTTCCATGTCAAGTCAAGATCTTCATCTTCTATAGAAAAAAAGGTGCAAGAGAAAGATTTGTACCTTTGGTTCAAGGATCTCTTTTTTTTTTTTTTGCTGGGTGCCCCACCTGTAACAAATTTGGCATTCTTTTAGGTCAGTGTTTCCCAACCTTGGCTATTTTAAGATGCACGGACTTCAACTCCCAGAATCCCCAGCCACTATGGCTGGTTGAGGAATTCTGGGAGTTGAAGTCCATATATCTTCAAAGGGTCAAGGTTGGGAAACGCTGTTTAGGTGAAGCTCCTATTTGAATTAACTAAATCATTCAGTAAAAGGTTAACATCTGGATAAGGAACAAATCATTCAAGCCAAGGGAAGGGATACGGTTGCGTTTCTGTGATCTTAATATTCCCTTTCTTTGGATGAATTATTTAGTAGCTGCTGGATGAATGGGCTTCTGCGGAAGAGCAAATGATGAGCCATGCATGACAAAGTCATCATGGAAATGCCACAACTTATCTCACCCATGTCATCCCTTGTGTTGTGGTCCTCCGGTGGCCTGCAGAGCTGGCAGCAGAGACGGACAGTGAGGAAGTTGGGGAGGAACATGGGCCAGTCCTGGAGTCTGGAGAAGGCTCAGACGAGGGCTCTGCGTCAGAGGCAGAGAGAGGGCCAGGGCCATCTGGTAGTTATGTGCTGCCTCTGGAGCTCTGGAATCTGACATCAGCGAGGCAGAAGAACAGTGTGAGCCTGTTCCCAGTGTGCGCATGCGCAGAGCTGCCAGAAGGCAAGAACAAATAAGAAAAAAAAGGGCAACTCAGGAGTAAGGCTTGGAGATGATTGGCCCCTCCCATAAGACATAAAAGAGGAACAAACAGATGTGAGCCTTTGCAGGAAGCAATTAGTTCATATAGTCAATTCAAGCTCTGAGAAGTCCTGTTTGACTCTGTGTTATGTTTGGCCTTGCAAAACTAATAGACAATTAGATCTCTGGCAGCGTTTCAAGGGAGATAAAGGTGGGTGCTTATTACCCTGAAAGACTGTGTCAACTCGAGCAGACATCTGTTGGAATCTGCACAGACTGTTTCTGAATCATTACGGGCTGTGAATGACCATAATTCACAGCCGTCTCAATAAAAGAGTTTTTTGGGGGGAACTAAGATAGTGATTTATGCTTTCTCAGGAAGCCTAGATCAGAACACCTTGTAACATCACCATTCTCTGTAGATGTCTGGATTGTGTTCAGTTTGCAATCAGTTAAGACAGTGAGTTCCTTTTCTTCCTTTGGCTGTTCCAAAAATCTCACATGGCTGAATTTGGGGGATTTTGAACCGGCATTGCAACCTGTCAAGATTTGGATCAATCTTAATTCTTTCTGCTACAGTGTTAAGTCTCCCTTCCAACTTCATGCCATTTGCAAGTGTGACAGATTTAACTCTATAATTTCGTCCTGGCAACTTATGAAAGTGTTGAATAGCATAAAGCCTGGGACAGAAGGATTTACAAGACTATACTGGCACTTCTCTTCATGTTGACATCTACTGGCACCATTTTCAACCGAGATGTGGATCCACAGACTAGAAATATAGTAATTTTATCAACTTGCAAACAGGAATATCAAGGGAGACTTTGGCAAATACATTCGTGAGATCAAGCTATTGTCAATAGCCTCCCCAGAAATCTAGCAAACGATATCTCAATCAAAAGAAAGAGGTGGAATCATTAGAAGGCAAATCATGCTGGAAAATCTGAATTACTGATCATTCTCTTTCAAAGACTCATGAACAGATAACTTAATCATCTGCTCTAGAATTTTGCTATTATCAGTTTGGGTTGACCAGTCTATACTTTTCTCAGATCTTTTTTCCACTTTCTGAACAGGTAGTCTCGTCCCCCATCTTCTAGGTTTCACGTTTACGCCAAGAATTCTCAAGGAATAAATGTGCAAAATTCCATAATAATGTCAAGACGTTCAGCCTACATCAACATCATGGGATTGAATTCACTTAATCCTGGATATTTCAAATGGAAGGGTTGTTCTGTCATCATCTCTTTGTTGCTTTCATATGATTTTCCTTAGGGGAAAAGGCCAAACAAATAACAATTCAGTAATTCTATCTTCTCCGGATCATCTCTGGATAGCCAACCAGAGGTGGGTTTCGCATAATTTTACCACCGGTTCGGTGCGCACAGAAAATGTGAGAGTGCGCCATCTGTGCATACATGTGACCTTCTGCACATGGGTTTGCTCGCGCGTGTGGCTTGCACACATGCACGCGGCTTAGAAAACGTGGCTAAATAGGAAGGCATAGTGCTGGAGCGGGTGGGTGCCACCCGCAGGTCGCCACTACTGCTTCACCTGAACCGCTACGAACTGGCTGAATACCACCACTATTGCCAACCCCCTTCTGAACTGGAACTGATTTCTACCTATTTTATAAACATTGCTTCATCTGGACCTTTACCATTTCTGACACTGTCCTTAAAACTGGACAAGATACGAACAGAATGCAGATGCATAAGATACTGACGACAGTGGTCAGTTGGAATGGCCGAGGCCTCCAAAGGTGGTTTTTGGAAGGGGAAAGTATCAAGTAGGAGTGTATCCTAGTGTTGTGGCCCATCAGTGGCCTGTGCAGTTAGTAGCTGATTCCGACAGTGAGGAGGCTGGTGTGGTGCTGCGCCAGCAGCCTGTACAGCTGGCAGTCGAGTCAGACAATGAGGAGGCTGGAGAAGATGTGGTGCCAGAGGCGGGGATTCAGCTAGGGTCTTCAGAACCTCCAGAAGCTTCCATGGATGAAGAGGAAGAAGAGGAGGAGCCTCTTCTCGATGCACGGGCACGCAGAGCTGCCAAAAGGCAGGAGTGGCTCCTCAGGAGGATGCCTCCTCGAGAGTAAGGCTTGGGGCTAATTGGCCACTCTCTTAGCCTATTTAAGGAGGAATGCCAAATGAAGCAATTTGCAGGGAACAACTTCGTTCACTCTCCTTCGCGCCTGGATCTTAGTTCTTTTATCAGCGTCCTGCAAATTGCTTCTGGGCTTTCTGCCAAACCTAGTAAGATTACAATTATTTATTCTTTGAATTCTTGTAGGCTGTTAAGAAAGTTAATTAACAGCCTTTGTTTGAAAAAGACTGATTTCATTTAGTAAACTAAGGTTTGTACAGACTTTGTGTGTGCTGCGTTCTTTGGGGTCCATAGCTGGGGCAGAACACCGAGCGACGTTGACAGGGTAACCCTCCTTTTTTTGTGACTTTCCCTTTGAAAACAGCTGAAAATTAGTGAACAGAAGAGAATATTTGTAGCTTGGGATTGAATTGAGAGCATCCTTGGTGCTCTCTTGGTTGTTTCCTTGCCGACATTTCCTTGCCCACTAGGTTACCTCATCAGTGCTAGATAATCAGTGCTAACACTGATGATGTTAGCTAGTGGGGTAATAAAACGTCTGCAGAAAACAACCCAGCATAGAGAGCTCTAAGGACTCCAAATATGTCTTCTCTAAACTTTTGAGGGTTTTGGGGGGGGGGGATTAGCAGACCGGATCAGACCAACTTGTCAGAAAGTCTTTTCAGGATTGCTGTGGCCACTTGATCAGCTACAAAATGTATGGACTTTGATCAAGCCATCTCCGGTCTGCAATTAACTGCAAGCCTTCCCTGCCCTAGTTAATTGCAGGTTAGCTTACCATATAAGCACGGACCTTTCTCATTGCTAGTCAGGCCTAGACACAGTTTTAGGCCTAAATGCAGACCTAGTGCTGAGGCACCTGGATGCAGACCTGGAAGAAAGGAGGAGAACTCTGCTGGGAAGCCACAATGCCTGCAGCAGAGATAGCAGTGGAGAAGAAGCTGTGTTACTCCCATATAGCTATCTTGCAGCTGTGTGCTGAGATAACTTGGAGCCTTTTGAAGTTTTTACCTTCGGCTTGCTTTTTGCTTTTGAAGCACGCAAGCCAACATTTGAGCATTTGCTGCTACATTGGAGGGATACGCTGGACAGTTTCCCTGCCAGGAGCTTCAAGCCACGTTTGCTGTTTGGATTGCTTTTACAGGTGACTTTTACTTGAAGCCCATGCTGCTGCCCTTCTACCACCTCGATGATGTATCGACACCGAAGCCATTCAATGTCTTATTAGTTTTTCCCAAGGACTGGTTTTGGTATTGTGGAGAGGAATTTAGGGAGACAGCCTGGCTTCATTTAACCAGGATAAGACTTTGTTATTAATGTGTTTTTTTAAAGATACAGTGTTTTTTAAAAGTTTTGTAGTAAAGTATATTTTTATACAAGACTCCTCTGCTAGTCTTATTTCAATCCTAGTGTGTTTGCTTATGTGCTGGTTCACGATTCAGGGGCAAACCTCCCCCCATCCCAACACAACTGCTTACTAATTAGAAGGCTTTCTCTTCACCATCTCTGTCCTTTTTGGTAGCTGAAGAAAGTTCTGTTTTAATCCAGCCAAAGTTTGTCAAAACAGTTCCTTAGCTAAAAGCCACAAATTCCTGATAATTATACGGATAGAACCAGTGGTGGGTTGCTCCCAGTTCGGCTTGGTTCATGCGAATTGGTAGTGGCAGTCGTGGGAAGCTCCGCCCACCAGCCCAGACGTCACCAAAAATACTCTGCACATGCGCAGAAGCACCACGCGCTACTGATAGCAAACCGGCAGCACTGGGATTTGAATCTCACTCCTGGATAGTGAGGGACTCGGTGGCTCAATGACTAAGATACTGAGCTTGTCGATCGAAAGGTCGGCAGTTCAGTGGTTCGAATCCCTAGTGCTGCATAATGGGGTGAGCTCCCGTTCCTTGTCCCAGGTTCTGCCAACCTAGCAGTTCGAAAGCATGTAAAAAATGCAAGTAGAAAAATGTGTTCCCAACCTTTGGTGGGAAGGTAACAGCATTCCATGCGCCTTTGGTGTTTAATCATGCTGGCCACATGAGCACGGAGGCGTCTTCGGACAGTGCTGGCTCTTGGGCTTTGAAATGGAGATGAGCACCGCCCCCTAGAGTCGGGAACGACTAGCACATATGTGCGAGGGGAACCTTTACCTTATTGAATAGAACCTGAGGCTCAGGATAGTCCAACTCTTAAAATTGGAAACAAGAAAATGCAGGGGAAAATATTTTCTACTGCCATCATTTTTACTTTTTTTCCTGTCAGGTAAAGCAGTTTTTCCACACTTTTTTTCCCCACTTAATTTAGTTTTTGCAGCAGCTGAACTATTCCGATATACTTTCTGAATGCCAGGTGATTTACACATCCAGAATCTCTTCCCAAATGCATGAGAGAAGGCCTCACTTAATTCTAAATAAAAGTTCTTTTGGTTGATGATGCTGTTAAGGGAAATAAGTTTTAAAATGCAGCTGCACTTACATTCATTTCACAAGAACTGAAGTTATGAGTTCAGTTACATGATGAGTGGCAGGGATATAAAAACATCTCAGGGTGATTGTTGTACTAAAAGATGTCTTGAATTATTGCAAAATTTATATATTAAGCATTTCAACAAACCAGGAGGAATTTTGGAATGTCACAGAAAAGCTGCTTCACAGTTTTAAAATACAATGTTCTCATAACGATACTTTCCAGATTCAAAGAAGAATATAATGGGGGAAAACACACATATGTATTTAGATACTTCTGTCAATTCTACTTATATGGTATATAAATAATTATTGCTTATTGGCTAAAAAGAATCGTAGAGCAAGCCTGACTTGTTCGTGAAAATAATCTGTTCAAACAGGAGAAAGATGGCAGCATGATGAAGAATTTAGGACTTCAATTCTACCAAATGATTGCACTTAAAAACTGTCTAGGACAATGATGGCTAATCTTTTACGGACCGAGTGCTCAAATGAGTGTGCGCCAAAATGCGCCCTCATGCATGTGCACACAGCCTCCTGCACCCCCGTGCATGCAGGCATGCCCCACGCCCCACACACGTGTGCACGGCCCCAGTGGTGGGATTCAGCCAGTTCGCACCTATTCAGAACCAGTTGTTAACTTTCTAAGCAGTTTGGAGAACTGGTTGTTGTAAGAAATCTTATTTTGTTTTTTCCTACTTTTCAAGGGCTAATCCTGTAAGGAAGATAGGAAGGAAACATTCTGGTGTTGTTTCTAGCCTAATCTTTATTGGCCTCCTTACAGAAACTGCCTCTCCGGTTAACCCTTATTACATTGTAACAGCTAAGGCGAAGCACCCATCGACATGAGTGATGTTGAGTTGGCCACGCCCACAGGGTCACATGACCACTGAGCCACACCTACCCACCTGGTCATGAGGGCAGAGAACCAGTTGTTGAATTATTTGAATCCCACCACTGCACGGTCCCCTGAATGTGCCCCATTGCCCACGCTTGCGCACATGAGGGGCTCGCCCCTCCCCACACACACATGCACGGCAGAGACCCGAAGACCAGGTGGCCGGCAGAAGGCACATGCACATGCGCAGTGAAGCTGAACTGGGACGACGGCTCATGTGCCATGCCACCTCCAGCACATGTACCATAGGTTCACCATCACGGGTCCACGAGTTTTTGAATCTGGCTTGGTATAATTTAGGACATACTGGCTGGGGAATTCTGGGAGTTGAAGTCCACACATCTTAAAATTGCCAAGGGTTGAGATACGCTGATTTGGGAAGTATCTCGATTCTGTTATTCTTACAGCCCACAAAATATTGAAGTAAAGGTCTAATCTTCCTTAAGTACATTGCAAGACCCTTGAAAATAAAACTTATACAAGATGGATAAAACTTGTTTGAAAACTGGAGTGAAGAGGGGTCAAAAGAGGAAATTAGCACTGGATCTGGAAAGGATCCCAATGGATCATTTGAGCAGCCAAAGAAAGATATCAGTTTCTACGGCAAAAACAATTGGTTTTTTTTAAATTTGATTTATATGCCGCCCTTCTCCGGAGTCTCGGGGCGGCTTACAATGCGTTAAGCAATAGCCTTCATACTTTTGTATATTTATACAAAGTCAGCTTATTGTCCCCACAAACTGGGTCCTCAATTTACCCACCGTAGAAAGGATGGAAGGCTGAGTCGACCTTGAGCCTGGTGAGTTTCGAACCAGTGTAATTGCAGGCAGCTGGATGTTAATTGCTGCCTTAGTAGGAGGCATTAGCCTCCTACGCCACTCAGGCTCTGGCCACTCAATCCAAAACAATGTGGATTCCAAGCCATGAGATTGTTTCCATGCAACCCTGCCTCTTCCATTTCTCATTCATTTTCCATCTATGCCGATAAATAATGATGTGAAGATAGCTGCTAACACTGCATGGTTATCCTTGGGAGTTCGGAATTAGTCTTTCATTCAACAGCAGTGAATATAAGTGAAATAACATGAGGGCTGACCTGGCAGCATGGAGGAAAATTATCCAAATAAAGTTTGTTCAGTCTGCCAAGTTTCTATGTTTTTATTCCCAAAGCTGACCTAAGAGAACATCGATTTCAATGAAAATCAATGTTAGGGCATGACTTTCTTGAATCAGTTCCAGTCACAATATTTGTGTTGGATAACACCAACAACAAAAAATCATTTACATGATAGGTTTTCGGAAAGGGGCATAAAAAACAACGTTCCATTCAGTTGTGTGCCATGTCACAATGTTGAAAGCCAAAAATCCAGCTCAAAAGGGAGAACATGGTAATTAGAGAAGGAAGGAACCTTGGAGATCATCTAATCCAGTGATGGCTAACCTTCTTGTCATTGTGTGCCAGGAGGGAGGCACATGTGTGCGTGGCCACACCCATAATTCTATGTGCTCTGCCCCCACGCACGCACACACGCATGCCCCCCCTCCACACTGCTGGCTTGCGATGGCCTAGTAGGCCCGTTTTTCTCTCTCACCTGGCTCCATAGTCTTTCTAGGAGTCTAGGGAGGGCGAAAACAGCTCCCCCCTGTCCCCGGAGGCCAGAAACGACCCGTTTACCAACTTCCAGTGGGACCAGAAGTTTTTTGCTGTCCCCAGACTCCAGACCTTCTCTAGGAGCCTGGGGAGGGTGAAAACAACCTCCCCACCCCCCAGAGGCCATCCGGAGGCAGGAAACAGCCTGTTTCCCTACTTCTGGTGGGCCCAGAAGCCCCGAAAATCAGCTGGCCGGGGTGTGCATGCGCGCCGGAGCTGAGCTCGCATGCCCACTGATATGGCTACGCATGCCACCTGTGGCACACATGCCATAAGTTCACCATCACGGATCTAGTCCACCCTTCCACTCAAGCAGGAGACTTATATAACATTTCAGACAAATGGCTGTCCAGTCTCTTCTTAAAAGCTTCCATTGATGAAGCTTCTACACAACTTCTGGAGACAAGCCGTTCTACTGGTTAATTGTTCTCAATGTCAGGAAATTTCTCCTTAGTTCTAGGTTGCTTCTCTCCTTGATTAGTTTTCATCCATTGTTTCTTGCCTTGCCTTCTTCTGGTGCTTTGGAAAATAGGTTCATCGCCTTGTCTTTGTAGGAGCTCCTCAAATACTGGAAGACTGCTATCATGTCACTCCCTAGTCCTTCTTTTCACTAGACTAGACAAACCCAATTCCTGTTCTTCATGTGTTTTAGCCTCCAGTCCCCCAATCCTTCTGGTTGCTCTTCTCTGCACTCTTTCCAGAATCTCAACATCTTTCTTATATTGGGGTGACCAGAACTGGATGCTGTATTCCAAGTATGGTCTTACTAATGCTTTGTAAAGCGGTACTAGATCTTCACGTGATCTTGACTCTAACCCTCTCATAATGCAACCTAGGATTGCATTGGCTTTTTTGGCGGTGGCTGCACACTCCTTGATCATATTTAAGTGATCGTCCACTTGGACTCCAAGATCCTTCTCACAGTTACTGGCATTAAGCCAAGTTTCACCTAATCTTTATAGGTAAAGATTATTTTTCTTGCCTAAGTGTACAACCTCTACACTGAATTTGTCATAACTCAAAAGCTATTCTGATTTTAAAAAGACATCAACATGCAGACCATCTTCAACCTACGACCACAGTTGGCACCTGAACTTCTGTCACTAAGCCATGCGATCATGAATTGAGTTGCACCCAACTTCTTTGCATAGTCGTTAAGCAAATCATTGTGGTTGTTAAGTGAATCTGGCTTTCCCCCCCAATTGACTTTGGTTGTTAGAAGCCAGCTGGGAAGGTGATCATGTGACCCCAGGACGTTGCAATGGTCGTAAATACAGGCCAGTTGCCAAGTGCACAAATTTTGATCCCGTGACCCCACAGGAGTGCAGCAACAGTCATAAGCAGGAAGATCAGATGTAAGTCACTTTTTTCAGCATCATTGCAACTTCGAACAGTCATGAAATGACTACTTTATACTGGAAGAGGAGAGGAGAGGAGAGGAGAGGAGAGGAGAGGAGAGGAGAGGAGAGGAGGGAGGGGAGGGGAGGGGAGGGGAGGGGAGGGGAAGAGAAGAGAAGAGGAGAGGAGAGGAGAGGAGAGGAGAGGAGAGGAGAGGAGAGGAGAAGAGAAGAGAAGAGAAGAGAAGAGAAGAGAAGAGAAGAGAAGAGAAGAGAAGAGAAGAGAAGAGAAGAGAAGAGAAGAGAAGAGAAGAGAAGAGAAGAGAAGAGAAGAGAGAATGGAATGGAATGGAATGGAATGGAATGGAATGGAATGGAATGGAATGGAATGGAATGGAATAAAAATAGAATAGAAAAAATGGAGTAGGAATAGGAATAGGAATAGGAATAGGAATAGGAATAGGAATAGGAATAGGAATAGGAATAGGAATAGGAATAGGAATAGGAATAGGGTAGACTAGAGTGGAGTGGGTGGGATTGGATGGGATGGGATGGGATGGGATGGGATGGGATGGGATGGGATGGGATGGGATGAGATGGGATGGGATGGGGCGGGGTGGGGCGGGGCGGGGCGGGGCGGGGCGGAACGGAACGGAACGGAACGGAACAGAACAGAACAGAACAGAACAGAACAGAATAGAATAGAATTCCATTCCATTCCATTCCATTCCATTCCATTCTTGATTGGCCAAGTGTGTTGAACATACAAGGAATTTGTCTTCAGTGCATAAGCTCTCAATGTACATACAAACAACAAACTGTGATTTTAAATCACAGTTAAAATCATTAATCATAAAATACAAACAAGTGATAAATCGTAAGAGACCAATAGGAGAAGATAGTAGGAAAGATGAGATGAAAAAAGATGAGAAGATGAGAAGAAGGATAATAGCAGTTCAACCTACATGGGTGAATGTCTTTAGGCCTAAAACAGAGAAGGATGGGGGCAAGTGAGTTTATTGACTCACAACCCATGCTTTATTTATCCCTTCTGGGATTTTTATTCTTTAAACTGGCTTGTTTATGTGTGATCTAGCAACAAAAAGCCTCCACTTAAAGATCAGTGGCTTGTTTTCAAAAGAGAAACAATGGCAATTTTTAAAAACGAGAGGAAGTACCATTGCCATAGTCTTAGGATAAATTGTTCCCTGTTGCAAGTCATTAATGGCAAGTATAGTGTTCATGAGCTTTTTACAGTCCATTGAAATTGCCCTTCCTTCTGTGAATTTCCAAGAATGGAGCTGAGCATAATTTGAGACATAATAGAAACATTCTCTTTCCCATCAATCTGGGTAACGATCTAAACTGCTTCTGATTTACATAACTGTAGCTTTGTATTTGGAAACTTAATCTAGATTATGAAATGGGATTGTGTGACACAGAAAGTTTCAAAATGTTCCATATCTCAGAAATGTTTCTTGTTGCATTGGGCATCAGTGGTGGGATTCAGCCGGTTCGGTTGTTAAATTGCTGCTGGCCCCACCATTTCCTTCTCCCCCTTCCAGGAATCCTCACGTGCCTCGTTTTGCCTCCCAGGTAAGTGCAGGGAAGCCTACTGGGCCCAAAACAGGGCATGGGGGGAATGGCGCCTCCCCCCACGTTCACCACCCCCACCGGGCGGCCCATTTTTGCTACCAGGAGGCTACAGCAATGGTGAGTTGCCCCCAGTTCGCACTGGTTCTATAGAACCAGTAGTAAAACTGTTGGGAGCTCCGCCCACCAACCCCGACATCATCAAAACTCTTCCGCACTGGCACAGAAGAGCACGCGGCCCTGCTGCAAACCGGTAGTAAAGTAAGTAGAACCTACCCCCGGGCTGCAGGGAGGTGTACTAGGCCCAAAATGGGGCACGGGGGGGGCACGTGCCCTCACAACCCGTTTTTGCTCCCAGGGGGGGTGCAGGAGGGCAAGTGCTGGCTGTCACACCCCCTGGCCACACCCACCATGGCCATGCCCACCCAGCTGGTCATTAGGGCAGAGAACCGGTTGTTAAATTATTTGAATCCAATCACTGATTGGGCTACTCAAGAATGTAATGCCTACGTATTTATTTTAGTTCTAGGCTGGGTATAAAAGAAACCTACACAGGTCAGATAGAATAAATAGAACAACAGTGACTAAAAATAATTCTCCCCAAATTTTTTTCGGCATATTGTGATCCTAGACTCACTCACGTAATTAAATGTGTTACTTTAAGTATATATTCCTGATTTCCCATATTAGAAGGAAATGGCCTAGTAAAATGACCTACCTGTATTTCTTTCCTTTAAATACCGTAATGGTATTTACTATGGACGTTTTTATTACCATATTGTACGCCTTGGCTGCAAATGGGGTTACTCAGCCGAAACCTTAATTATACAACCTCAACAGTCCTCTGATTGCTAGAAGGGTGTTTTCAAACAGTGTGGGCCAGTATTGAGTCCATTTTCCTACATGATGTCAAGTGAACATCCACAAAATGTGGGGCAACAATGAAAACATCTTGTGGAAGAAAAATTCGGTCCGGTTCCAAGTTGGGAAAAAGACGCTGGAAATAAAATGGAGGCAGGCTGCAGGAAAGGAGGTCTCTGTTTTATTTGGTAGCCAGAAACTGGTGACAGCCATGTTTCTGACGTGACTGACAAAATGGGGTTGAGAGTAGATGGGCTTTTATACATTCTTTAGGGCTTTGTGGTTGAGATGCCTGTTCCTGTGGAAAAATATGTCCTTTAATACAGTGGTGAAATCCAAATTTTTTTACTACAGGTTCTGTGGGCATGGCTTTGTGGGCAGGGCAGGGGAAGGATACTGCAAAATCCCCATTCCCTCCCCACTCCTGGGGAAGGATACTGCAAAATCTCCATTCCCACACCACTCCAGGGGAAAGATACTGCAAAATCTTCATTCCCACACCACTCTCAAGCTAGCCAGAGGTGGTATTTGCCGGTTCTCTGAACTACTCAAAATTTCCGCTACCGGTACTCTAGAACCTGTTAGAATCTGCTGGATTTCACCCCTGCTTTAATATTTTAATGGCTCTTGCCAGATTCCTATGGGGTCATGTACGGGTCATGGCTGGCTCTACAGGCAAAGGGGGAAATGCAAATCCTAGATGTTTTGTTTTTCTGAGCTAATCTTGTCAGCTTTGGCCCCTTGCCTATTTTGTTGCTTATTTGGAGTTTCTGGCTGCTTTTTGCCCAGCTTTCTAAATGGATACAAAATACCCATTCCTAAAGACTGGCCTGTTCAGGTTTCTGCTTGAGGCTGTTTTCCTATAGCAAGAAGACTGGAACTCAGTGGTGGGATTCAAATAATTTAACAACCGGTTCTCTGCCCTAATGATTTCTTCCAACAACCAGTTGACCAAACTGCTCAGAAAGTTAACAACCAGTTCTCCCAAAGTGGTACGAACTGGCTGGATCTCACCACTGCTGGAACTGCTTTCTACCTTTAAGAAGATTTCTCTCTTCTTTTCTTTCAGGGGAAATATTCTATTCTGCCTCTTTTTAGTATTAAGAATACAGAATATTTTATTCTGGGGAGCGGGGGAGCTTCCTACAATCTCACAAAGGCAGTAGTTGAACAAACCTAAATGGAAGCGCATAACACCACACATGTCACCGGAAAGCAAAAATCACGAAAATTGCATCTCGAAACTGGCCACGTTGTGCCAAGAAATTCACTGGAGAAAGCAGTTATTGTTTGGAAGTGTTAGCAAGAAAAGGAAACCAGGCTGCCAAAGGTGGCTGGACACTATCAAAGCTGACACCAGCCAGAGCATAGGAAAAAATCAAAGAAGCAGTGCAGGATCCGAAGATGTGGAGAGACCTGGCCAGAGATGGTATTCAGCTGGTTCAGACCACTTCGGGTGAACCGGCAGTGGCGACCTATGGGAATTGCCGTGTTTTGTGACACCGCACACATGCGCGGATGGCATGTGAGTGAAGTGAGCATGCACTTGCATGCACTCACATTTCCGGTGCTGGGTGAACCGGTTGCTACAGTATGTGAAGCCCATTTCTGGACCTGGTCCATAGAAATGTCAAGAGTTGGACACAACTCTATGGATAACATCATCATCATCATCAAATGGAAGGATGGTATTTTTCCCTTGGTTTACCTTTCAGAAGACCACAACAGTGTAAATAACAATGCCTAGGACAGTGATGGCTAACCTTTTTGCCATCATGTGCCAAAAGCAGGGGGGAGTGTGGGGGGTCATGGGTGCGTGTGCCCACATCCATAATTCAATGCGACCTGCCCTCCCGTGTATGCGCATGTGACCCCCACCACACTTCCCCCTGCTTTTGGCATGCAATTGCATGGTGGGCCCGGTAGGCCCATTTTTTTCCCCTCCCCAGGCTCTAGAGGCTTTCTAGGAGCCTGGAGAGGGCAAAAACAGCCTTCTCCATCCCCCCGGAGGCCTTCCGGAGGCTGGAAACAGCCACAGTTTCCCAACTTTCGGTGGGATCGGAAGGCCTGAAAATCAGTTGGGTAGTGCGCGCATGTGCTCTGGAGCTGAGCTAGGGCAACACTCGCGTGCCCACCAATATGGCTCCTTGTGCCACCTGTTGCACCCGTGCCATAAGCTTGCCATCACGGGCCTAGGACATCAGCTTCTTGCTCTATGGATCCCTGGGATAAGACTTATCCTCCCAATAATTATCTAAGCTGGCCTCAACTGAAGGTTCTCAAAGGATCAGTGTTTGAGCTTCTAGTGACATTGTTGGTTCTTGCAGCTATCCCTAGATTCCATCAAAGGTCATGTGATCAAATCAAGTCAAACCAACAAGACTCAGAAACCAGCAAATCCTCTGTCTTCTCATTCAGACCGCTGGTCCTCCCAGCTGCTCATTACATCTAAAAGGCCTCTTAGCAGTGGTGGGATTCAGCCAGGTTGGATGAATCAGTTGTTAAATTGCTGGCTGGCTCCGCTCCTTCCTGCCCCATCCCTTCCAGGAGTCTCCCGCAGCCCGTTTTTGCTCCCAGGGGAGTTCAGGAGGCTGAATGCTGCCTGTCACACCCCCTGGCCACTCCCACTATGGCCACACCCACCCAGCTGGTCATTAGGGCAGAGAACCAGTTGTTAAATTATTTGAATCCCACCACTGCCTCTTAGGATCCAGATATAATAGAAGTGATTATCATCCGGATCCCGCGTACAGTATTATTTTTTCCACGCACTAGTCCAACTTGCACATACCAAGTCAGATGTGCATAGCTTCAATGAAAGGAAAGTATATTTGCAATTTAATAAATAAAAGCTATCCCTATTTGGCTATAATTAATGTTTGCCTTTTCATTATTGGCTGTAACGACACCCCAGAGCCAACCAAGCTTTTAAAAATTAATACGCCCGCCTTTAATTGCATTGTTTCAAATTTGCTTTTGTCAGTGAATCAGCTAAAACCTCAACACATTGATCTGCCATTTAAAAAAAAAAAGTATCTAAACTCACAGTCTTAACAATAATCAGCCGCCATGAATTTTCATCCTATCCACACAGTGGCAACTGCCAATTGATCATCCTCAGGCTTCTGTAGCAACAACAACTTTGTGACCCACAGTTCGTACATCTTTGTCCCAAATGATGTGCATCTCTCCCCCCATCCCACCCCCACATCTCCCCTGGTCCAATGGTCTTCTACGGCCAGTGTTTCAGGTAGAAACAAAACACGCCGTCAATTAAACATGGTCCAACAGCCTCAGAATTTGCTTGGAATACGAATATTCTTGGTCTTGATTCTACATGGAATGGATACCAATGGAAGAGAATATCTGTAGCTCTGAATCAGTGGTGGGATTCAAATAATGTAATAACCAGTTCTCTGCCCTAATGACAGGCTGGGTGGACGTGGCCATGGTGGGCGTGGCCAGGGTGAGTGACAGGAAGCCTCCTGCACCCCCTTGGGAGCAAAAACGGGCTGTGGGGAGCACACACACCCGCACCTCATTTTGGGCCTAGTACGCCTCCCTGCAGCCTCCTGGGAGCAAAAATGGGCCACAGGGGGCCAAGCTGCACCCACCTGTGCCCCATTTGGGGCCTAGTAGGCCTCCCTGTACTTACCTGGGAGCCAAAATGGGGCACGTGGGGACTCTTGGAGGGACAGGGAGAGGCTGGGCCAGCCAGCAATTTAACAACCAGTTCACCTGAACTGGCCCGAACCGGTTGAATCCCACCACTGCTTTGGATTGAACTCTGGGGCTCTTGGTGTTCTTTGAGCTTGGTTATTTACTTGTAAACTTTGCATTACCAAATCAGGTAACATTTATCTAGCAGTCATTTGGTAATGAAACATCTGCCAGAAAACCATGAAGCTCAGAAAGCACCAAGGGCCCCACCGAATGGCCTAGTTTATGAAAAAAAAGTTGGTAGGACATGAAGTACAACTCTCTCACAGGAGTCTGGCACCATGGAACTCACCAGGGAAAAAATATCTTGTTCAGAGGCAGCTCCTGCTTGGGGAAATCCTGCATGGAAACTCTTTCAAAATTTCTCCATTCTTTCTGCCTCTGGGCAGAGTCAAAGGTGGATTTCAGCAGGTTCTAACCAGTTCTGGAGAACCGGTAGCAGAAATTTTGAATAGTATGGAGAACTGGTAAATACCACCTCTGACTGGCCCTGCCCCCATCTATTCTCTGCCTCCCGAGTCCCAGCTGATCGGGAGGAAATGGGGGTTTTGCAGTAACCTTCCCCTGGAGTGAGGAAGGAATGGAGATTGTACAGTATCCTTCCTCTGCCACGCCCACCAAGCCACGCCCACCAAGCCATGCCATGCCCACCAAGCTACACCCACAGAACCGGTAGTAAAAAAATGTTGAAACCCATCACTGGGCAGAGTGTGATTACGCATCTGATCTGCCCCCATCAAGAATTTTGTATCTGTCTTTTATATAGAATTCATCTTTTATCAGACAATCGGTCTAATTGGGAGACATTTTCAAAGCCATCACATTCATGCTGCATGACTCAGTTGATTATTAATTTCTGGAGAACTTCAGCCAGGTATCTAGTGGGCCCAGGGGTGAAATCTACTTACCTTCCTTATCGGTTTGGAAGCGCATGCACCATGCGCATCACACGCACACATGGACTTTCTGTGCATGCACAAAATCTTCTGCGCATGTGCAGGAGGTTAAAAACCACATTAGTTCCTGGTTAAAACCAGGAAGTAATGACACCCGGGTGGATGGGCGGAGCTTTGCTCTGCCATCGCTACCGGATCTCTGAACCAACAGCCAAGATCACTACCAACAGCCAAGATCGCTACCGGATCTCTGACCAACAGCCAAGATCGCTACCAGATCTCTGAACCAACAGCCAAAATTGCTACCAACAGCCAAGATCGGTACCGGATCTCTGAACCAACAGCCAAGATCACTACCAACAGCCAAGATCGCTACCGGATCTCTGAACCAACAGCCAAAATCGCTACCAACAGCCAAGATCGCTACCGGATCTCTGAACCAACAGCCAAAATCGCTACCAACAGCCAAGATCGCTACTGGATCTCTGAACCAACAGCCAAGATCGCTACCAGGCGATCCGGTCCGATCCAGGAGCATTTCATCCCTGAGTGGGCCCCATGAAGTTATTTTAGAAGATTCAGGAATTTTCTGACTCTTGAGATTTAAATTCTAGCCTCACTTCTATTTGAAATCATTATATGACTCTTTTCCACTTCACTTCTTGCATATGGACAGGATTAAGTTTCTTAAAGCCAACCGTTATGGAGAAATCCACTTTTCCCCAGCTGTCTCAGAAGAAAATCTACTGAATCACCGAGTATGAAGTAGCTGTCGCGTGATTCTCAGCAGATCATAATCCATATGTTTTTCTGCTGGCCCTGTCTTTTTAGTTTCAGTAAAATCCCTATTCCTATTTTTCCTGAGAAGTCAGTATGCTTTATTAGCATCGTTTTAACGAGACAGTGCACAGCACTAAGCTAACATTCCTTGTATAGTAATTTACACTAACTCCTCCTGCTAAGTACATATTGTTCCCATCAACCAATAAACAGTGTAACCAAATGTCCAGATAATGTGAACAGCATGTTATGGTTCTGGAATAATGTGACAAAGCAGAGGGGCACAGATGACTGAGCAATGTGCCAATAAAATGAAAAGAAATAAATTTGGATGGTGGTAACACATGTGTATTCACAATTAATACATTCCACTCTATCAGCCCATGATTTAATTATCTCTTATGTATGGATGTACCATTAATCATTCATGGATACTCTTAACTGGATGGTGATTTGCAAAGCATGCGACGGGTACTTTACGTTTACATTAAATTCTAAAAACTTGGCAATCTTTTTCAGCTTTTCTAAATATATAAATATGACAAATTGTATCATAGCCTAGAAAACAACCTTGTCAGCTATAAAAAATTTAAGCAAGATGCACTTTGCTCCATTGCCAAGTGGCTTAGCAAGTTAAACTCCATGGATTACTGGGCTCCAGAGTCAAGCTTTTTAGCACATTTTACAAGAAGAAATTCAATCAATCAATCAGAATAGAGCTTGGAGATCTTCTAATCCAGCCTCCTGCTGAAGCAGGAGACCTAACGAAATCAACAAAATGTTTAAAAAGTTATGATATTTATGTATACCTACCAAACACATCCAAATTACATTAAAGTAACCAAAATATCTTTGCAATTCTCAAGGCATGTCACAACTTCTGAGCACTGCTAATGTTTATTGGAAGTTGGAAATTGGAAGTTGAAAAATTTGACATACCATGACTTGTCCCAGCTTCTGCCAACCTAGCAGTTCGAAAGCACTGTAAAAAATGCAACCTAGCAGTTAAGATTAAAAATGAACAAGAAATGGAAAAAATAGACCTTTTATCATTTTCATCTTTTATTTAATGAAAGTGGGATGGGGCAGGCGATCATAGAAAAAACATCTCCTGATATAATTTCTATGTCAATGTGCTGGCAAATTAAGAAAAATCTTTCTTAAGAGAGATTTCTGAAAAACATGAATCTCCGGAGTAAGGTTCTAGGTCTGATTTCAAAGGATGAGATTTTTGGCTTTGTGGGATGCCTTGATGCTTAAGGGCAACTTGTCTCAACAAATTCACCCAGAGGAAACAGAAGAAAAACCTTGGCAGTTCCTGGCTGGATCCATGTCATAAATAGAGATGGTATTCAACCGGTTCAGACCAATTCAGGCGAACCGGTAGTAGCAACCTGCAGGTGGGCCTGCCCCTGCCCACCCACCTGGGTGCAATCCCATCCTATATTGCTCTGGTTTTGACGCCACACTCTTGTGTGGACAGGAGGCGCAAGCAAATTCCCATGTTATTTGACATCGCACGCAATGCACAGATGATGCGCATGCACACCCACATTTCCCGTGCTGGGCAAAGCAGTAGTGACCATCTCTGGTCATCAACCTTCTGTCAAAGCTGCTGAAAAGGCTCCTTGATGTTCCTGAAAGAGTTTAATTTCAGGAAATATTCAATCCAGCCAAAACCATCTCTGAAAGACTCTTAGAGAAATGACAAGAAGACACTCAATCCTACCCAGTTACTTCCCCGTTACCAGGGGTGGGTTCTACTTACCTTTACTACTGATTTGCAATGGGACCGAGCATGCGCAGAAGCTTATGTGCATGCACAGATCATCCATGATGACGTCCGGCCGGGTGGGTGGAGCCTCCCGCCACTTTTACTACCTGTTTGCAAGAACCGAACCGAACCAGGAGCAACCCGCCACTGTCCATTACTATAGTCTCTCTGTGTTTTCAGGAGCTCATCTTTTTCAACCTGACGTCAAGAAGATGCACTGACTGGACACCCAGCTTGGATTAGTAACATTTATCAATGACAACGAATAGCTTAAATCTCAAAAACCCTGCTAGCTGATCTATCATGTTGATAAATTGAATCTTCAGAAAGTTAAAATGTAGACCCGCTGCCCAAGCCATCCTAATTTCTTGTGGGCATCTCCAAAGCAGTAGAATTCTCTTAAAAACGTCATATTTTGTGAGTGCTCGTTGTAGCCCTTTAGCCCTCATTCAGCAAGCATGACGGGAACACTTGAAGAAATATCTTTTTTCCTCTGCCCTGAAATAAAAAATACTAAAAGTGTTTCAAAAGCATCACCTCTTGCCTACATGTGCTAGTCAGAGCTCTGATCTGTCAAAGCAGTAATTCCAAATTTAGACCAAAAAGGTTACTGGGTAAAATTCACATTCCACCTCTACCAGATGCCAACATTCAGATCTAGTGCCTATCTCTGGTTGAAATTACTGAAATTTGAGATGACATAGAGAAGCAACTGTTATTTTTAGGATCCATTTGTCTGCATTTGTACCTTAGAATCTTTGACATAAGCCATGGTGGCACAGTGGTTAGAATGCAGTACTGCAGGCTATTTCTGCTGGCTGCCTGCAATTTGGCAGTTCAAATCTCACCAGGCTCAAGGTTGACTCAGCCTTCCATCCTTGGAAGGTGGGTAAAATGAGGGCCCAGATTGTTGGGGATAATAAGATGACTCTGTAAATGGCTTAGAGAGGGCTGTAAAGCAGTGTATAAGTCTAAGTGCTATTGCTAGTGCTGTAAGACAGAATGATTCTGCGGAATTTATTTCGGATTTTATAAGCATGCTATTATCTTCCCTCTCCATCACCACCATCTCACTTTTCCCAAATACTTACTTATATTTATATTTATATATACAGTATACATTCATAAACACAAATACACACATACATGTATGTCTATATATGTTTGTATAGACACACACATACACACACACAGTGTGTGTGTGTGTGTGTGTGTGTACATACTCTGTTCCCCCCAAAATAAGATATCCCCTGATAATAAGCCCATTCGAGCTTTTGAGCTCATAGCAATAAGGCCAAGTGCTTATTTCAAAAAAATATAAGACAGGGTCTTATTTTCAGGGAAATACGGTATACATATATTCTTCCATTGACTTGTGTCCGATTCTTGTAGATTGTCTGGACAAACCTCTGCAGTTTTCTTGGCAAGGTTCTCCAGAGATGGTTTGCCATTGCCTCCTTCTTAGGGCTGAGAGAAAGTGACTGGTCCAAGGCCACCAAGTTGGCTTTGTGTCCAAAGAGGGACTAGTACTCCCAGTCTCCTGGTCTAACCCAATGCCTCTACCATGATACCAGAAATGTACAAACTACTCTTCTGCTGCACCTTCGCTATTCATAATGGCATGGGCCAATCAAACTATTCCAAACACTTTGTTTTAATAAGATTTAGAAAGGAGTAAACTGGGCTATCGGCAGGGGTGGTGTTCACTTACTTTCCCTACTGGTTCGCAAATGTGAGCACATGCACCCCATTCACGCATGCGCTTTGCTGGTGTGCATGCCTTCCATGCATACACCGGCCTCAAAAATGTGCCTAAATAGGATGGCATAGACCCGGGGTGGGCAGGTGGGCCCACTTGCAATTTCTGCTACCAATTCAGGCGAACCGGTCTGAACCACCTCTGGCTATCAGCCTTAATTGAAGATAAGCCAGAGGTGGTTCAGACCGGTTCGCCACTACACTACAAGTGGAAATGGTTCAGTTTAACTCTGAGTTGTCTTACTCTCTTCTTGAAAACCTCCAATGATGAAGCACCCACAACTTCTGGAGGCAAGTCTTTCTACCAGTGAATTGCTCTGTCAGGAAATTTCTCCTCAATTCTAGGTTGGATCTGTCTTTGATAAACTTCCATCTGTTATGTCTTCTCCTGCCCTCAGGTGCTTTGGAGCTGGGGTCTCCAACCTTGTCAACTTTAAGCCTGGTGGACTTCAACTCGCAGAATTCCCCAGCCAGCTTTGCGGGTCTCCAACCTTGACAATTCTAAGCCTGGAGGAGTTCAACTCCTAGAAATTCTGGGAGTTGAAGTCTGCCAGGCTTAAAGTTGACAAGGTTGGAGACCCCTGCTTTGGAGAAGAAGACCTTAGGATCTGAAATCCAAAGGTCACCTTGTAAATCCAATCCAAACAAATATACGACATAACAGACGACCCTCACTCTGTCAAAGATCTTGGTGTACTCATCTCAAATGATCTAAGTGCCAGAGCTCACTGTAACAGCATTGCTAAAAAAGCATTAAGAGTTGTTAACCTAATCTTGCGTAGTTTCTTCTCCAGTAATATTGAACTGCAAACTAGGGCATACAAAACTTTTGCCAGACCAATTCTTGAATACAGTTCATCTGCCTGAAACCCGCACTGCATATTGGACATTAATATAATCGAGCGAATCCAGAGATATTTCACGGGAAGAGTCCTCCACTCCTCTGCTCGCAACAGAATACCTTATGCCACCAGACTCAAAATTTTGGGCTTAGACAACTTAGAACTTCTCTGTCTTTGGTCTGGCCTAAGCATAGTACATAAAGTCATCTGCTACAATGTCCTACCAGCCAATGAATACTTCAGCTTCAACCACAACAATACACAAGCACACAATAGATACAGACTTAAGGTAAATTGTTCCAGACTCAATTGCAGAAAATACAACTTCAGCAACAGAGTGGTCAATGCCTGGAATGCACTACCTGACTCTGTGGTTTCTTCCCGAAACCCCCAAAACTTTAACCTTGAACTGTCTACTGTTGACCTCACCCCATTCCTAAGTGGTCTGCAAGGGTGCCTACCGTCCGTGTCCTAATGTTTTCTTATATTCGTATCCTTTTCGTGTATTTATAATTATGTTTACGCTTGTATCTGTCATAAAATACATGCATGATGAAATAAAATCAATCAATTAAAATCAATCAATCTAATCAAATCAAATCAGAATGCATCTGACTGTGATATCAATGAAGGACTATCTCGCACTTCTATTCCATCAACTTGGAAGGACCCGCAGACACCATCTCAGGATGCATTAAAAAGCTAACAGCGCTTTTTTAATAAAAACCCTAACCTATTACACTCCAATAAATTAGTATACTGCTGTCAACATGGGTACTATAGTCCACGTTGAGTAAATAACTTTGCTCTGTCTGAACTCTCCAAATCCTTCACATCCTGAAAGGGTTAACCTGGCAAAAGATCACCTAGGCTCTTTCTCTGTCATTATTTCTTCTACCAAGGAAGCTCTCTTGTTTTAACATGTGGAAAATGGATGCAATTTAAGAAAATTAGACATTTGGCTTGCATAATGAGCAAGGCTGATTCTTTTTCTCTCCCCCCCCCCCCCCCTTTAACAATTTGCAGCTCTATTTTCTGCAATGTGACAAGTTTAAATGGCATTCGAGTAGCTTTTCAAGGAAAATGTCACTCTGTTTTCTTACTAATGCTTGAGCAAGTGCCTTGCCTATTGTCAGGCTGTTAATTCGCTATTATTAAGTACTCAGGAGCTTCTTCCTTGAAAGGGCTGTCAGTTATCCTTCCAGAATGGGTGAGCTTTAGAAACCTGGGGATGTGTCAGGTGTTTTGCAATCCCTTTCAACTGGCTGGAAATCCACATTTAAAAAAAAAAAACAGGAGTCTTTCTATAGCTTGCTCTTCCTTTGTCAACCAGTAAAAATGCACATTTGGGAAATGGGGCGGGGGGGGGGGGGCGCACAGAGTGAATTTTTTTTTTAAAAGCAGCCATCGCATTTGCTTGCATCCATAATGCGCATTATAGGAAGAATAGGTTGGAGGGACAGTTTCCCAAACTGCTGGAAATTAAAAGAATGCATAACCCTGGCTTAGCAATATTTTTAGCATTTTTGCCCCCGATTTGCAATATCGGTCCAACTTTTAAAAAAAAAACCCACACACACACACCTTAATATTGCTTAAAGGTAAAGGTAAAGGTTCCTCTCGCACATATATGCTAGTCATCCCCGACTCTAGGGGGCGGTGCTCATCTCTGTTTCAAAGCTGAAGAGCCAGCGCTGTCCCAAGACGTCACGGTGGTCATGTGGCTGGCATGACTCAATGCCAAAGGCGCACGGAACGCCGTTACTTCCCACCAAAGGTGGTCCCTATATTTTCTACTTGCATTCTTTTACATGCTTTCGAACTGCTAGATTGGCAGAAGCTGGGACAAGGAACGGGAGCTCACCCCGTTACACAGCACTAGGGATTCGAACCGCTAAACTGCCGACCTTTTGACTGACAAGCTCAGTGTCTTAGCCACTGAGCCACTGCATCCCTTAGTATTGCTTAACTTTGGTAAAGGAGAATATTGGTAGCTCTGAGAGCACCAAGGATCCCTCATTGCTCATTTTCTCTTCCCTTCGTACAAATACACTAAAGAAGACATTATGGTCCTTAAAATTCTTGAACTTTCAGGATTCGGTTATGAAATTCTTACTTGTAAGAGACATGCCTTGGGAAGTAACAGGCTCAGCTGTCTCTGTGTTTAACAGATTAACAGAGTTGGAAGGGATCTTTTAGGTCATCTAGTCCAACCCCCCATCCAAGCATGAGACACTACACCATTTCTGACAAATGGCAGTCCAGTCTCTTCTTGAAAGCCTCCAGTGATGAAACTCCCACAATGTCCAAAGGCAACTTCTGTTCCATGGGTTGATTGTTCTCACTGTAAGAAAATTTCTCCTTATTTCTAGGTTGAATCTCTCTTTGATCAGTTTCCATCCATTATTCCTTGTCTGGCCTTCACGTGCTTTGGAAAATAACTTAACCCCAGTGGTGGGGATTATTTTACTACCGGTTCTGTGGGCATGGCTTGGTGGGCATGGCAGGGGAAGGATACTGCAAAATCCCCATTCCCTCCCCACTCCTGGGGGGAGGATATTGCAAAATCCCCATTCCCACCCCACTCTGGGGCCAGTCAGAGGTGGTATTTGCTGGTTCTCCAAACTACTCAAAATTTCCACTATCGGTTGTAAACTGGTATTTTCTAAAGCACCTGAAGGCCAGACAAGGAATAATGGATGAAAACTGACCAAGGAGAGATTCAACCTGGAAATAAGGAGGAACTTTCTGACAGTGAGAATAATCAATCTGTGGAACAGAAGTTGTGGGAGCTTCATTGACTGGAGGCTTTCAAGAAGAGACTGGACTGCCATCTGTCAGAAATGGTGTAGGGTCTCCTGCTTGGCTGCGGGTCAGACTAGATGACCTACAAGATCCCTTCCAACTCTGTTAATCTGTAATCTGTAGCACTTCTTCCTTATTGTGATAAGTCTCCACATCTGTCTGTCTGTCTGTCTGTCTGTCCCTCCATCCATTCATCCATCCATCCATCCAGGCCTGATCAAAGAGATAATGAAACTGCTGCAGGAATTGTGGAGAACATTGGTTTTGGAATAAAATCCAAAGAATAAGTTCAGGAATAAACATTTCTGATTCATTAATGCAGAGGCGAGGGGTGGGAAGGGGAACTGAGCTGAGCCTCATGCTGAAAAAAGAGAAACAATGGGGAGAAAAGCATTCAGGAAGCTTTCCCATTATTCATTGTGACAAGAATGAAAGTTCAGATTAGCGAGTCCCTTTCTCCCCTCAGCACACACACAAACACAAAAGGATATGGAAGCAATTATGCACTCTGAAGGAGATTTTTAAAAAGAGTTGGGTAGCATGTTAACACTCAAGCACATGTACCGAAACACAAATTCGGAATATTCTAAGTGGGGGGGGGGGAGAAAGTAGAAAAAAATGTTCTCTTTTACTGAAAACAGGAAGCCGAAAAGTTAAACTGAGACGGAGAAGAAAAGATCACAATTCAGGAGAAAAGATTTACAAAGCTTGTTAAATTAATGGGAAAAATGACATTTCACTTCCAAAGTTGGTCAAGGATTTCTGACTCTTGGCCACCAGCCAAAATCTTGGACTTGTAGCTGAAATTACATGCTGAATTACATGTCACAAGCCAAGAAAATTTAGCATACCGTTGTACAGAAAGAGCCAAGAAAATGGCTTCCTAGTGTTGGAAGAAATGTCCTTCTGATTTCAGTTCCAATTGGGGAGAAAGGCACGGGAAACATGGTGGCTGCTTGGAAATATGGTTTTAATGGTGGACAGGATCACATGCCTTGATTCAACCAGAAGCGTCGCGGCGAGGCCGTTGGGGAATTTGTGGGCTCTGATGAGCTCCGCAAAAATCCAGACTGAGGAACCGCTGCTAAGGGGTATTCGGACTGGAAACGTCCTGTAGGGACGGGGATGAAGGAGAGGCACTTCGGAAGGCCAAGAGGAACAGGCAAATTCCTCGATGGTCACAGGTAACTCTCTATGACTTGGCGGCAAGGGCGACAGCCGTTGCAGCTGTCATGAAGCTGGGGCAACTGGACTAAACATGGAGCAGGAGCGGTGATATGATCGGAGTTTTTGGAGCCACCTGAGTGTTGGCCAATTCATAATAAGGAAATTTTTAAAAAAAAAAAAACCTGAAACCCCCAGCGAGAAAACAGCGGCTAATAAGCATGGTGGGAAGAAAAGAGGACATTGGAGCATATTTTTAAAGAGACAGAAAAAAGAACCCGAAATAGAAAATTGATTTTTGAACAAAATGACTTGGAAAATAATTTGGAAATTGTTAAAATGAAAGAAACTACCCCAAGGTTGATTAAAGGATCAGAAAGGAATAATTAGATCCTTTTTCTCTCCTCCTTCTCGTGAACTTTTAAGAAAAAATAAAAAGAGAATTTATAATAAGCCTTGTAACAGAAGTGTTGTATAAACAAAGGCAATGTAGGAAGTTAGCACCCACCCCTTTCCTAGAAGAATGAAATATTTTGGAAAATATTAAAAAGGCAGAATATTATGTTTCCCTGGATAAGAAATGGAGAAGCATGTTTTAAAGACAAAGAAACGCCAACCTTCCTGCCCCCATGCCCCTTGTTAATGGGCCAGAGGCAGAAACCCAATCCTTTGTCAAAAGACATCTGCAAGACAATGGGACCCATCTAGACAGAAACTCACCACATGGCACCTGGGAAGATTACATCAGCCACCAAGGCTAGCTAAGACCCCCACTCCCTGGGAGTCTCACAACCAATCAGGATACGCTTCTGGGCCCAAGAAATTCAAAGCCAGAGAAAACATAAAACCTGGAGACTCGCTGTATCTGCCCCTTTTTCTGTTCAGGAACTGAAGCCATGTGATCCTGTCGACCATTAAACCATCTTTCCAAGCAGTCTCCGTGTTTCCAGTGTCTTTTTCCCCACTTGGAGCAGAACCCAGAAGGATATTTCTTCCTACAGCAAAAAGGGAAAAGAAAGGAAAAGAGTTGTTTAAATTTGGACAAGATTGACTTGGTATTCTCAAAGCCAAAAAGAAAAAGAGAAACTAGTTAAGATCGTTAACATACTGAAACAAAATGGATACTTGCTAAATAACCGGAAATTGTGGATTGCAACAGAGATACCAGCAGGAGCAAAAAGGAACATTGTAACTTGGTCTGTGTTTTGGAAAATAGTGAACTTTGCAGATAATAGCCTGAGAACTTTTGGGGTGGATCTGTTTGCTTGCTAGAGGCTTGACTTTGGGGAAAAGGAAAAAAGGAATACTACTGAATTTTTGAAATTGGAACAATATCAACTTAAAAGGAATAAAATGGCACAGGAAATCACAGAAATGATTAAAGTGATGTACTTGTCATGGAAAATGGAAATAAGAGAAATAACTACAAGGATACACGGGGAATCAAAATTTGAGGACATAAACAACGGGAAAGAACATGTGCAAGCTGATGAGGAAACAAAGAGGGAGAAGCGACACGTAGAGTTTGAAGATAAAGAAGACCAAAAAATGAGACCAAATGTGAAAATGTATTTGAATATGTGGATAGTAATAATAAAAAAGAGGTGTTTGATGATTACATTGGAATTAACAATGAAAGTAATAGGGAGGATAGAAAGAGTCAAACATGGAAAGAAGAGTGGAACAGAAAGGATATAAAGAATTTAAATGATTACACTGGGATTTACAGTGAAAAAAACACAAAAGAGAGAAAGAGAAAATATAGGGCAGAAGAGAAGAATCCAGAACTTTTATATACAGAATGACAATATTGGGTTAAACAGTGGGCTAAATAGTGGTGAAATTAAAAAAAGAGAAAAGAGAGAGGGAACAATGGGCAAAACAGGGCAAACAGGAGAGATCAGGATTTTAAAGTGCAGGAAAGAAGGGGAAAGAAAAAGGTAAAAATAAAACTGAAAAGGGAGAAGAGGAGAAGGAAATGAAAGAGAAATTTGAAGTATACATTTAGAACTGAAATGTGAATTGTAGTAAGTAATAATGGTAAAGTATATTATGGTGAAAATGAAATGTACAATAATTGGAATATTATCATTTATATTTTTGAAATCTAGATAATGATGAGTTTGTTTTTTTTCTTTTTTGAGAAATAAGTTTAAAATGTAATAATTGAAATACTGTTAATGGTTTATGGTGGTGTGTATTAAAATTATTAAGTGAGGATTTGAAACAATACATAGGGGAAGCAAGTAGAGGTCAGAAGATTTTTAAATTTAATTAAGGAAATCGTAATAAATGAAATAGTCTTAATGATATATTGTGTTGACAGTAGAAATGATTAAGATGTGGTTTGGAGGAACATATGGGGAAATTATTTGATGTACAGAAATGGAACTAATTGGAACACCCATGCTTATAATTTTTCTTTTTTATTAAATGTTTGAATGTACAAATAGAAAAGATACTTATAGAAGTAACTGATTATATTAAATGTTGGACTGTAATATTTAAGAAAATGTAAGTTATAAAATAAGTGGGCTCACTATTCCTGTAAGAACTGAACAATTGTAACATCATAAAATTAATTATTTTGATGATGGATTGGGTTTAATATAGAATAGAAGGGAAATTGGAATTTGGTTAAAATTAGAGATGAAGGGTAAAATTGGTTAAAAAATAGATGAAATGAACACTTTGGCAAAAAGGGAGTATAGAAAAGGTAATCTTCGTTGTAAAAATTAAAAATTGTTTAAATTTGTTAACCGGCCAAATACTCTGATCAGCAAAAAATATACTGTATGTTTGTGTGTATGTGTATGTGTAAAAAATAAAGAAAAACTTTTTACAAAAAAAAGAAAAGGATCACATGCCTTGAAGATCTTGGGTGAAGAAAAAAGGGGGAGGAGATTTAATTAATTATTTATTTATTATTAAAATTTATATGCCGTCCTTCCCCTGTAGGACTCGGGCGGCTCACACAATAAAACAACAACAATAATAACAACAATACAATATTATAATCCAATCCAAAATTTAAAATCCCCAAATTAAAACCCCATAATCGGTCAGGGAATTTGATGAAAAAGCCATGTCTTCAGGCCGGTGCAGAAGGTGAGGAGATCGGGAGCCGTCCAGAGCTCGGTAGGTAACCCATTCCAGAGGTCAGTGCGGCCACAGAGAACACCCTCATCCTGGGGGTCGCCAGCCAACATTGTCTAGCTGACGGCACCCAGAGGAGGGCAGTTCTATGAGAACGCACAGGACGGTGGGAGGACGGTAGGAGGTGGTCCTGCAGGTACTTTGGGCCCATGCCATGAAGGGCTTTATAGGTAAGTACCAGCACCTTGAAGCAGATCCGGAAGGCCACCAGCATCCAGTGCAGCTCGCGCAGGAGAGGTGTTGCCCAGGAGTAACGGGAGGCTCCCGTAACAACCCGCACGGCTGCATTTTGGACCAGCTGGAGCCTCCAGTGCACTTCAAGGGCAGCCCCATGTAGAGGGCATTGCAGTAATCCAATCGAGAGACAATGAGAGCTTGAGTGACTGTATGAAGGGCATCCTGTCTAGGAAAGGCTGCAACTGGCGCACTAGGCGAGATGCTGAGCGTGCCTGGGTTTTACGCCCTTTCTGGCTTTTGAATTGAGTTTGTATTCTGATTGGTTGTCAGACACCCATGGGACCATGCAGGGGTAACTTTGTAGTTGTGTTTTTAAGTCCCAAGCTTGGTTGAGCCTTGATGGGTGATGATGTTTTTTTGTTTTTGTTTTTTTAATTAGATTTATATGCCGCCCTTCTCCGGAGACTCAGGGCGGCTTACCATGCGTTAAGCAATAGCCTTCATACTTTTGTATATTTATACAAAGTCAGCTTATTGCCCCCACAAACTGGGTCCTCAATTTACCTACCTTGAAAGTATGGAAGGCTGAGTCAACCTTGAGCTCGAACTCGCATAATTGTAGACAGCTGGGTGTTAATAACAGGCTATCTAGCCCGTCGAGCTATCTGAGGCTCTGAGGTAATGAAAGGGCTTTGGGCAATTCCTACTATGGCTCTGCCTGAAGGAGGTAGATCTTTGTTATGTAGAATAGACTGGCCCAGGCCTTAATGGCCCATTGACAAGATGAGGGGGTGAGTTTCTGCCTCTCTTTTAGGAGAAATATTCTGCCCTTTTAATATTTCCTAAAATATTTCATTTTTTCTAGGAGAGGGGTGGGTGCTAACATCCTACACTAGCTGTCTATATTCACACAACACATTTAAGCAGATCCACTAGCAGCTGCACTACCACAAAGTGTTACAATGCATTCACATTCATTTTCATTTTGGTTTATGATTCGGTATGTGGTGTGAACCAGTGGTAGGTTTCAAATTTTTTTACTACCGGTTCTGAGGGTGTGGCTTAGTGGGCATGTTGTGGCTTGGTAGGCGTGGCTTGGTAGGCATGGCAGGGGAAGGATACGGCTAAATCTCCTTTCTGTCCCCAATCCAGGGGAAGGTTACTGCAAAATCCCCATTTCCTCCTGATCAGCTGGGACTCGGGAGGCAGAGAATAGATAGGGGCAGGTCCAGTCAGAATTTTTACTACCGGTTCTCAGAACTACTCAAAATTTCCACTACCAGTTCTCCAGAACTGGTGTGAATCCAGAAAGTGGTCTAATAATCCCATAATCAGGATTAGTGTGTTGGGTGAGCTCAGCCACCAACCATTTTTCTTTCTGAGATAGATATGATGATAGTTTACAATATTCCTCAAACTAGAACCATCCATATAATGGGTGGAGAAATTGTAACAAATCAGATTGTTCCTCTTAACTTTATATCTCATACGATCTCAATCAGCCTTTATCCAGGTACATTTCTGAAATCATCTTGATCTACCTGCAACTTCCAAAATAAAGGAAATGATTAAAGGCATCTCACTGTCAGAAAATGTCTCCTTATTTCTAGGTTGAATCTTTCCTTGTGCAGTTTCCATCTATTATTCGTTGTCTGGCCTTCTGGTGCTGTGAGAAATAGGTTGTCCCGCTCCTCTCTGTGGTAGCCTCTCAAATATTGGAAGACTGCTATCGTGTCTCCCCTGGTCCTTCTTTTCCTCAGACATACCCAGTTCCTGCAACCGTTCATCGTATGTTTTAGCCTCCAGTCCCCTAATCATCTTGGTTGCTCTTCTCAGCACTCTTTCTAGAGTCTCAACATCTTTTTTATAGTGTGGTGACCAAAACTGGACGTGTCAGAGTAATGTTGATTTAATAGCTGATCCGCTGCTGTAAGGCTGTAAATTGAAATGATGAAGCAATGAGAATGAGTCAGCAGGGTTATCACTTTAAGAGGCTGTCTATATAAAAGGAGGGTCACGGTGCTCAGTGACTAAGACGCTAAGCTTCTCCATCAGAAGGTCACCAGTTCAGCGGTTTGAATGCCTAGCACCGCGCAGTGGAGTGAGCTTTGGTTACTTGTCCCAGCTTCTGCAAACCTAGCAGTTCAAAAGCCCGTAAAAAATGCAAGTAGAAAAATAGGGACCACTTTGGTGGGAAGGTAACAGTGGTCCGTGCACCTTCAGCATTTAATCATGCCAGCTACATGACCACAGAGACGTCTTCGGACAGTGCTGGCTCTTCGGCTTAGAAATGGAGATGAGCACTGTCCCTAGAACCAGAAACAACTAGCACACCTGTGCGTGGGAATCTTTACCTTTTTTGCTACATAAGAGAGGCCCTGTGGGGGTGTGTCTCTCTCCGTCCTGTAGTTGAAGATTGATTGCCTGACTTTGCCTAGTATGTGTATGTATATATTCCTTGTAGATAAACCACTGTTTGAAGGACAAACCTCTGTTTACTGTATTTTGCTCCTGGGTTGTCTCAAAACAATCACACTATGCACGCTCTGACAGGATGCAACTACCGCACTCACTTCTCAACAATTTAAATCAACTCAATGGCTCAGACCCCACTTAGGACCGTTGCAGAATCCCCATGGTCACGTGATCAAAATTCAGAGGCTTGGCAACTGACTCATCCTTATAACATCTGCAATATCCCGGGATCACGTGATGATCCCAGGATATTGCAAAATGGGGCAAAAGTCTCTTAACAAATGTCTCGCTCAACCACAGAAACTTAAGGCTAGAAATCTACTATGCAGCCCAATTTTTACATAAGTCATCAAACCTTAACTACAATCTACATATACAGGTATATATATATATATATATATATAAATGGCTGTCTGTGTGTGTGTGTGTGTGTGTGTGTGTGTGTGTGTGTGTGTTCCAGCATAACTCTGGAATGCCTCGAGCAATTTCAATCAAACTTGGTATACAGATGACTTACCCTCTGGAAACAAATACTGTGGGGGGGTAAGACACCCCTAACACCCCTCGGTGTGTATGTTCTGTTAAAATACAGCCTGTTATGCCTTAAAATGGCTTCTACTGTACAGCACAGTGGAGTTGCCATGGTAACGGCTTCACAGTACTCCACAAGGGGGCTTCCTCTGGTAAGAGAGAAAATCCAACATTAGAAATTATGTTTGGTCCAGACATTTTCAACAAGGTTTTGATTATTGAATAACTATCTCCAGTCATGATACAGCCACAAAACTCATAGAAGGACGGATTCCAAACTTTTGTCATCTACTGTACAAGAACATATTTGCATCTTTTTTAACCATAATGAGCTTTATAACCCCACGTTGGAAGAGACAGAGGGGAAAAAAACCTTTTATTGTTATAGATCTATCCAGAGAGGATCTGGATGGGGAAACCAGGTCCCATGGAAATGACCCAGGCTGAGAAAAACCAGGAATGTTCTCCTGCATGTTTCTCATTACGGATTTTGCAGACAGACAAGCCCACAAGTTTGTGTTTTGTGGCTCTGAAAGCACAGCCATCATGCACTTAGCAGTGTAAGCGTGACATATGCAGAGCTCATTGAAAGCAAACAGGCTCGTTTTAAGCCTGCAGGGAAAACAACACCTCGTATATTTTCTCACTGACAAACAACTGTGAAAATAATTGAGAGCCTCACAGAAACCAATGTTGTTACCTCAGCATTATTGATTTTCATCAGACATCTTAATCTAGCCTATGACAAAACGTTGGCCCTTGTGGTAAGATACAGCTTCCCTTTCCAGGAAAAACAGCATTTGTACAAGAAGTTTGTGATCCAAGTTATGGGTTCTTTTGAAGGTAAGCCCATCCTGGAAGTGAGGGAAGGAGTTTGACCCTTGAAGAAAGCCAAGAAAAGAAGGTTTGGGGACTCAAACTGGGCCTAAAGTCTTCTGTCCTTTCCAACACAAAATGGTTATATTTATAAACCTTAGAACCTAGAATCATAAGGCTGGAAGAAATCTTGGAGGCCTTCTAGTTAACCTTCTGCTCATCACAGCGAAATGGATGTCCAGTCTATTTTTGAAAACCTCTAGTGATGGTTTAGGCAAGCTTTTCTGTTAATTCCTTCACACGGGAAAATTAAAACACGATTAACAACCTTCACACACACTCCTGTAGTCTATATCTGAAACTAGATTTTTAGAGAGCAAAAATTGTTTTCAGAGTAAATTCCAAAATGTTAGTCTATTGGGGTGTCCATGAACCCCAATAGACCATGAACCCCAATAGACTAACAGGGGTGTCCATGAAGATGATGTCCAAAAGGTTGAAATGTTGGCTGTGACTGCAGAATCAAAATCCCAAACCTTTTGGGGGTGGGAGGTAAAAAAAGGAGGTGGGGATTTGATTCCATTGGACGCTGGGATTTCCTTTTCCATTCCATCATCTGCCTTTGTTGTCTTCTTCCTCTTCTATCTCCTTGTCCACCGGGACAATCTTTTCTCATGGATCTGGTGATTTCCTTGGGATAAACAAATGTTCCCAACCTTGGCCACTTAATGATGTGCAGACTACAACTTCAGAATTCCAAGATTGGGAGAGGCTTCATTGCATGTCTTCTGAAGTTCAGTCCGGTCCCTTTACCAGTGGGGGCCATCAGAGGCATCCATCCATCCATCATCCATTCATTCGTCTATCCAACCGTCCATCCATCCATCCATTCCCTATACATCCATCCATTCCCTAAACGAGGCATGGGACACACACAACCCTGTGCCCTGTTTTGGGCCTAGTAGGCCTCCCCGCACTTACCTGGGAGCCAAAATAGGGGGGACTATTCCATGGGGACTCCTGGAAGGGACAGGGAGAGAAGGGGCGGAGCCAACCAGCAATTTAATTACCCGTTCCCCGAACCGGCTGAATCCCACCACTGCATGTGCCCCACTTCCCTCTGCAGGTGATTTTCCTAGCAAGAACAAAAAGGAGAAAACACAACTCCAGGTGGGCCTTGATTTAGAAGCATAATTGAGCCCACAATTGCAGTTTTAAGTCATGACAGTTGTAAAATGGGTCATCGTGTGACTGTGACCGATTTTATGCTCCTTTTATTGCAGTAGTTATAAAGCAAACCCCATGGCCGTAATGTGAACACCAGAGTGTTCAGTGGACCCATTGTTCACTAGGGGGCAGGTTTTACCAGAAAGTAAACACTAGCTTCTGGCTAAAACGTGGTGAATTGCAGTCATATGACCACTGCAGGACTCCACAAATGGCCATAGGTGAACGTGGGCTAATTACAGAGTGTCCAGAAGATGGTCATGTGACTGTGGGGCAAGGGGCAGCCACCCGAACTTCAAATCCAGGCCATCAGTCGCTTTTTCGGGCTCCATTGTAACTTCTAATAGTTGTTAAATGAGCAGTTATAAGTTGAGGGCTACCTGTTGCCATTGGGAGGGAGGAGCAAAGCCCCACAGCCCCATTGAAGAAAGAAGAAAGAAAGAAAGAAGAAGAAAGAAAGAAAGAAAGAAAGAAAGAAAGAAAGAAAGAAAGAAAGAAAGAAAGAAAGAAAGAAAGAAAGAAAGAAGGAGGGAGGGAGGGAGGGAGGGGAGGGAGGGAGGGAGGGAGGGAGGGAGGGAGGGAGGGAGGGAGGGAGGAAGGAAGGAAGAAGGAGGGAGGGAGGGAGGGAGGGAGGGAGGGAGGGAAGGAAGGAAGGAAGGAAGGAAGGAAGGAAGGAAGGAAGGAAGGAAGGAAGGAAGAAAGAAAGAAAGGTGAAATTATTAAGGATAATTTTGCTATTGTTAGACCACAAAGAAGTCATCTTGCTTCATATATTAATATATTAAATTCCACACAGGTACACAAGCACACACATACACACAAAGCACACGCAAACTTCACAAACCTAACTTCACAAACCTCTCTCTCACCCACCCACCCAAATTCCTGAGATAGCAGCAAGGAGAAACAAAAATTGGTGACCTATAGCCAAACTTTCCTCCTTATCCCAAATTTCACCTTTTCCTACTCCCCACAAAATAAAAAATTGTAAAAAATAGACTGATAACTCGATTTATTCATAAGCAGGCCAGTATCTGCCTAACTCAGTTAACTGCTGATGAAGAGGCTATAGGAACCATTTTCCAAAACGAAGCGTTGTTATTTTTTCAACATTCTCATTAGCATTTACAACTTACTTTCCACCTATTTTTTTTCTGACATTAGTATTTGTTGATCTTTTTAAAAAAATTACTCTTCAGCAAATTGCTGCCATTTCCATGCATGACTGAGATCATTTTATTCCTTTTATTTTTTTTTATTCCATTCATGCTCGCTAATGATTTATTTATCATATATATATTCCCAAGCACCTAACTCAAATGCATTTCCTTTGCTGCAGTTGCTGAGATTCACCACAGGATGGAGCCAGATAGTTGCAAATCTGATTTATGGTCATTCCCTCTTCTCCCCAATGCTTCTCTCTTCCCCCCAATTAGAGTTTGGTTTGCTAGAATGTCACTAATCTCAACCTATTTGGGATATTTTTGGTTGTCAGACATTTTTTATTTTTATTTCTAGTTTTCCAATTGTTCAGAATAGGTCAAATGATGTACAGACCTTGATGACAAAATCCAAGTTTTATCAATGGAAAAGTTGTCTCCTTTAGAAATTGAACATTTTTTTAAAAAGAAAACCCTAATAAAACATGACGCAGTGGCTCAATGGCTAAGATGCTGAGCTTATCAATCAAAAGGTCGGCAGTTTAGCAGTTCGAATCCCTAGCGCCGCGTAACGGGGTGAGCTCCTGTTAATTGACCCAGCTTTTGCCAACCTAGCAGTTCGAAAGCAGGTAAAAAATGCAAGTAGAAAAATAGGGACCACCTTTGGTGGGAAGGTAACAGCGTTCCGTGCACCTTTGGCGTTGAGTCATGCCGGCTACATGACCACGGAGACGTCTTTGGACAGTGCTGGCTCTTCGGCTTTGAAACAGAGATGAGCACCGCCCCCTAGAGCCGGGAACGACTAGCACATACGTGCGAGGGGAACTTTTACCTTTAATAAAACATAATTATGGAAATATACCAAGGGGGGCATGAGAAAAATATATAGTTGAAGAACATGATGTTTCATTTTTTTAAAAATCATTTTAATAAAGCTAATACTGCATACACAAGCACAAAAACATTAATTAGGCACACCCATTAATCAAGGCTGCAAAAATCATGCTGGCCACAAGATGTTAGGAAAATCCATAATCCTCATGAATGAACATGCTTATAGTATTTTTTATAATGTAACAGGCATGATCCAACAAATATTAAATATTTAGCTGCCAAGAGAGAGGGGGGGAGGGAGGGGGAGGGGAAAGAGAGAGGGAGGGAGGAGGAGGGGGAGGGAAGAGAGGGGGAGGAAAGAGAGAGAGAGAGAGAGAGAAATTCTTAAATATCTCATATTGAAATGTGGGGTAGGAGAGTAGCTTTTGCCTGAGCCATATTCAAAACGTCGTATAAATTACAAGATAATATCTAAAGAAAATGGTTCAACTTAGCCTGATGTCTCAAAAAGATATATTTTCTTCTACAAGAACTGTAAATTTCTTGCTAGGGCAGTATTCCGATCTTTAATTTTCCATTCATCGATCACTTATAATTTTATGCAAAATCCTGCAACGACTCTGCCAATTTATTATCTGAGGTATAGGATCAGCTTTCAGGCATTAGAGTAATATATTGCATAAAAGGTTACCAAATTAAAAAAAGAAGCAGGGAGAAGGCTAGAAGACTGCATGGCCTTAAAGTACAGTTTTAAAAAAATAAAATAAAAAGCAGAATGCAACTACCCACAAAATGACAGCTTAGCATGAGGCCGAGATGTCGGCATTGGTTATCTGAGGTAATCTTCTTTCAAAAACAAGATTTGCCTCCGTTCGGGACACGGGAGATCGATTTATAGCTCTGTTCTCGGATTTCCCACGGTTCAAGAACAGGCCACGGTCTCCATTTTGAATGTGGCCATTTCTAATAACAGATGAGGAGAGAGGCAGTGCGGTGTATGGTTAAGGCATCAGACTAGAAGCCGGGACACTGAGTTCTAATCCTGCCTCAGGCATGAAGCCAACTGGGTGACTTTGGGCCAGTCATTCTCTCTCAGACCTAAGAAAGAGGCAATGGCATACCATACTTCTGAAAACCCATGCCAGGAATATTTCAAGGAGTAGAAAACGGTCCGTGGTACCAAAAAGGTCACTGCCCTAGACCCCTTCAGACAAAGGGCTGTCCAATCTCATCATAAAAACCTCCAGTGATGGAGCAGCCAGACCAGGGGTGAAATCCAGCAGGTTCTGACAAGTTCTGGAGAACAGTTGAGCAGTTCAGAGAACCGGTAGTGGAAATTTTGAGTAGCTCAGAGAACCGGCCAATACCACCTCTGGCTGGCCCAGAGTGAAGTGGGAATGTAGATTTTGCAGTATCCTTCCCCTGAAGTGGGATGGGAATGTAGATTTTGCAGAATTCTCCCCCTGGTGTGGGGTGGGAATGGAGATTTTGCAGTATCCTTCCTCTGCTATGGGGTGGGAATGGAGATTTTACATTATCCTTCCCCCAGGAGTGGGGAGGGAATGGAGATTTTGCAGTATCCTTCCCCTGGAGTGGGGAGGGAATGGAGAATTTGCAGTATCCTTCCCCTGGATTGGGGTGGGAATGTAGATTTTGCATTATCCTTCCCCTGAAGTGGGATGGGAATGTAGATTTTGCAGAATTCTCCCCCTGGTGTGGGGTGGGAATAGAGATTGTGCAGTATCCTTCCTCTGATGTGGGGTGGGAATGGAGATTTTACATTATCCTTCCCCCAGGAGTGGGGAGGGAATGGAGATTTTGCAGTATCCTTCCCTTGGAGTGAGGTGGGAATGGAGATTTTGCAGTATCCTTCCCCTGGAGTAGGGAGGGAATGGAGAATTTGCAGTATCCTTCCCCTGGATTGGGGTGGGAATGTAGATTTTGCATTATCCTTCCCCTGAAGTGGGATGGGAATGTAGATTTTGCAGAATTCTCCCCCTGGTGTGGGGTGGGAATGAAGATTGTGCAGTATTCTTCCTCTGTTGTGGGGTGGGAATGGAGATTTTACATTATCCTTCCCCCAGGAGTGGGGAGGGAATGGAGATTTTGCAGTATCCTTCCCCTGGAGTGGGGAGGGAATGGAGAATTTGCAGTATCCTTCCCCCAGGAGTGGGGAGGGAATGGAGATTTTGCAGTATCCTTCCCCTGGAGTGGGGTGGGAATGGAGAATTTGCAGTCTCCTTCCCCCAGGATTGGGGAGGGAATGGAGATTTTGCAGTATCCTTCCCCTGCCACGCCCACCAAGCCACACCCACAGAACCGGTAGTAAAAAAAAAATTGGATTTCACCACTGACCCAACCCATAACCCATTCCACCAATTACTTGTTCTCAAGCATCAGGAAATTTCTCCTTAGTAAGCTTCCATTGGTTTACGCCAGCACCCCTAAGTCTAAAGAGCGCTTCTTGCAACGTTGTTTGTTAAATTCTAACTTGCAGCTGGTGAAATAGATTGCCAAATTTGCTATAAAATTGATGGAGAAAAGGACAAAATTGGCACAGCAGAATGTGGTAGACTGCAGGAAAGAGTATTTGATTTAATAAAGTAATTCTAATAGTAGTTTGAAGATTGACTGGGCAGATGCAGGGGTGACATTGTAATATAATCTTAATCCTCTTTAATTTGTATCTCAAATTATTGTATTCTATTCTGATTTCATTTTAGATTGTATTTTATTCTAATTTCGTTTTAAATGAAATTTAAAATGAAGACATTTTAAATTGTGTTTTATTCCTATTCCAATTTCATTTTAAATAAAGAGAATGTAGCAGTATTACAGTAAAGAGGGAGGGGGGGTATCAATTTATTTTCCAAAGTACGGAAAGACAGGACAAGAAACGATGGATGGAAACTATTCAAGGAGAGAAGCAACCTGGAATTAAGGAGTAACTTCCTAACAGTGAGGACAATTAACCAGTGGAACAAGAAGAGACTGGACAGTCTGAAATGGTATAGGATCTCTTGCTCAAGCAAGGGGTTCGACTAGATGACCTCCACGGTCCCTTCCTGCTCTATTCTGATTCTTCATCTTTGTTGCTCTTCTCGGTACTCTTTCCAGAGTCCCAACATCTTTTTTAAAATCTTGCATTTTGTAAAATGAATGAATGAACGAACAAACAAACAAACATAGAAACAAACAAATAAAATAGGGTGCAATGTAAATATGCAGCCCTACCCCCTTCTCTGCCCTGGTCAGCTGCCCTGTCTAATCCAAAAGTTGCAGATAAGCACATTTTAAATTCCAGGAGGAACAATTCCAGGCCCTGGTCCATCTCCTCCTTGGATTGAAGCACAGTTCATAAATTTATCCACAGGAATTCCTGTGCAGAGAGAGAGAGGGAGGGGGGGGAGAGAGGGAGGGAGGGAGGGAGGGAGGGAGTGTGTGTTCAGGTTATCCTCACCTTACAACCACAACTGAGCCCAAAATTTCTATTGCTAAGTGAGAAATGTGAGTTTTGCCCCATTTTAACGACTTTTCCTGCCGCATTTGTTACTGCCGTTGTTAAGGTGTTGTTACATGAATCTGGCCTCCCCACTGACTTTGTCAGAAAGTCACAAACGGAGATCACATTACACACACACACACACAGACACACACACACAGACACAGACAGACAGACACACACACACACACACACACACACATAGAGGACATTGCAATTGTCATAAATACAAACCAGTTGCCCACAAGTCAGAATTTTGACCGTGTGACCACGGTCATTAACTGTGAAAAACGGTCACGCGTCACTTTTTTTTCCCAACGCCGTTGTAAGTTCGAACGGTCACTAATGGAGCTGCTGTAAGTCGAGGACTACCTGTATGAAATGTGTCTTCTTGCCCCACCCCCAATGACAAACCGGATTCACTTCTGCAACTTCAGGGGGAAAAAAAAGCCTCGCTTTTGCCACCAAGTATCTTCCTCGCATCCCAGGCTGGCCTAGAAATACAAAGTTGCGGAACAAGCTCCGCGCAAAATCCACCTGCAGGCAGGTCTGCAGGACGCATTCAGACGTTCTTGTGGGACCCGGGATATGATGCCACCCCTTCCCCAGCCCCCTTCTGGGCTGCCTCCACCCCCCACCGCCCCATTGGACCCAGAGGCCAGTTTGAGGCACCGCAGACTCCCCCACAGCCACCCCACCCCCCAGCTTGGTCAACGGCGCCGCGCAGGTGACTAGTCCTCATTGCGCAACGGGGTTAAAATTCAAGTCCCGGGTTCAGCCGCCTGCAGGGGCCGCTCGCCACCCCGGGACACGTGACGGGCAGGTCTTGCGAAAAGCGGCCAAAGCTTTTGCTTGCCGGATCCGTTTCCCACCACCTTTGCTCCGGGCAATGGCTTTCTCCGGTTTCTCCCGCGAGACCCTCCTGGGGGGCACGGCGGCTGTAGGGGCGGCGCTGGCGGTGGGCTTCCTGGCGGGTAAGGCGACACGTGGGCAGGAGGGAATCCCGGGCGAGTCCCGGACACGGGAGGGAGGCGGGTGGGAAGCCCCAACCTGGCGCCCGCGTGGGTGGAAGAGGGAACCCCCCCCCAAGCGCCAGTGGGCCGGGGTGGGGGGGGCAAGGGGGACGCTCACCCGAGGACTTTCCCGCCCCCGTGATGAGCTTCTTTCCTTCTCCCCCACCCCCCCCCTCCCCAGCTTCTCTGGGGTGCCCCGTGCACGATTTTGCTTCCCCAGTGATCGTCCGGGTTTAGGATCGCTTTGGGAATGGGGCTGCGCCCGCGGGCTACCGGATGGAGAGAAAGGAAGCCGGCAAGGCATCTGTCCTCCTTTGCCGCCTAGCGGCGCTGGAGGGCATTGCAGCCTGAAACTGGCCAGCGCTGAAAGTGGGGCTGATTGGAAAATGGGGCAAGGGAAGGGGGTCCTGACATCCTTCCACCTAAACTGAGGAGGAGGAGGAGGAGGGATTAGATTGCAGGGATCTCCAGCTTTTTTTAATTCTGCAGCCCCCCCCCTCCCCGGTCCAAGATCATCCTAAAATCTCTGGCTGGAGAGAATTCTGGGAGTTGGAAGTCCGTCCCACGTTAAAGTGGCCAAGTTTTTTTGGGAGGGGGGGGAATTCTGTAAGGGGATTTATTTATTTATTTATTTATTTATTTATTTATTTATTTATTTATTATTATTAAAATTTATATGCCGCCCTTCTCCCGTAGGACTCGGGGTGGCTCACGCAATAAGAACAATGATAAAAACAATAATGGTGACCACAATGCAATATTAAAATCAGTCCAAAATTTAAAATCCCCGAATTAAAACCCCATGATCGGTCAGGGAATTTGGTGAAAAAGCCATGTCTTCAGGCCGGTGTGGAATGTGCGGAGATCGGGAGCCATCCGGAGCTCGGTGGGTAACCCATTCCAGACAGTTGAGGTCTTCTTCCCTCCATCATTTTCCTGTCTCACAGCTGTCCTCTGGCTCCTGGACCTGTGTCCTGGACTTTGTTAGCTACGTGATTCAGACAAGCTCAATCACCCTTTGGAGATACCGAGCTCACTTTAAAAACTTAAATGGGATGGGAGACCACCCAGAGATGCAGCGGCAGCCAAAAAAGCCAATGCAATCCAAAGTTGCATTAACAGAGGGGTACAATCAAGATCAAGTGAGATGCTAATACCAAGCCTTAGCAAGACCACACCTAGAGTACTGCATCCAGTTTTGGTCACCACACTATAAAAAAAGATGTGGAGACTCTAGAAAAAGTGCAGAGAAGAGCAACCAGGATGATTAGGGGACTGGAGGCTAAAACATATGAAGAACAGTTGCAGGAACTGAGCATGGCTAGTCTAGTGAAGAGAAGGACCACAGGAGACATGATGGGAGTGTTTTCAATATTTGAGAAGCTGCCACAGAGAGGAAGGGGTCTATTTTCCAAAGCACCTGAAGGCCAGACAAGGACTAATGGATGGAAACTGAACAAGGAGAGATTCAACCTAGAAATAAGGAGAAATTTTCTGACAGTGAGAACAATCAACCAACGGAACAGAAGTTGCCTTCAGAAGTTGTGGGAGCTTCATCACTGGAAGCTTTCAAGAAGAGACTGGACTGCCATCTGTCAGAAATGGTGTAGGGTCTCCTGCTTGGTTGGGGGTGGGTTGGACTAGATGACCTACAAGATCCCTTCCAACTCTGTTAATATCTGTTATGCAAGACTGTAAGGCCAAATGGAGAAATCTTAAAAATGCTGGAAGAAGTAGGTATTTTTGCCGAGAAGGTGCATCGTTGTGTCTTGAGTGGCCATCAAAGCAGAATTGGATCAAAAGAAGCAGGGGGGTTTTTTTGTTGTTTTTTTTTTGGCTTTAAGGGCCAAACTATTTAATTCATTTTAAAATTGTTTTTAAATTTTGTATTTGGATGTGTTTTACTGATGGCTGTGCACCACCCTGAGTCCTCTGGGAGAAGGGCGGTATAAAAATTAAAACAAATAAATAAATAAATAAATAAAGCAAGTGATAGGAAGAAACTTTTGAAAAAGGTGCTTTGTCTGGAACAAGCTGTGATCAAAACATCACGGTACTTTCACACTGACTCTGCTTAGGAGGATTGGAGTAGATTGGGCTAAGCCCCAATTAGTCTACTTAGTTCCCTAAGACATGATTTACCGTTGTCCCATCCATCTTAATCTTCTGATAAGACAGGGGTGTCAAACTCGATTTCATTGAAGGCCACATCAGAGTTGTGTTTGACCTCGGGAGGGGGGGGAGATTTGGGAGGTCATGGCCAGGGGAGCACTCTGCCAGCAAAAAAGGGACCCTGAGCTCCGTTTCGGCTGCAACGTCCTCCTGCAATCCTTTGCCAGCGAAAACGGAGCTTAGGACGGCCCTTGTGAGTTCCATTTTGGCTGCCAGAGGGTACCACGGATCAGTCCTGTGCTGTTTCCATGGCGGCCCCATGGGTCAGATCCAAGCACCCCACTGGCTGGATCCAGCCTCTGGGCCTGGAGTTTGAGACCCCTGTGATCAGGGTTTCTCTTCTGGGTAGGATGACGTGTTCAGGCTACACATTTTTAAGCGCTCATGCGTACCTCTAGCAAAAGATTCACACAGCACACTAAGCTTGGTGTTCATTTTGGTTAGGCTTTAACAGTTTATTGTCATGGGTGAACTCAATGTATTGTATTGATACAACAGAGGAAAATGAGTTAACTTATTCCAGATTCCCATTTTGGTTTTGGTGGGGGGGTTTTTTTTTATTCCTGCCTTGAGCAAGGGATAGTAATTAACAGAGTTCGAAGGGGCCTTGGAGGTCATCTAGTCCAGTGAAGGCTAACCTTTTTGCCATCGCCTGCCAGGAGCGGGGTCATATGAGGGAGTTGTGTGTGTGCATGCTCACACCCGTAATTCTATGTGCCCTGCCCTCACGCATGCACGCGTGACTCCTCCCACTCCTGGCACGCGATGGCCCAGTAGGCCCGTTTTTCTCTCTCCCCAGGCTCAGAGCCTTTCTGTCCCACTGGAAGTTGGCCGTTTCTGACCTCCGGGGGGTGGAGAAGGCCCTTTTTGCCCTCCCCAGACTCCAAGAAAGGCTCTGGAGCCTGGGGAAAGAGAAAAAAGGGCCTTCCCCACCACCCCCTGAAGCCCTCCAGAGGCAGAAAACAGCCTGTTTCCCTGCTACTGGTGGGCCCAGAAGCAGGGATGAAATGCTCCCGGTTCAGACCGGATTGCCCGATCTGGTAGCGATGGAGGCAGGTGGTTTGGAGAACCGGTAGCAAAAATCCCTGCCTCCCCCCATTGCCCAGCTGAGCCGCGCAATCATCAGAGGCTTTTTTTTTTCATTTTTAAAAGCATTTTTTCTACAACTTCTTTGGCTGAAAAAATGCTTTTAAAAGTAAAAAAAAAAAGCCTCTGATGATCGCGCGGCTCAGCTGGGATCGTCAGAGGCTTTTAAAAGCATTTTTTTCTACAACCTCTTCGGCCAAAGAGGTTATAGAAAAAATGTTTTTAAAAAGATAGAAAGCCTCTGCCAATTAGGCAAGTCGGCTGGGATCATCAGAGGCTTTTAAAAGCATTTTTTACAACCTCTTCAGCCGAAGAGGTTGCAGAAAAAATGGTTTTAAAAGTAAAGTTTAAAAAAAAAAAGTTGGCCACCCCCACTCAGTCATATTACCCGCCATCACCAAGCCACGCCCACAGAACCAGTAGTAACAAATTTTACATTTCCCCACTGCCCAGAAGGCCCGAAAATCAGCTGGCACGCGTCGGAACTGAACTCGCGTGCCCACCAATATGGCTACGCGTGCCATATGATTATCCACCATTATGATCTAGTCCAACCCCCTGTTCACGCAAGAGACCAGTACTAGGAATTTGAACCACCGAACTGCCAACCTTTCTGATCAACAAGCTCAGTGTCTTAGCCACTGAGCCACCTAATGGGTAAATGGTTGGATTAGAAGAGATCTCTTCCAGCGATATGATCTATGACCTTGATGGTGAACCTATGGCACGGGTGCCACAGGTGGCACACGGAGCCATATTGGTGGGCACGCGAGCTCAGCTCCGGCACGCATGCGTGCACCAGCCAGCTGATTTTCAGGCCTTCTAGGCCCACCAGAAATCAGGAAACATACTGTTTCCGGTCTCTGGAGGGCCTCTGGGGGGCGGGGGAAGGCTATTTTTGCCCTCCCCAGGCTCCTAAAAAGGCTCTGGAGTCTGGGGAGAGCAAAAAACGAGCCTACCAGGCCCACCGTGCCATCACGTGCCAAAAGCGGTGGGGAACACATAGAATTATGGATGTGGGCACGTGTGCATGTGACCCCACTGCACTCCCCCCGCTTTTGACACGCAATGGTAAAAAGGTTAGCCATCACTGATCTATGACTTTCAGCTCTTCTCCCCCCTCCCCCCGGTCAGTTCAGAAACCAGGATATAAGTATCTTCTTCCTTTTGTGTGAACAAGGACTGATGTTCCCGACAGCCACACTTCTGAGCTTATTTCAATGTATCTCAAGATAGATACAGAATAACAGAGTTGGAAGGGATCTTGTAGGTCTGTAATGGCGAACCTACGGCAGAGCCATCTCTCCAGGCACACGAGCCGTCGCCTCTTGCTCTTCCGGGATCTGGCACGCCGACCAGCTGATCTTTAGGGTGGCTGCTCTTCTGGTTTCCAGCACATGCATGTGCACTGGCCACCTGGTCTTCTGGTTTCTGGTGTGCATTCATGTGTGAAGACTAGCTATCTGGTGTGTGTGCATGCATGTGCCAGAAACCGGGGCATCATCTTTCTGGCGCGCACATGCGCACCATCCAATGGCTCTTCATAGGCCAGAAATCGGAAGACCAAGTGGCTAGTGCGTATGCATATGCCGGAAACCAGAAAAGCAGTCGCCTGGCGGATGCATGCACACTGCATGGCTGTTCTTCCGGATTCCAGTGCGAGCATGCACGCACTCCTGTTTTGGCACTCAGTGCCGAAAAGTTTCACTAACACTGTTGTAGGCCATCTACAACACCCAAGCAGGAGATCCTACACCATTTCTGACAGATGACAGTCCAGTCTCTTCTTGAAAGCTTCCAGTGATGAAGCTCCCACAACTTCTGAAGGCAACTTCTGTTCCATGGGTTGAATGAAATGTTAACAAATATTTGAAGTGTTTATGATATGACTGAGGATGGATTGATTTGCTTTTGAAAGGCAGAAGATACCGTGGGTCAGATTTATTTGCCTTTGGCACCTCCGGCCATTCATGCGGCTTCTTGCAAGGGACTGGCAACCTACACAAATACGTCTTGGATCATTCGGTACGAGAGCACCCGCTTTTGAAGAAGCTGAGATTGGTGAGTCCCGGTGGTCAATCAATCTGACCAACTTCTGATTGTCTCTTCCTCAGGGGGTCAACCCAGGATTCACGCACCCTCCAAATTAACTCCATCTCCTCTGTACTTGGGGGGTCTTTTCAGCCCTTGTGTGTGGAAGAATTAAGAGTAGATATCCCAAATAATGTATAGCTAGTCTGTTGCAGCCCACCAGCGGCCTAAGGAGCTGGCAGCAGAGTCGGACAGTGAGGAGGTTGGGGAGGAACATGGGCCAGTCCTGGGGGCTGGGGAAAGCTCAGGTGAGGGCTCTGTGTCGGAGGCAGAGAGAGAGTTAGACAGCAGGGAGGCAGAGGATCAGCTGGAGCCTGTTCCCAGTGTGCCAGAAGACAAGAACAACTAAGAAAGCAGGGTCGACTCGGGAGTAAAGCCATACCTTGGAGGTGATTGGCCCTTCCCATAGGAAACGAAAGAGGAGCGAATGGGGAGTGGGCTTTTGCAGGAAACCATTTGTTCAGTCGGCCGTTGCCAAAGTGGAAAGTCCTCTTCGTGACTTTAAAAGACTCTGTGCCAAGTTTTGCCTTGTCTGCGGTTGGAAACTAGTTATCTGGCAGCTTTCCCAGCGAGATAAGATATGAGGTCAGATTCTGATGTGCAGAGCCCGATAGTATCGTAGAGGGTAGAAATTGAAACCATTTATGTCCAGGATGTGAGGTGATTATCAGGTGAATATAATTATATGAATTATATTATATGAATAGAATAGAACCATGATGGCGAACTTATGGCACGCCAGCCACAGGTGGCAAGTGGAGCCATATTGGTGGGCACGCAAGTGTTGCCGTAGCTCAGCTCCAGCGTGCATGTATGCACTGGCCAGTTGATTTTTGGGCCTTCTAGGCCCACTGGAAGTCGGGAAACAGGCTGTTTCCAGCCTCCAAAGGCCTCCAGGGAGGTGTGAGAGGCTGTTTTTGCTCTCCCCAGGCTCCTAGAAAGCCTCTGGAGCCTGGGGAGGGTGAAAAACAGGCTTACCCGGCCCACCATGCCATGCCAAAAGTGAAGGGAGTGCGGGGGGGGGGTCGCATGCGCGGAGGGGCGGGGCACAATGATTTATGGGTGTGGGCATGCACACTCACAACTGCCCCGCGTTCCCCCTGCCTTTGGCACATGATGGCAAAAAGGTTAGCCATCACTGGAATAGAATATATATAATATAATATAAGCTTGAAAAGATAATAACAGGCTCCTTCGAAATAAAACTAATGCAGTTGTATATCTGTGCCTGGCGTAGACTTAGGTTAACATTTTTTATTGAGTTATAAGATAAAATAAGATACAAAATACAAAAGTAAACAGGAGAACAGTGGGGAGGAAGAGGGGGAAGAGAAGTGAGGAAGGATAAGAGAAAGAGAAAAAGAAGCATTGACTTCCAATTCTTTCTCTATTGCATTAACACCTAATCACAAATTTTTGTTTTTTCACAATATAAACAAGCCATTTCTATAAGGATCTATCAATCTAATCGGTAAAACCCAAAATCAAAATTTCACTCATTTCCACCTCAAGCACGAAGTTCAGAAGCTGTCTCCATGCAGAAACAAAAGTACTTATATTCTTTTCTTTAATCAAAATAGTCCATTCTCACCATTTCAGCCAACTCCATCAATGTCTGCAAACATTCGTCCATGATCGATCTCATGGGCAGGAAACAGCCACAGGACGTGGTATGGCTCATGAATCCAGGTCTGCATTAAACAATAAATTGAATTGTGGAATTGAATTGTGAAAATCAGGCTTGTCAGATGTTACATCTTTTCTATCCTGCTCTACGGAGTAGAGAGTTGGTCTCTGACAGAAAACCACTTGAAGGGACTAGAAGCATTTGAAATGTGGATTTACAGGAGCCTGGTGGAGCAGTGGACTAAAGCGCTATTAAAGTAGCACTTAGCTGCCAGCTGCCTGCAATTACTGCAAGTTTGAATCTCACCAGGCTCAAGGTTTACTCAGCCTTCCATCCTTCTGAGGTAGATAAAATGAGGACCCGGATTGTGGGGGCAATAAGCTGACTTTGTATAAAAAAGAACACCGCTTAGGGGGGGTCGAAAGCCCTACTAAGCAGGTATATACAAAAGCAGGAAGGCTATTGCTTAACACATTGTAAGCCGCCCTGAGTCTCCGGAGAAGGGCGGCATATAAATCGAATCAATCAATCAATCAATCAATAATCTGTGTTAACAAAACAAAATCACAAATGAGGAGGTGATAAGCCACCTGGGTAAGCAAAGGGAAATAATCAAATAATCAAAATAATTAAAAAGCAAAAGTTAGAGTATTTTAGACATGTGATGCGACATCCAGAAAAATACAGCATCCTTCACTTAATCCTCCAGGGAAAAATTGAAGGCAAATGAGGTCCAGGCAGAAGAAGAACATCATGGCTTCAAAACCTAAGGGACTGGTTTGGACAAAACTCAGGCAGCACTTTTTCATACGGCAGCTGACAAAAATAGGATTGCCAACATGATCGCCAACGATCATGCAAGAATTCTCAGTTTCCAGAGGTCCTCTCCCCTCCCTCTCAGACTTGCTAAGGTTCTTTCAGGGATGACATTCATGGAATTGCAGAAGAACTTGTCACATGGACCCCTGTTTTGCTTCTTCTAGGCTGCAACTTCTACTCCTGGCAAAAAACTGTGGATCTCTTGCGATCAGGCCCAGTTGGTGGCAAACCTGATCAGGCTTGTTGGAGCAAAAAAGGTAATTGAGATAGGTAAGTGAGACTGCCTACAAGCAGGAAGATTCGGGATTCAGTATCACAATAAACTGGCCAGTCCGCAGGTCACAGTCTCATCTTCTACCAGTAGTCCTCAGGTTACAACTGGTCTCTTCCCTCAAACTCCCCTCTTTGATTTTTAAGTCATATGATGTGGCAGCCAATTCCACACTCTGGCAAAATAAAACCAAAAGGCAGTTTGTTTTAAACCATCTGTTACGGCTGCATCTCCTCCTGTCCAAGCTTCGTGAGCTGACAATCTGACCTTAGCAAGAGGAGTGAAGTGGGAAGGAAAGATTGGAGTATAAGGAAAAAGGGAGGGGATGGAAGCCCAGTTGAGCCTTATGAGAAGCTTCAGCCAGCCAAGGTCAACCATCGGCATTCAGAGCTGGGAACCGAGAACCTGTGCCTGTTGTGGTCCGCCAGCAGCCTGCAGAGCTGGCAGCAGAGTCGGACAGTAAGGAGGCTGGGGGGGGGACCATGGGCCAGTCCTGGAGTCTGGGGAAGGCTCGGATGAGGGCTCTGAGTTAGAGGCAGAGAAAGGGCCATCTGGGAGGTACGTCCTGCCTCCGGAGCCTCCAGAGTCGGACCTCAGAGAGGCAGAGGAACAGGGGGAGCCTGTTCCTAGTGCGCGCATGCGCAGAGCTGCCAGAAGGCAAGAACAGCTAAAACAAAAGGGATAACTCGGGAGTAGAGCTGGGAGATGATTGGCCCCTTCCATAAGACTTAAAAGAGGAGCAAAGACATGTGAGCCTTTGCAGGAAGCAACATTGTTAATTCTGTGCAGTTTAAAGTCTGAAGCTCTGTTTGATTCTGGACTCCTTGTGGCTTTGCCAATTAGGTCTTGGCAGCATGTCAAGAGAGATAAAGGTGGGTGATTATTAGCCTTACCCCGAAGGACTCTTTATAACTATTTGGGACTCATCTGTGAATGAACAGAATTCACAGCTGTTAAAATAAAACAGGTTTTTGGGACTACTGGTGTGTTTTACTGACTCAGGAAGCAAGGCTCAGAACAGTCCCTTAAACAATATACAAGCACCTAACTGGGCGTTTACAGATAACTTTATTTACTTTACTTTACTAATTTACTTTGCATGGTTGGCGTGGGAAAACTTCAGCTTATGCTATTTCTGCAACCATTTAAACTTCAGTTAAAGGAGACGCTTGACAAAAACAAATGACCAGGAGTCTTTCTTTGCTAGATGACTGAGTGGGATAGTTGACACAATCCTTTTCTTTTGAGAATGAGTATCTACTCTTTGGGGTTCTTCAGAACTTAAGAGCTAGTCCAGGGATGTCAAACTCGATTTCATTGAGGGCCGCATCAGGGTTGTGTTTGACTTTGGGGGGGGGGGCGGAGTGGGCCTGGCCAGGGTGGGCCCCGACATTCGTGTCGGGGGCACATGTGGTGGCCCGAGCGCTGTGCCAGATAAAACAGGCTCCCGAGCTCCATTTTCAGCTGCCTCGGCCTCCTACAACCGTCTGCCAGCGAAAACGGAGCTCGGGAGGGCTGCCCATACCCCTCCTGAGCTCCGTATTCGCTAGCAGAGGCATCGAGACCCAGTTCTTTGCTGTTTCCAGGGCAACCTGCGGGTCAGATCTAAGCACCCCGTAGGCCGGATCCAGCCCCCAGGCCTTGAGTTTGACACCCCTGAGCTAGTGTTAGAGGAGAAAGGAGAAAGCTGACATTACTTTACTTTACTATTAAGAAGAATGGGGTATGAAATAAGTCCTTGACTTTGGTTTAGTGATTGCTCGTAGTTACAGTGGCACTGAAGTGTGACTTGTGGCCAGTTCTCACATTTAAGACTGTAGTGTCACAGTGGTTAGAATGCAGAATTGCAGGCTGATTCTGCCCACTGCTAGCAGTTCGATCCTGATGGCTCAAGGTTGACTCAGCCTTCCATTCTTCCGAGGTCAGTAAAACGAAGACCCAGCTTGTTGGAGGCAATATGCTGACTCTGTAAACAGCTAAGGCAGGGGCTGTAAAGCACTGTGAAGCGGTGTCCAAGTGCTATTGCTATTACTATCCTCATGGTCACGAGATCAAAATTCGGGCACCCTGGCCTGTATTTTCGACAGGTGCAGCGTCCCAGGGTTACGTGATCCCCATTTGTGATCTTCCCAGCCGACGTCTGACAAGAAAAGTCAATGTGGGAAGCTGGGTTTGCTTAAGGATTTGCATGATTCACTGAACAACCGCATTGGTTTGCTTAATATGGCAATAAAGCTTGTAAACTTGAGCACATCTCACTTAAAAAAAAAACCCTCCTGATTGCGGTTGTAAATGGAGGACTACCTGTATGTTCTTATTCATTCGGAAACCAGATGTCAGGGTTCCGACAGATGCCCTAATTAAATCATGAGCCAAGTTTCAAAAGAAATCCAGTTATTTCTTAGGAGCTTCATGTCAGCACATTCCAAGTGATGCCAGCTCTGATCCCATGTAATTTACATCCCAATCATGACCCTGTTTTCCCCCTCCCCTCCCCCAGGGTGTGTCATCAATCACATTCGCCAACAGCAATTCCGCGGGTTATAGAGATCACTCCCCTCCGGCCGCTGTGGGTAGCCCTGGGAGACAGCCTTGAGAAAGATATGTCTGGAATGTGCTCCTGTCTTTGGCTGCCATGTTGCTTCATCAGTTTCCCATCTACCTTGCCTATGGCAACTCGAGAGTAGGCCAGGGATGCTTTGACACTGAAATACCCTTCAACCGTGTTTTTGTAATTTCTCTGTAGGAGTTTCTGCTGGGTACACTACTTTAAGCATGGCTCTAGTCCTACCAGAAGATGGCAGAATCGTTGCCTGCGAGATCAATGAAGATTTGGCCAGTATCGGAAAGCCAGTGTGGAAAGAGGTAAGCCTCAAAGAACTGGGGCTTAATGAAGGCATGAGAGAGGACGTGGTATTAATATTTGCTGACATTCGGTTGATTTCGTTGGTTTGCAGGGATCCACAAATCTGATTAGAAGAACAGTGCTGTTATGGATTTACGGTAGTTAATTCTTTCTCCCCCTGATTATTCTCAGGGATGCCCGTAAACTTGTCAAAATTGCAAGGCGGTGGGCACAGCACTGCAATCAAAGTCAATGTTGACAATCTGTTATTTCGACCTGTGACCCCACTGCCCTCACCCCGCAACTGCCATCTCCTAGAATTCTTATTATCTAACAAGATCATATTATTTAATTAGATCATGTTTCGTTGCCTACTCAGATATATTACTTCTTAGACAATAACCTTATTGTCACTTTGAATGTACCCTAATCGGCATGCATTAAAGTGAAATTTCGTTGCATACAGCTCTCAAAGGGTCACCACCTCCAATATACACTACATATATACCGTGTTTCCCCGAAAATAAGACCCTGTCTTATATTTTTTTGAACCCTGAAATAAGCACTTGGCCTTACTGCCATGTACTCAAAAGCCCAATTGGGTTTATTATCAGGGGATGTCTTATTTTGGGGGAAACAGGGTATGTCAAAAATAATAAATACAAAATTATGCATATATCCAGATATATTATATGACATGGAAAAACACAGTCTAGTTCAGATGTATACATGTACGTGGCGAGAAAAATGAATCTTGTGAGTTTACCAGACGGATCGCATTGGGAACAAAGGTGTTACAGAAACTGGTAGTCCTGCTAGAAATAATTTGAAACCTCCTCCCAGAGGGGAGCAACAGAAAGAGACCGTGGAGTGGGTGTGTAGGGTCTCTAACAATGCTTTGACCTCTATGCACAGTATCCAGAGCAATGGGAAGGGAGCTTCCTATAATCTTCTCCGCTGTACTCACCACTCTCTGTATGGACTTTCTGTCTGAGGCATTACTGCTACCAAACTACAAACAGGGATGCAGTTTGGTAAAACGCTCTCAATCATACCTATATAAAAGTAAAAAAAAAAAAAGCTCTGTGTGCCACCTCTGGCACACGGGCCATAGGTTCGCCATCACAGGTCTACACAAACAAACATAAACAAATACACACACGGGATGGGGAGGCTGAGCATCTGGGACCTCAAAATGTGGCCGATCCCTTCCTCGCGAAATCTTTGATCTCTTTTGTTTCCTTCCAGGCTGGGGTGCTACGTAAGATCGATCTAAGGATAAAACCAGCCATTGAAACGTTAGGTAGGTGGAAGCAAAGGGGTTTGACTGGAAGGGTTGGGGGGGGGGGGCATCTGTTCAGGCAGGAACACTCCCTCCAGTGATGGGATGTTGCCAGTTTAACAAGTGGTTCAGCGAGTGCCCGCTTTGCGCTCAGCACTGAAAATGAAGCATTTAGAAGCTCAGCTGCTTACCTTCCAAGTCAACAAAGGTAAATAGAACAGTGAGGAGGGGGCATCAGCTGTACCACGTGATTGAGATGAGCTACAAAGCAGGAAATAAAGGACAGGATAGAGCTGGGGGCGTGGGGGGCTAACTTAATTGTTGGATTAGTTGCCTCCTGAAAAAGCACCTGTGGGAGAGGTTGGAACTCCATCCCCAAAAACTGGTTTCACAGATAGAGTCATGTCTTGAGGTTGGTTTGGCTTAAGGGGAAACATGGAATTCAGGATTCTCATCGTTCCTCGTCCCCCTTCCCTTTGCAGGTTGGACTTCTCCGAATAGCAATAGCACTTAGACTTATATACCGCTTCACAGTGCTTTTCCACCCTTCTCTAAGCAGTTTACAGAATCAGCACATTATGGCCCCAACAATCTGGGTCTTTGTTTTACCCACCTCGGAAGGATGGAAGGCTGAGTCAGCCTTGAGCCAGTCAGGATCGAACTGCTGGCAGAGGGCAGAATTAGCCTGCAATACTGCCATTTAACCACTGCAGATAAGAGTACAACGACATATTACAACAGCAGCGAGAATAATGTATGCATAACATTGGAAAAATAACAATAAACTATCAGAGGAAAACGATAAGGAAAGTTCTAGAGTGTGCAGAGATGGATAGACTTACAAAAGAAGTAAAAGATAAAGAAGAAGCAGAGTACTATGTGATATGGAATGAATTTAGTGGTGGGATTCAGCCAGTTCGCCCCACTTCGGGAGAACCGGTTGTTAACTTTCTGAGCAGTTTGGCAAACTGTTGGAAGAAATCATTAGGGCAGAGAACCGGTTGTTAAATTATTTGAATCCCATCATTGAATGAATGGTATAAATGGTTAGAGGATAGGTGTAAAGGCTAAGGAAAGTTTGAATGAAGAAGATATAGGAGTCAGAAATTAGTAACAGATTTGTACAAATGGAAATGACACATAATGAATTATTGCAATTTAGTATATGAATATATTATGATGTATAAAAAATAATGGAACCACATGTGTAGATAAAGATAAATTGAAGTAAGGGGGAAAAATGGATATATAATGGATGTACACCGATGTGGAAATGTTGTAAAGAAGAAAATTGTCAAAAAAAATTTAAAAACTGTTTAATAAAAAAAAAATTAAAAAAAGAGTACAACGACAGAGAGAAGGTGGACAGAAGGGAATTTTTGCATTTAAAAAAACCCCAAAAACTTATTCTGATTTGTGTGTGTGTGTGTGTGTGTGTGTCTATGTGTTTGTAGAGGAACTTCTGGCCAATGGTGAAGCTGGAACATTTGACTTGGCTTTCATCCATGCGGACAAAGAGAGTTACAACGATTACTATGAAAAATGTTTACGGCTCATAAAAAAAGGGAAGATATTAGTTCTTGACAACGTAAGTACTTCAGAAAAAGTGGGAACACTTTTTTACTTGGTGGCTTTTCTGGATTAGAACCTGTTTTATCCACCCTTCTTTTGGGTCACTGGCCGGAGGGGAGAAGGGGTCGATCATAAAGCATATTCTCAAGAAAAACAGAATAGAAGGTTCAGCTTGAGGCCCAAATCCAAAACAACATTCTTTGGAATCTAGTTTTCTTCTCCTTCAGAAGAACCAATTCTTTTCAGACTTACAAGATCCTCTAAATGCTAATAATCTTATGTTAATGCTGGATCATCTAGAGGTCATCTAGTCCAACCCCCTGCTCAGTAAGAGGATTCATTAAACAAACCTATTTGTAAATCCAGGGTAGGATGGAGGAGTCCTTCCACTTTTCTAAGCAAAACAAATCTTAAGAAATTCCTCTTAATATTCCCTTTGAATCTCCTTTTTTTAAAGAAACTTTCAGACCTCTAGGCCTTGCCATACCCATTCATTCATTCATTCATTCAAGTTATTTTGCTACTATTGTATTGAAGATATTTTATCTTCATTTATTTGGTCATTATCTTTGCCTACCCCTGCAAGTCCCTGGATTGTACCAGTGTAGAACCTAAATCAGTGATGGCTAACCTTTTTGCCATCACGTGCCAAAAGTGGGGGTAGTGGCGGGGAGGATTGCATGCGCGTGTACCCACATCCATAATTCAGTGCGCCCTATCCTCCCACATGACCCTCACTCTCCCCCCGCTTTTGGCACGCAATGGCACCGTGGGCCCAATAGACCCATTTTTGCCCTCCCCAGGCACCAGAGCCTTTCTAGGAGCCTGGGGAAGGCCAAAACAGCCTCCCCCCCTCCCCGGGGGCCCTCCAGAGGCCTGGAAACAGCCCATTTCCCAACTTCCAGTGGGCCCGGAAGACCCGAAAATCAGCTGGCGAGTGCTGGACTGAGGTAGGGCAGCGCTCGCATGCCCACAGATATGGCTCCATGTGCCGCCTGTGGCACCCATGCCATAGGTTCGCCATCACGGACCTAAATAAATGAATCAGGCAATTGATACGCCAATCATCTACCTCCTTTTAAGCCCAGAAACGGATGAATCCAACTAGCCCAGGGTTCAAGGCAAAGCAGAAATGCAGGGTGTCTCTTAATGCAACCCAAGATCACACTGATGGTTTTATCCGGTTGCTTAAAATCAAGTGCAGCCCATGATGGACTAGTAGTCCTACAATAGTGGCCAAAATTGTGGAAACCTTTTTGGAAAAGTGTATTTTTGAGGTTTATGACGAATAATACCACTTTTTTTTTTTTTGGAGTTTCAAGATAATTACTGTATTTTCCTGCATATAAGACTACTTTCTAACACACAAAAATCTTCTCAAAAGTCAGGGGTCGTCTTATACGCCGGGTCTCATTCTCCTGTAACCAGGCAGACCAGCTCATAAGGCTCTAACGAGCCTTAAATGGCTCTGAGGAGGGTCGTCTTATACACCGGAAAATACGGTATATTCCACTGCTGGAATGGCCTGGGAATAGCCCAGACCTTAACCCAATTGAAAATCTATGGAGCCAATCAGGGATGGGTTCTACTTACCTTTACTACCAGTTCGTAACGGGGCTGCACATATGCGCAGAAGTTTCTCCGCATGCACAGAAGCATTTTGATGACATCGGGGTCGGTGGGCAGAGCCTCCCGTCAGTTTTACTACCAGTTCTATAGAACCGGTGCGAACCAGGGGCAATCCACCACTGGAGCTGACTTAAGAAAGGCAGCAGGCACCAGTCCGTTCTGTTAGTCAGAAGGGCCTGGTGGCTCAGCAGACTAAAAGCATTGTGATTAACACCAGCTGTCTGCAATTACTGTAAGTTCGAATCTCCCCAGGCTCAAGGTTGACTCAGCCTTCCATCCTTTCTAGGTAGGTCAAATGAGGACCCAGATTGTGGGAGCAATGATAATTTATAAAATTATATTTATATTTTGTATAAATATACAAAAGTATGAAGGCTATTGCTTAACGCATTGTAAGCCACCCTGAGTCTCCGGAGAAGGGCAGCATATAATTCAATTTTTTTTAAAGAAAGAAGCAGCCCAGCAATAAAACCCAGTTAATAGAAGCCATCATTCAATCTTGGTTTCACATTAGAACAGCTGCAGAACTAAAAGACTTGGTCCACTCCATGGGAAGACATGGAGAAGCCATAATTCCTGCTAAAGGTTACCCAACTAAGCATTAACTGACATCATAATTTTTGTATATCTCCTTTTTTCTATGGTGTTAATTTTTGTATATCTCCTTTTTTCTACGTGTTTCACTTTTCTTCTTTTTACTGTAACTGCTATTCTAATAGCAAATCCTTCTTGCATTACAATCTTGATTCAATTATCTTTCCATTGATATATAATCTTTATGGTACTACTCCCAAAAAAAGTGGTATCATTAGCTAGTTTTAAAAAATACAGTTTTCCCAAAAGGTTTCCACAATTTTGGCCACTACAGTACAGCCATTTCATGTGGCCTGCCACCAAGCCACGTCTCCCATTCTGCATCTCTGCCTTTGGTTTTTGGATCCTTGCATGGTTGAACATCCTACAGCCTTTGCCCCAAGATGCTCCATCATCCATGTTTGTCCCAAAAGTGCTTTTTCCAAAAGGCAGCTGGATTTCCTTGATTTCTTTTTCGTGAAAAAGTTTTGTTTCTCACCCAAGAAGCTTCAACGTTCTCTGAAGACCTGAAGAAGCTTCTTGGATGAGAAGCAAAATATTTTCAAGGGGGAAAAAAACCCCAAAGAAGTCCAGTTGCCTTTTGGAAAAAGCACCAGTGCAACTTATCCATGATTTCCCACCTTTTTGAGTGGCGCCATTTAGCCTCTGGATTAAGAGGCATCCCGTGCCAAAATCTGTGGTTGGTTGATGACAGAATCATCGAGACTCCGAAGGAGAAATCCGAGAAATGACCTTGGAGCAGAAATATGGCAGCAGTAGGCAAAACATCTAGGAAAGCAAACTTAGCACTGCCTCACCTGGACTCACCTGATACAAGGCAGCGGCCCCCAGCCTGAGCAGGGGGTTGAACGAGAAGCCCTCCAGGGTCCCTTCCAACTGTATTGTTCTGTTCTGTTCTTTTGAGCAAAGGGCCAGTTATTTATTTATTTATTGGTTCAATTTATATGCCGCCCTTCTCCGGAGACTCAGGGCGGCTTATAATGCGTTAAGCAATAGCCTTCGTACTTGTGTATATACCTGCTTAGTAGGGCTTTCGGGGAGCTCCCTAAGCGGTGTTCTATTTGTATACAAAGTCAGCTTATTGCCCCCACAATCCGGGTCCTCATTTTACCTCCCTCGAAAGGATGGAAGGCTGAGTCAACCTTGAGCCTGGTGAGATTCGAACTTGCGGTAATTGCAGGCAGCTAATTAACAGCACTTTAGTCTGCTGGCCATCAAGGCTCTGTGGGGAGAGGAATTTCTGTGGACTGAAGGGAGCCTGGTTTCATGTGCTGCCTGCATCTGGTAAATGGGGCTTCGCTTGTTTGCCTGGCCCAGTTTCTGACATGCCGTGGCCCAGTGCCGGTCCACGGACCAAGAGTTGGGGACAGAGGTGGGATTCAGCTGGTTCAGGCCGGTTCGGGCAAACCAGTAGTTAAATGGCTGGCTGGCTCCACCCCACCCCTTCCAGGAGTCCCCACGCGACCCATTTTGGCTCCCAGGTAAGTGCAGGGAGACCTATTAGGCCCAAAACGGGGCACGGGGGGGGGGGAGGTGCGTTGACCCCCCCCAACCCATAACGCATAAATAAGAACAGAGGGATAGAATCAAGATCAGATGAAGGCCTAGTAACGTTTTACAAAGCCTTAGTAAGAGCACACTTGGAATGCTGCGTCCAGTTTTGGTCGCTATGATGTAAAAAAGATGTGGAGACTCTGGAAAGTGTGCAGAGAAGAGCAACAAAGATGATAAAGGGTCCATCTTTTGACAGTGATGAGACGTCCAAATTACAGAGAACCTTCTTCCTTAAGTCATGGGAAATGAACAGCCAATAGCACTGGGACTTTAAAAGGAAGGAGGATGCCAGATGCAATGGGTAAAAATAGACATGGGTGATCAGTGGAAGGTAAGATTCTACATTTAGGCAAGAAAAACCAAATGCACAGGTACAATATAGGTGGTAACTGGTTCAATAGTAGTAACTGTGAAAGGGATCTTGGAGTCCTAGTGGACAATCACTTAAATAAGAACCAGCTGCGTGCAGCAGCTGCCAAAATTCCAACACAGTTCTAGGCTGCATTATCAGGGGGATAGAATCAAGATCTCATGAAGTGTTAATACCACTTTACCATGCCTTGGCAAGCCCACGTTTGGAATACTGCATTCAGTTTTGGTTGCCACGATGTAAAAAAGATGTGGAGTCTCTAGAAAGAGTGCAGAGAAGAGCAACCAAGATGATTAGGGGACTGGAGGCTAAAACATATGAAGAACGGTTGCTGGAATTGGGTATGTCTAGTTTAATGAAAAGGAGGACTAGGGGAGACATGATAGCAGGGTTCTGATATCTCAGGGGCTGCCACAAAGAAGAGGAAGTCAAGCTATTCTCCAAAGCACCTGAGGGCAGGACAAGAAGCAACGGATAGAAACTAATAAAGGAGAAAATCAACCTAGAAATAAGGAGAAATATCCTGATAGAACAATAAACCAGTGGAATGGCTTCCCTCCAGAAGTTGTGGGCGCTCCAACATGGGATTTTTTTTTCTAAAGAAGAGACTGGACAACCATTTGCCTGAAGTGGTACAGTTTTGCCTGCCTGATCAGGGGGTTGGGACTCGAAGACCTCCAAGATCCCTCCCAACTCTTGTTATTCTGCATTTTGCCTTTGGCAAAAATTCTGCTTTTGATTACTTTCACCCCAGGAAGGATTAAAGTTGCAGTGACTTTGTAATAAACCTCCCTGGTTGCCTGGAATCTTTGCTTTAGCCAGGGTGGTTCATAAAACAAAGGTCCAATTGTAAACTTAGTCATAATGCAAAGGTAGGGCAGGGCAGCAGTTTGGAACAGACAGATGGTAGAGGCCCCAATTTTCTGCAACTCATTGAACAGCCCAGCACCGTTTTCCAGGTTTGTGTGGTTGCAGAAGAACACGAATATCCAAGCGCTGTGATGGCGAACTATGGCACGCGTGCCACAGGTAGCACACGTAGCCGTATCAGTGGGCACACGAGCTCAGCTCTGGCGTGCATCCACACACCAAAACCAACTGATTTTCGGGCCTTCTGGGCCCACCAGAAGTAGGGAAGCAGGCTGTTTCCTGCCTCTGGAGGGCCTGGGGGGTGAGGGGGGCATTTCTTTCTCACCTGGCTATGGAGCCTCTCTAGGAGTCTGGGGAGGGTGAAAACGGCTTTCCCCACCCCCCTGGAGGTCCTTCAGAAGCCAAAAATGCCCCGTTTGTAAGGTGACCAGACGTCCCGCTTTTGAACAATTTGTCCCACGTCCCGATTTTTGGGAGAATGGGAAGGAGCCTCCTAGTCTTCCCGTTCTCCCAAGACGGGCCGGTGGGCTTCCTGCCAGGGAAAGCAGCACAGACTCCTTCCAGTGACAGCCTTCCCTCCTCGGCCCGCGGCGCTTGCCAGAGGAGAGGCGCCTGGGGAGACTAGGAGAAGCCGCACGGGGCGCACCTCTGAAAGCGGGCGGAGGGCCGCGCCCGATCGAATCAAGGTAGCGGGTACAGCTTCCCTAATCCGGCGCCTGGCAGAGAAGCAGCAGGGCATGCACGGCTCACGCTCGGCGCCTCTGGCCAGCTCAGCCTCCTTCTCCGGTAGCGAGGGAGCAGCGGCGACAAGGAGCAAGAAGAGCAGCGCGCAACGGCCGAGCGAAGTGCCAGCCATCTCCGCCAAGGCTCCGGATCCAGACTCGGACAGGGAAGGCAATCAGGTGCCCAGTGAATATGTTCACTGCCTTGAGTTATTTGTGAAGATTTTTAATCAAGAACCCCCCTCCCTCCCCCTGGTCAATGGTGTCCCGCTTTACCAATGTTAAAATCTGCTCACCTTACCCGTTTGACAAGTTCCGGTCCCACCAAATGGGATTTTTGGCATTTTTGGCCTGCGGAGGACCTCCAGGGAGGTGCGGAAGGCCGTTTTTGCCCTCCCCAGACTCCTAAAGAGGCCCTGGAGCCAGGTGAGAAAGAAAAATGGGCCTACTGGGCCATTGCGTGCCAGGAGCAGGGGGGAGGGGGGTCACGCGTTCATGTGGGGGAGGGGTGCATAGAATTATGGGTGTGGGCATGCATATGTGCAAAAAAAAAAAACCACGCGCCCCCCTCCTGGCACCCAATGGCAAAAAGGTTAGCCATCACTGCCCTAGCAGTTTAGTCCTGAGAAAAGAGGTAGCTATTTTAATGAGCCTCAGCCAAGAGTTACATTTGAGTTTCCAGGCCTTCTCTGACGCTTCTCTCCAATGTAACAGTGTTGTAATACGTGGCGTGAATCCTGCATGCTCTGTATGGTTTTCTCTCTGTTTTCTAACAGGTTTTGGTATCGGGAAAAGTACTTAAACCAGGCAAAAGTGATCGCGCAGCCCAGCATATTCATCAGCTAAACGAAAAAATCTTCCATGATCCTCGTGTGAACATCAGTATGATCCTGATTGGAAACGGGATAACTTTAGGATTTAAGCTATAGTTAAGGAGGGGAAGGAAAGTAGGATAGGCTGAGCATGCTCACTCCTCAGGGATAATGATTTAGAGATGTGAAATTGTCTATTTTGTTCTTATTTCTTTAAATGTGTTTAGGGTGGCATCGTGCATTACATAAATTAAAAATAATAATAATCCCTAGATGTCCTTTCAGTTTTAAGCATAACTTTATTTATTTATTTGTATCCCATCTTAATTATTTTTACAAATAACTCAAGGTGGTAAAGGTATCCAAGGGGCATTCCTCCTCTTTATTTTCCCCACAACAACCCTGTGAGGTGAGTTGGGCTGAATAAGAGTGACTGACCCAAAATCCCCCAGCTGGCTTTCCTGGCTATGGCAGGACTAGAACTCAACAGTCTCCTGTTTTATACCTAGTACCTTAAGTCATCTTGATTGGAGTGGTATATAAATAAATAAATTTACTATATATCAATATACCATATTTTTCGGAGTATAAGGTGCACCAGACTATAAAACGCACCTACCTTTTTTGATGAGGAAAATAAGAAAAAGAAATCTGCCTCTGCCTCCCAGCAATTTTGCCTCCTTGCAGCAAACAGCCAACAGCCTGCTTTACTTTCATTTTTGTTTTCAGCATAGCTTGGTTAGCACAAGAAAAAAAAAATCTGCTCCAGCAATTTTACCTCCTTGCAGCAAGCAGCAGAGGCCCGCGCAAAACAGCTGAGAGCAAAACAGCCGAGAGTCGGGAGGCCGACCCAATCAACTTGTGCTAATTAGGCTGTGCTGAAGCTGAAATGGGCTGTTTCTGCTTGCTGCAAGGAGGTAAATTGCTGGGAGGCAGAGGCCAAAGGGTGGGAGCCAGTGGGTGGGCGGAGCTACATTCGGTGTATAAGACGCACCCAAATTTTCATCCCCTTTTAGGGGGGAGAAAAGGTGCCTCTTATACTCTGAAAAATATGGTATATATATTTCCATTTTCATATTTTTCAACATTTTGGCTTATTTTCTTTTGAGAGCGGGCATCAGAATTTCCTTTTTTAATGCGTGCCAGTGTGTTCACAGAGGAAAACAAATGACAATAAAGGTTATCTTATATCTGTCTCACATTCCCTTGTGAAACTGAAGCTAGCTGGCATGTGTGGGGTGAATGTTCCTGTTCGTATCTCAGTTGGGTTGCAAGAGAGCAATTGGCTCAAAGTCACCCAGTCACCTCCATTGGTTGAGTGAAGGAGAGAAGCATGGATATCTTTCCCAGGCTGATTCCAACATCATAGCTACTATTCCATGCTTTTCTCTTTGTTACATCTTGTGCAACGGAGTGTTAAAACACACACACACACACCACAATTTGGTAAGTACTCATTGCAAGAATCAAAGTGAGGTCCCAGGTTTCTGTGCAAGATGCAAAAACATTTATTTATTTTAACCTAAATGCAAAGAACTTTAATGTTTGCTTTTTAAAACGGTGTAAGTTAAAATGGGCACAAGCTCACACATGAACACATGTGCTGGAGAGGTAGATTTGCTAATGTTGGAAGAAATGGCCTTCTGGGTTCAGTTCCAAGTGGGGAGAAAGACACCGGAAACATGGTGGCTGCTTGGAAAGATCGTTTAATGGTGGACAGGATCACATGCCTTGAAGATCTTGGGTGAAGAAGAAAAAAAAGGGAGGAGATGCTGAGAGTGCCTGGGTTTTACACCCTCTCTGGGGCTTTTGAATTTGAGCTTGTATTCTGATTGGTTGTCAGACTACCATGGGGCCATGCAGAGGTAACTTTGTAGGTTGTTTGTGCCCCAGGCTTGGTTGACTCTTGCTGGATGATGACATAATGAAAGGGCTTTGGGCAATTATGGCTCTGCCTGAAGGAGGTAGATCTTTGTTATGTAGAATAGGTTGGCCCAGGCCTTAATGGCCCATTGACAAAGGTGGGGGGAAGTGAGTTTCTGCCTCCCTTTTAGGATAAATATTCTGTCCTTTTAATATTTCCTAAAATATTTCATTTTTCTAGGAGAGGGTTGGGTGCTCGCTTCCTACACTGCCCAAGCTAAGTTGAAAAGAGATGCATTTAGGAACAATCATTATCTGTAGCATGTCAGAGGCTGGGCATTGGCCTTGAATATTCTTCCAAATCTTGACAGCCAGTTCTTGGGCGGTGAGGCTCTACACCACGAGTTAATTTTCTACCTACAGGGGATTTTTTTTTCTGAAGCTGAGCATTGATGTCACCCTCCTCAGCCAAGAACACTAATCCATGACTTACTATTAGGCAATAACTTTCCTTGTTGTAAAAAGGAATTGCGCAATTGTGCACAATCGGAGTTATAAAAAGGCAGAAATGGCCCTCCCTTTTCTTGGGATCGAAAAACAAAGTGTGATTCTTACCCTTTGCCTGGATGGATGTCTCTGCCTGATCTCCTTGCCATTAACAAGAGCAGTCAAAGGGCTGCACATAAATTGTGTTATTGGAAGGGACCTTGGAGGTCGTCTAGTCCAACCCCCTGCTCTGATACTGATTGGTAAAAAGGTAAAGGTTCCCCTCGCACATATGTGCTAGTCATTCCTGACTCTAGGGGGCGGTGCTCATCTCTGTTTCAAACCCAAAGAGCCAGTGCTGTCCGAAGACATCTCTGTAGTCTTGTGGTCAGCATAATTAAATGCCAAAGGTGCACGGAACGCTGTTACCTTCCCACCAAAGGTGGTCCCTATTTTTCTACTTGCTGTTCTGTCCCCGTCCCACACACGCACACACACACACACACACACACGCACACACACAGATAGCCGGGGTTTAAATAAACTGGCAGGCAACCAATTAGTCCGATAAGACGCTTGGCAGCATCTTTCCAAGACCTTTTATCAACATAGAAGAAAATACATACCACAACAATTGTCCAGGAATAAATCTGAAGCCGAGATGCAAAGTGACTCCAAGGAATTAGTTTTGTCCGTCACAGAGTCTGAATGATTAATGCACCCCCTTTTATAGCCTGTGGGGTGTGGTCCAGTGAGTCAGCTAATCACAGGCACGCCTTTTCTTCTGTTGCGCGCGCCTGTCTCTGCGACGCTGACGAGGGTCCAGCCAAGACTCATTACCCTCATCACTGTCCACATGTGGCTAGGGGAACGTGCTTGGCTCTGGGCCTATCTCTTGCCCTTCGGTGTCCTCCGGAGGCATTACCAGAGAGGAGGGTCCTGGAGAAGGAGGGCTTGCCAACTCCTCTCCCTCACTCTCAGAGTCCTCTCCTGCTGATGACACAGGCTCAGGCAACGGAGCCACAACACTTGCATTTTTTACCTGCTTTCGAACTGCTAGGTTGGCAGAAGCTGAGACAAGTACCGGGAGCTCACACTGTTACATGGCACTAGGGATTCGAACCGCTGAACTGCCGACCTGTCGATCGACAAGCTCAGCCTCCTTATTAAGATAGATCAGGGATCAGCAATCTGCGGCTCTGGAGCGGCATCTTTTATCCCTCAGCTGCGGCTCCTTGTGGAGTTCCACAATTGCTAGGGCTTTTGGTTAGGGCAGGTATTACAAACTATTCTAAAAATACGATATATATTATATACAATTTATATATATAAACCCCACCTTTAAAAAAACCACTAAAAGAAAAATATGCAGGAAAAAAGAAAGCTCTGAGATGTTCTGTTCCTATTTAACTTTGATGTAAAGTTTTGTCAACTTGCACAAAACCCACCTACCAGGACTAAGTTTACGAAGAGACATAAATCACGATACAAAAAGTCAGATGTGCCAGCTTGTTCGATAGAAAAATCCTTCAACTTCCCCCAAATTCTGAAGTTAATTTTAATTCACGTTAGTTAAATTCAGCGCTCTCTCCCTGTGCCTTACTCCACTTCTACACACGATTTCTTGCTGCTTTTCTCTTGCGTGCGGTTTTCAAGGACAAAAAAAAAAAAGTTCTCTGAGCCAAGGCATTCAACTGTCCGTTGTGTAGATGCAGATTTCATACCCGAGATTAACCGAGCTGGAAACACCTTGTAGGTCATCTACTCCAACTCTCCTCCCCACCCAAGCAGGAGCCCCTACACCATTTCTGACAGGTAGCAGTCCAGTCTCTTCTTGAAAGCTTCCGGTGAAGAAGCTCTCACAACTTCCGAAGGCAACTTCTGTTCCATGGGTTGATTGTTCTCATGGTCAGGAAATTTCTCCTTATTTCCAGGTTGAATCTCTCCTTGGTCAGTTTCCATCCATTGTTCCATGTCTGGCCTTCAGGTGCTTTGACCCCCTTCCTCTCTGTGGTAGCCCCTCAAGTATTGGAAGACTGCTCTCATGTCTCCCCTGGTCCTTCTCTTCACTAGACTAGCCATGCCCAGTTCCTGCAACCATTTATCGTATGTTTTAGCCTCCAGTCCCCTAATCATCCTGGTTGCTCTTCTCTGCACTCTTTCTAGTGTCTCAACATCTTTTTTATAGTGTGATGACCAAAACTGGATGCAGTACTGTAGGTGTGGTCTTACTAGAGCTTTATAGAGTAGTATTGGTACTTCACTTGATCTTAATTGTATCCCTCTCTTAATGCAGTTTAAGATTGCATTGGCTTTTTTGGCTGCCGCAGCACATTGCTGACTCATATTTAGCTGGTTGTCCACTAAGACTTTAAGATCTCACAATTACTGCTATTAAGCCTGGTGTCACCCAGGCTATATATCTACTTTTGGTTGTGTAGGATTTTACTTTTCTCTACATTGAATATGATTGTGTTAAATAGTGATGTATGAATGTTTCCTGAGAAACGAAGTCACTTTTAACATCATCACCCAAAAGAGTTACGATTGGACGTAAAATGAGACAACTGATCAGCCTTTTCAAGCATCGGGGAGCCAACCGTACAAGTCACCCTCTGCCCCCCACTTTACAACACATGTGTTTTGCCTGAGACCAGCTCAGAAGTTGGAAGCGAAGTGCTTCAACTGGCTACAACATTTTCCAGAAACACACACAATTCCACAGTGTGTGAAAGTTCAGCTCAGTTCAGGAATCTACTTGCATAACTGTTGTGTGAAGTTTCACTCAACTTGAGGCACTGCTCCAAAGATTTGCACAGACCTGACTCTGGAAAATTAAACCCTGGAGAAATCTAGAAACAAATGGATCTGAACTTTCTGAACTGGACTTTCCAGAAAGTCCAGTTGCTTCTTGAAAAAGCACCAGAAAGGAGTACATAACTGGTTGCTGTAATATCTATTCTTTTTACAGGAGCAGTTAATATTAGCCAGTAACTCATTGGTTTTATCCCCTCTGTTACATTTCATATTTCAGAAACTGATTTAAGTTCATGGGGGGGGGGAAATAAACCCCTTATTGTTTACATTTCTCTCCTGAGCTACAAGCAAATTGTACTCTTATATTTTATGATTTTTAGATAATTAAAACTAATCTTCCCCAGAGTTAGCAACAAGAGTATGATTGACTAGCACTCTTATACAAAAGGAAGAAGGAGGGTTTTTTTAAAAAAAAAGCTTGGTAATTTTCCTGCCAGTGACATGCTAAGTGCTGTAAACTCCTACACCATTCAGGCTCCAGGGAAAAGTGGAAAGTTTGCAACATTTACACTCTTGTGAATGCCCGATCAGTTACTGAAAACAGCTCATGTTTATGCCCGTTTGCCAATATGGGATATAAATAAAATGTCAAATGTTGGGAATGTTTCTAGTGCCACTGCATTTAATTACAGTAAAACACAACAGAAATAGCTTAAGTGAATAAAGGTTTACATTAATTGTTTTGTTTAGTATCCTAGTAAGATTTCTGTTGATTATTTAGTATCCTATGACTTATCACTTAAGAGTTGTATTTTATGATTTATGATGAATGTGTTTTTATGATGATGATGATCCTGATTTATCATTTGTTGCTTCTGCACCAAAGACAAATTCCTTGTGTGTCCAATCATACTTGGCCAATAAAGAATTCTGTTCTGTTGTTCCACTCCACTTCATTCCGTTCCGTTCCGTTCTGTTCTATTCTAATTCTGTTCCATTCCATTATATTCTCTATTCTATTCTATTCTATTCTATTCTATTCTATTCTATTCTATTCTATTCTATTCTATTCTATTCTATTCTATTCTATTCTATTCTATTCTACTCTACTCTACTCTACTCTACTCTACTCTACTCTACTCTACTCTACTCTACTCCTTATTCCATTCCATTATTCAGTTCTATTCTGTTTTATTCTTCTATTCTATTCCAATTTTCTATTCCATTCCAATTCCTATTCCATTCTACTCTTCTATTCTAAATGAATAAAGCTCCCCAAAGAGTCTCTAGGGCCATTTCCCCCCCTATCGAATTAAAGCATCATTTGCCCCGTTTTGTTGCAGTACAAATCAGCTCCATCCTAAAACTGGACATCCTTTGTACCTCTGCCCTGATGTAATTCCCTGAATTGCAATGCATTGCAGGTAATTCTTGTTTAGCCACTACTTCAGTGAGCACCCATTTGCAGCTACGATGTAATGAAACGGGAACTTTGCAGCAATCATCACAAGTATGACCTCTGCAGCATCTCAGTCATGTGTTCATGATGACAGTCGATGAGTACATGTTGGCCTCTGCCTGACCAGTCCCCCTCCCCCACCAGCAGCAGATTGCCTAAATAAGCCATTTCTTCTTGAGGTACTTGTCCCTACCGAGCAGCAAGTCCCTAAAATGTACTCAATGAAAGTTAACAAGCTCAGCTCACTGACCTTAATTGGTTGATTAGTAGCCTGCTAGCTCTAAGATGCTACTTAACATCAACAAGATCCTAATCAGTTCAGCTTTTTTGCTTCCTAAATAGCATGCTAGGCAAATGGCCAGCACTAACATGCTGCTCTCTTTGTGTATCTTTGTGTGCATGCTTGCTCTCCTGTAATCCCTTTCTCACCAGTGAATGAGAATGCAAATATCAATTCACTTCTTGCTAATCCCAGCACTGGGATGAGCATACCAAGAGTGTGGGGCAGGGGAGGTGGGGGGCGGACAGCTGTAAGATTTGCAGCTTTCTAGTGAGTCAGTTTTCAAAAACCTTCCCTGTCCTTTGGATTCACCTGGCTGTTTGGGAGTATATCCTTCTGACCAGGGGTGAAATCCAGCAGGTTTTGACAGGTTCTGGAGAACCGGTAGTGGAAATTTTGAGTAGTCTGGAGGACCAGCAAATGCCACCTCTGGCTGGCCCCAGAGTGGGGTGGGAATGGAGATTTTGCAGTATCCTTCCCCTGCCACACCCACCAAGCCACACCACACCAAGCCACGCCCACGCCTGGTAGTAAAAAAAAATTGAATTCCACCACTGCTTCTGACGCTCTAAAACAAAGGAAAGCTAAAGTCGTAAACACAGTTGCAGTCAGGCAATTCATTTAGTGACCACTTTTAAGGACTGAGTCACTGGTCCCAATTGTGGTTGCAAAATGATTGAATTACTACCTGTAATTCAATGTGATGTAATCTCATGATATCCCTTCCCTGGATGTCCACAGGTTATGTGAAGGTTCGAACAAGATACCTGGGCATTTGATGTACTTTTAGGATGCTTTACAAGCTATGGTGGGGTGGAACTGGGGTTCCCAATTCTGCTGTTTTCCCAATCTTTACAGGATTAGCCTTCCAAGGAAGCTACCCCCTCATTTGCAAAGTCTTGTTGTCACACTTGATGTTGTTCTCGTCTGCTGCGTGAAGCATCACAAGGAACTATAGGATAGGGCAGTAATGGCTAACCATTTTGGGATCCTGTTCCGAAAATGGGCGGAGTGTGGGGGGGGTCATGCGTGCATGTGCCCACACTCATAATTCTATGTGTCCTGCCACCCTGCGTATGCACGCACAAATCCCCCTGTGCTCCCCCTGTTTTTGCCACGCGATGGCACGTGGGCCTGGTAGGCCCGTTTTTCGCCCTCCCCAGGCTCCAGAGCCTTTTTAGGAGCCTGGGGAGGGCAAAAACAGCCTCCCCCCCCCTCCCGAGGCCCTGCAGAGGCCGGAAATGGCCCGTTTGCCAACTTCCGGTCGGCCCAGAAGGCCCAAAAATCAGCAAATGCACGCCAGAGCTGAGCTCGTGTGCCCACCGATATGGCTCTGTGTGCCACCTGTGGTATGCATGCCATAGCTTCACCATCATGGGGATAGAGTGTCATCACTTAAGATGCCCAACTTCACTAGCAAATGGAATGAAGCAAGTATCATGCACCACCTGAATTTCAGAGGTGGCACCACTGTATGATTCGCTGCTTTTTCCTGGGAAGTTGAAAACACTGGGCAAAATCTTTATTCTTTTGTGTTTATTCATGCTTGCTACAGAAAGTTGTCTAACATTCTCAGAGACTCTTCCCATCCTGCTTACAACCTTTTTGGACTGTTGCCTTCTGGCAGAAGATACAGAACAATGAAAACTCGGACCATATGTTTTCTGAATAGTTTTTATCCCAGACTGATAATTGCACTCAACAATGAACTAAAGGGCCACCATCAGTGAGCTGTTGGACAGTATTACTTGGTCTGTTGTGTGGATGTTTGGGTGGTTTAGGGGTGGGGATTGGGGTGGGTGGGAATATGTTTGGGGATTGTTATGTGTGTTGGACCTGGTCTTTGGGTGTTAAGTGAATTTTGTTGTATGAGTATACTGTATATACACATACAATGACAAAGTTGTTGTTGTTGTTGTTGTTAGTTAATCTGTAGTGAGATTCACAGCCTTTGAGGCTGGTTAATAGCTCAGCAGCTCGAGTCCTAACCAAGGACCTAGGAATTGTTAAGGTATCATCAGAGGATGTAAGCTGTTCCGAGTAAGGTGGTTTTTTGTAGAGTCAAAATATTCAAGTCCGGTAAATTTAGAATTTCTAAGTAGCGGGGTAGCCCTTTGGGTATTGCTCTAAGAGCTCCAATTACAATTGGGACAACACACAATTTTTTTCCCCACAGTCGCTCAACTTCAATTTGCAAGTCCCCGTACTTTGTGATTTTTTTCTTGCTGCTTATCTTCAATCCGTGCGTCACCAGGTATTGCAATGTCAATGAATCATACTTTTTTCTTTTCAACTATTGTTATGTCAGGTGTGTTGTGGACCAAGTGCCTGTCAGTCTGAATTCTAAAGTCCCACAAGATCTTGAGTTTCTCGTTCTCTAAAACTTCCTAAACTTGATGTTCCCAGTGGTTTTTGCTCAAATCCAAACTTCTGGCACAATTTCCAGTGAATGATCTTAGCAACACGGTCATGGCGTTGTAGGTAGTCGGTTTGTGAAATTTTGCTGCATCCACTGATCAGGTGGTCGACTGTCTCATCTTTCTCATTGCAGAGGCGGCATTTGCTGTTGGTGGTTGCAAAAATGTTGCATTTTTGCCTTCATGCAGTTTGTGGCTAGGGCTTGTTCTTGAGCTGCCAAAATAAAGCTTTCTGTTTCTTTTTTCAGTACTCCTGATCTTAACCAGTTCCAAGTTAGTTTCTGGTCAGCTTTGCCTTCAGTACTTTTCAAGTATTGGCCATGCAGAGCTTTGCTTTTCCAATTTTCAGCTTGCTGCTCAATTACTTCTTTCTTATATTCTGCTTTTGTTTTAGTTGTCTTTAAAAGGCCTCCTTTATTTACTTCCTTAATCATTGGTTCTTCACTTTTCTGGATGTAATCATTCAAGCTGTGTTTTCTTCTTCCACAGTCTGCTTTACTTGTAGGAATCCTCGACCACCCTCTGCTCTTGGTAAATATAATTGGTAAATATAAAAATACATAATTTTAGGGTGCAAAACATGATTCATTGTCATAAGCTTCCTTGTTTTTCTGTCCAAATTGTCTAACTCCATCTGGGTCCAGTCAATTATTCCTGCAGAGTATCAAATCATAGGTATAGCCCAAGTATTTATGGCTTTTATGATGTTTCCTCCACTCAATTTGGACATCAATATCTTACGAATTCGCCAAATGTACTTGGCTGAAGTTAATTCCTTGACTTATATTATGCATTAAGTCAGAGGCCTCTAAAATCCCCATTTTTATATTATTATTATCATCATCATCATCATTATCATTATCATTATTATATTTTATTATTATTATTATTATTATTATTATTATTATTATTATTATTATTATTTATTTATTTATTTAATTACTACTACTGCTACTACTACTACTACTACATCCTGGAGTAGTACTGTTACTGGTGGTCCCAACCAGTAACAGCTCCAGTTTTTAAACACGGCAAGGAAATTATTTCCAATCTCTTTCCAGCTGTACCTGTAGGAAAAAAGCTGTTAATTTCTTTTGTGCAAAGAAAAATATGATGGGCTCAGCTGTATGTGCAGCCATTGGAGTTCCAAAGCCAAATAAGATTAAGGGGGAAGAGTGCAACTTAATCTTGAATATTTTAGAAGCAACTGGTCATTAAGCCAGGACTATCTGCAAGTTCTTTGCTGGCTAAGCCACAGTACAATTGATCTCATCAGTTCCCAGTTGCTTCTCTGCCAGCAGTCCCCACTCAAAAAGGAGCGGCTATCTCCCCCAAATCGGTCAACGTTATTATCCCAGTTCTCCTTTATGAACCAACAGCTTTCTGTGACTCAAGAGGGCCTAAGCTAACTTCCCTACATTATCTTACTTTGTGGAGAGATTTTTGGTACCCTGCCAAATTCCACAGCAACATTAGTGGACCTTCGCTGATTTGTCAACTGCAACCATTGCTGGAAAGTAATCAGCAGGGCCGAACAAGCCATGGTTGTTAAAATATCTAGGAACGACCTTTTCATTCTTTCCTTTTGGAGGGAGTGATCAAAAGCGGTTGCTGAGCAGCCCCGCTAACAGTTCCAAGGCAACCACGGCGCAGGCAGTAGAGGGGGCAGCTAAGCGCTGGATGCAGCCAAGGTTTTTAGAAAGAAGTTGATTAGCTGTCTGCTGCATGGTCTCTGAATTGCTTTTATAAAGATCATGGGACTCCTGGAGCGAAAATAGAAAAAGAGAATAGCAGGTTTGAAAAGGATTTTGGTGGTCTTCTAATCCGGGATCAGTGTTGGCTAACCTTTTCGGCACCAAGTGCTGAAACGGGAGCGTGCACAGGGGGGCGTGCCGGAAACAGGAAGAGCAGCTCCCCGCCGGGGAGCTGCTCTTCCTGTTTCCGGCACGCCCCCCTGTGCACGCTCCCGTTTCAGCACTTGGTGCCGAAAAGGTTTTTGGCTTGCCCATGTGCATGAAGAGCAGCTGCATGCCAGAAACTGGAAGCTCAGCTTCCCAGAACGTACATGCGCACCAGGGTGCTGCTCTCGTTTCCGGTGCTCCCGTGCATGCAAAGACCAGCTGGCTGGCGCGCATGTGCACACCGGAACCTGGAAGAGTAACGGGCGACGGCTGACGTGCCCGGAGAGATGGCTCTGCGTGCCACTTCCAGCACATGTGCCATAGCTTCGCCTTCACTGCCCCATACCATTTCAGACAGGTGGCTGTCCAGTCTCTTCTTTAAAAAGTCTGATGATGGAGCACCCAGAACTTCTGGAGGCAAATTGTTCCACTGATGGAATTGTTCTCAATGTCAGGAAATTTCTCCTTAGTTCTAGGTTGCGTCTCTCCTTGATTAGTTTCCACCCGTTGCTTCTTGTCCTACCTTCAGGTGATCTGCAAAATAGGTTGACCCCCTCTTCTTTGTGGCAGCCCCTCAAATATTGAAGAATTTGAGATGTGGCGTGGAGAGAAACCTCCTCGCCACACTTTGCAGCCTGCTCTGTGCGTGGGACAATGTCTCTTGAGTTTTTCTTCTTAAAGCAGTTCAGTCCCTTTCCGACTCACATCCGAAACATCTGAAGAGCTGTTGTCCGACCACTCTGAAAGCAGACTTGGTTTCTGTATGGGCCTTAGGGGTTTTTTTTAAAATCATTATTGATCACTTTCACAAAAGACTCATTGGCTTGGTGACTCTCGGTAATAACTTTTATTTCACTTAGGGAAAGGATCGAATTCAACTTTTGACAAAATGGCCTCTCCTTTCAGTATATGGTTGCTAGGGCTGGAGAGCACCAATCGGGACTCAAAAGAATTCGGATTGATGCTCATTGTGACTGGGAAGGGACCTCGGTGTTCTGACGTAGGCTTCCTGAGAAAGCATAAATCACAATTTTAGTCCCAAAATACCTTTTATTGAGACAGCTGTGAATTATGGTCATTCACAGCCCGTAATGATTCACAGTCTGTGAAGCTTCCCACAGACGTCGCTCGAGTTGACAGTGTCTTTCAGGATAATGTTGATAAGCACCCACCTTTATCTCCCTTGAAACGCTGCCAGAGACCTAATTGTTTATTAGTTTTGCTTGACTATATGAACTAATTGATTCCTGCAAAGGCTCACGTACCTTTGTTCCTCTTTTATGTCTTATGGGACGGGCCAATCATCTCCAAGCCTTACTTCCAAGTCGCCCCTTTTTTTTCTTAATTGTTCTTGCCTTCTGGCACCTCTGCGCATGAGCACACTGGGCACAGACTCAGTGTTCTTCTGCCTTGCTGATGTCAGATTCCGGAGGCTCCGGAGGCAGCACATAACTACCAGATGGCCCCGGCCCCCTCTCTGACTTAGACGCAGAGCCCTCGTCTGAGCCTTCCCCAGACTCCAGGATTGGCCCATGTTCCTTCCTAACCTCCTCACTGTCCAACTCTGCTGCCAGCTTCGCAGGCCGCCGGTAGACCACAATACTTGGAGGTAATCTACTCCAACTTCCTACTGTATCAAAGAATCTTGCCATCAAAGTTATCCATAGTAGCCTACGAGGAAACCTCGTACCCTAGCAAATGAACCACCCAACTTCCCTGCCCTTCTTGCTATTAAAAGGGACATATAATAGAAGTATCCAACCTTGACAAATTTAAGGCTGGGGAATTCTGGCAATTGAAATCCACAAGTTACCAAGGTTGGACACCCATTACAATACCTGAATCCAAGACTAATTAATTAGGAGCCTGGGAGACACTGAAAATCTGTTCCCTGCGTCTTATTGTGTGGGCCTTTTTATGCAGGTTGCTATTTAGACTTAATATCCTTTTTTATTTTTATGCCAACGTCCTTTTGTGAAACATCCAGGAAGGTAGCTAAATCTTGTGCAAGGGCTATTGCCATTTGAAGGTAACTGTTTTGATTTTGTTTCATCTATTTTCTCCTATCTTTAGTATATTCCATTTTGATCTTATTTATTGGTTTATGGGAAGGGAAATACGTAATTTGTTTTTCAGTTTCAGAGTGCAAGGAGAACCTTTACTAATTTTTTTCTAGTAATACCTGCCCCGTTTGCTAAATGCTCCAGTAAAATACTATGATCTGTTATTGTAAAGTAAGGAATTTACCCCAAATGTGCTTTTTCAAGAGGCAACTGGACGTACTGGTTTTATTTGAAGAATAAAGAAGCTTCTTCAGCTCTGACTGGATGGTGGGCAATGGAAGGAGCTGGTCATGTGCATCCTTTTAGCAAATGACCAATTGTCTGTAAGGAGTATAAATCCTTCCATTCCCCACCATCCAGAGTTGAAGAAGCTTCTTGGATGAGAAGTGAAACATCTTCAAAGAAAAACCAGAAAGTCCACAACCATTACCTGGATGGCTGAGAGCCTCCATAGACATGTAAGAATTTACATTAAAAAAATAAAAATAAATCTGGGTGCCAGTGGGCATCAAGATACATGTCTATAGGCACCTGGAGCCTTTGTGGACTTCAGAATGACATGACACAATAGAACAACAGTTGAGAAACAACTGGCTTTCCGTGAACAGCCATTTTGAAAGGCAGAGCATCTTCTTCTACCAGAATTTCTAACTGGCTTCAGGTATTTTAAATTGCTTTAATTTCCCTCTAGCTGTGTTGACCAAAATTTCCTAGCCATCCTAATCAATGTCAGCTGAAAACCCGGGGAAGGTCTAATTCAATAAAATCAGTCAGTATCGCAACTCAGGCAGAGTTTTTACCTAACTGCAATAATGCCAAAAATGAAATGTGCAGCATGGCACTACATATAAACTCCACCCTTCCTTCCTTGCATTGTGGTAGTGCCTGCAAATAGAGGCAGGGGTAAACCGCAATGCAGACTTTGTTACTTGCACCTCCCTCTGGCCCCAGATCAAGGTTTTTCCCCCTAAGGCAGGGGTCTGCAACCTTAAACACTCAAAGAGCCATTTGGACCTGTTTCCCACAGAAAAAAAAAACACCGGGAGCCACAAAACCTTTCTCGTGCCTATTTATTGAGCGGCCAAAAAAACTAGCATATGTAGTTGAATTAAACGTTCTGTTTTCTTCTGAAACTTTTCTTTTTTGGGATTTATCCATTTGGCCTACCGGGGGTTGAAAAGCTCAATAAATCACATGTCGGCAGGTGTCGCACATTGGTGGTTTGGGACGCATATTTTGAGTGACAAGGAGCCACAGCAGAGGGGTGAAAGAGTCATATGCAGCTCCAGAGCCGCAGGTTGCTGACCCCTGCCCTAAGGACTTTCTCCCCAAAAGTCGTGTTTCCCCTCAGCTCACTTTGGGGGTCTCGCTTCATGCCCATTTGTAAACTGGGGAGAGAGAGAGAGATGAAATCAAGTTTCCTCATTGGAAACATTTCGACTGAAGTTTTTTTTTTTTTTTACAGCTTCCTTCTTGATGCAATTTCTGAGCAAGTTGAAATAGCCCTTCTGCACAGGCCTTGGGGCAAATTAATAATGTATCATTATTATTTCCTACGGCAATTGGGAAGCTGACTTTCTGGTTCTAAAGTTGTCTAGTAAAAAAGCGATTTACACATACAGTTACTAAACGGTCGTTTATTTGCTTTCACTTCATGCGGCCTGCAAGCCCATTCTGAGTGGGTTTGTGCCTTAAGTGGTTTGAGCAAGGGTGCCACATAGCCTGCTGAACCATGTGTCATGAAGACATCGGAAAAACACACACAGCTATGGGAAATTCAGCTTGTAAATTTAAATCCCCCCCCTCTTTTTTAGCCTTGACGTTAAAAATAAACATGGAAACAAAGTGGCTTCGTCTTAAATAGTTCTATATTCCCAAGCTCCATAAAGAGATTCCTAGTTCGAAAGCTTGCCTCAACCTTGTATGTCAATTCTAACAACTAGCTATTCTCAGCTCCCCAGCTCACATTCCTAATAATGGGATAATGCCAGGGGTAAAATGTAAAATTTGTTACTACCGGTTCTGTGGGCGTGGCTTGGTGGAGGGGGAGGTAATGTGACTGGGGTGGGCGTGGCCAACTTTTTAAAAAAAAACTTTTCAAAGCATTTTTTCTAATGCTTTGAAAAGCCTCTGACGATCCCAGCTGAGCCGCGTGATCATCAGAGGCTTTTTTTTAACTTTTAAAAGCATTTTTTCGTCAGAAGAGGTTGCAGAAAAAATGCTTTTAAAAGTTTTTTTAAAAAGCCTCTGATGATTGTGCGGCTCAGCTGGGCATGTGGGGAGGGGGGGGCGCAGGGATTGTTGCTACTGGTTCTCCGAACCACCACCCGCCATCGCTACCCCCCATTCAGGCAAATACGCAGCAGTCTCCCATATAATAGACAAAACCTGGGAAGAAGATTGTGATGAAAGCAAAGGATTGGGAATTTACAGAAGAATTTTTCCTATCGTGGCAGAGGACTTATAGCAGGGGTCTCCAATCTTGGCAACTTTAAGACTTGTGGACTTCAACTCCCAGAATTCCTCAGTCAGCAAAGCTGACTGAGGAATTCTGGGAGTTGAAGTCCACAAGTCTTAAAAGTTGCCAAGATTGGAGACCCCTGACTTACAGTATAAAGAGGGCCACTTTAAAATGCAATGATGTCTGAGAGACTAATTTAAAACATAGCAATGGACCACAAAGACAAAAATTCAGGCAACTGTGAACAAAACTCCGGTAATTGAATAGAGAAGTTGAAAGAAGCAGCTCAGAGGTAAATATTGACCTAATTTGGTTTGTTCCTGGTTTCAACTCTGGCTAATAAAAAGCGGTGGAGATAAACTCACATGTCATTAGATTCAGTACTCAGCTACAGCTGCCCACAATTAGAGGGAAAACTAGTCATCAAGGCTTGAAAGACCAGGTCACTTCTGGCCAAGGTGTTAAGTCATTCATACCCATGATCAATTCAGGGACGGAGTTCATATTCTGTAGCTCTGGCTTAAAAGAACAACCAACTTCCTTTCTTTTGCCACAAATTCACTGTTGAAAAATCATTCTTGGCTTCATGGCTTATATGCAGTTGGGAAGTTTCACAGGTTATCAAGCTAGGAAATGCATGTGAGCCTCTAGGCCCATGATGGCGAATCTCTGGCACGCAGAGCCCTCTCTGTGGGCACACACACCATCGTCACTTACTCTTCTGGTTTCCGTTGCGCACATGCACATTGTCCAGCTGGTCTTCACAGACACCGGATCACCAGAAAACAGACTGAAATTAACCAGGCAGTTTTCTGGGCTCTTTTCAGGCAGTTTTTCAGCCATTTTCCAGGCAGTTTTCAGGCCTGAAAACAGCCTGAAAAACTGCCTGAAAACAGTTCGGAAAACAGCAAAAAAACAGCCTGAAAACAGCTCAGAAAATGGCCCCAAAACCTGCCTGAAAATGGCTCAGAAATTGACCAAAAAACAGCCTGAAAAACTGTGAGAAAACGGCTTGGAAAACAGCCAAAAAACAGCCCTGAAAAACTGCCGGAAAACAGCCAAAAAACAGTCCTGAAAATGGCCTGAAAAACTGCCTAAAAATGGGCAAAAACAGGCATGTGCACACCAGCCAACTGGTCTTCTGGTTTCAGTTGCTCCGGCACATGTGGACGGGCATTCTGGTTTGAGCATTCGGTGCCGAAAAGGTTCACCACCACTGCTCTAGGCACTACACAGAAATATTTATTTTATGGTTATTTTAAAGATATCAATTTCAGCAGAATGGACTTACCACCCCTTGTTGTGTACATGTTGAATTCTTGTCCACACCTAATCTAAATCCAAGACTAGCTGCTTCGAAAGCCTACAGTAGCGTTGGCAAACAGTGCCCAGTTACCTCAGAGGAGTTCCCAGAGTGGATCTGAACACCTTAAGCAAATTTGCACTTATTATCACTGAAAAGCTAAGTTGTGTTGAGAATAACAGGCAGCTTTACAAGCAAATCTTACAGGGGGAGGAGGAGGGGGGGGTGTTTCAGTTTTACATTTCAATAACTTAACATATCTGGAGGCACGAGCGTGTGTGTGTATTTGTTTATTCATAATTCTGAATTGCCTTGGGATACCAAAAGTCATTCTAATTTAAGGTGATTTAACAAAATTGCTGGCCTCGCTTTTCAGAACATCCATTGATCCGTTTTGTTATTTCAATGGGCTACTATGTGTTAAAAGAAACATAACATGCACACATGTGTACAGGTTTCATAAAGTCTATTTCATTATTTGTGGGTACCGCATCCAACAGTTAAATACATTTAAATAATGTATTATGTAGTTACTGCACTAATGCAGAAGTGAGAACTAGATAGAGAACCAATTTAACTAAAACCAGCTAACAAGGAACTGCCTAAATATTCTTAATACAGCTCTTGTTCTAGGGCATCCCACTGAGGAGGGAAAAAACCCCTCCAAGTCATACTGGAATTACATTTTTAAGGCCATATTCTTCCGCTATTCCCATTTTCTGCAGCAGTTTTCTTCACGCCTTTAAGCCTCCAATTCCAGGCCAAGACCAAGTTTGTGTCCACCGGCATTGATGTTCTTCCCATCCACCAGGGCAGACAGCGTGAGCTTCACACCTGCAGAGAAAGCACAATTAAAAGCAGGTTCCATCACGTTTAACTTTCCCTTAGCAGATGCTGCTGCCCAAACCTGTCAATCTACTCCTTCCCTTCATCCTTCTAGCCTCTCTTTTTTTGGCTGGGTTTTTTTTCCCCCCACCCCTTGCATCAGCCTGGAAGTTCCTTTCATTCATTCAAGGGGCATCCCGAGAGAGACAGAGAGAGAGGAAAGAAAACAAATCTTAGTATCGCTTTGAGGATACAAAAGAACTGTTTGAAGGAATGCCACCTCTTCGGTTATCAATGGAATATTCTCTTGCCAACGTATTTACTAAGCTCTACATGCTACTGACTGAGGAGCCTGGCAGATTACCCAAAAGAATTATGACCTCAATTCATTGAAGTATCCGGGACTGTGTGACCAAAATATTTAGGAGATTCAGTGCTGGCTTCAACCCCAAAAAAGGGGAGGAGGAAAGCCCTCCCCCCCAAAACCAACCGCTGAAAAATGAAATGGGCTCTTTGCAGTTGTTTTACAAATTTCTGAGCATGAATCGGAGCACTTCAAATTCTAAATGTTTTATGAATCATTTATTACAAATGAAAAAATTTGAGAAAACTCCGAAGCAATGGTATTTATTAATCTCTAGGCGGGGAATGAGCTGTTTAGAAATGGGAATATGAAATACTAATTCTTGAAAGGGCCAGAGAGACAGAAATATTTGCAATATTTTCTTTGGCCTTTTTCACAGACATAAATACTCTTGCCAATTTTTGGTGCTTTGGGGCCTGGCAGGAAACAGATCCCCCCACCCCACTCCTCTGAGTCAAGAGGAAACAAGGTACTGAGCAAAGGACTTCGTCTTCTAAAAAAAAGCAAGAATCTCTAACAGAAGAAGGGCATTCCTATCTTTACAGCTGGGGGTTCTCCTGCATGGCAGCTTGCAGAGAAATATAATGAACTAGAGCTGTAAATAATTTTCCTGCTGCATAATTTCTAGCAAATAATCTCAGGCAAAATCTGGGTAGCAATAGACAACCATTTTTAATTCTTTTAGGTGTAAACATATAAGGACTTAGAACAGAAAGCAAAAAGGTCCTAGAAGATAAAAAATACCCTCTCTGCTGTGTCTTCACACAAGTATTGCCCATTTTCTGGTAATAAACTGCATGTCTTTTCAAATACAAGGAGACCCCTTCAAACAGATGGATCAGTATTTGTTGTCTTTACATACAGATGCATTAACAAGCATATTAAGCCTATGTATAAGTTAACAGCTATTTCACCTCAATATTGGTTAACATCAGTGGTGGGATTCAAATTTTTTTACTGCCGGTTCTATGGGCGTGGCTTGGTGGGTGTGGTGTGGCTTGGTGGGCGTCGCAGGGGAAGGATACTGTAAAAACTCCATTCCCTCCCCAATCCAGGGGAAGGTTACTGCAAAATCCCCATTTCCTCCTTATCAGCTGGGACTTGAGAGGCAGAGAATAGATGGGGGCGGGGCCAGTCAGAATTTTTACTACCGGTTCTCCGAACTGCTCAAAATTTCCGCTAACAGTTCTCCAGAACTGGTCAGAATCTACCTCTGGTTAACATCTACATCCAGTTTGTCACAGCTTCTCAAACGTAAAAATTAAGACTGTCATAGTGGAAATATTTACCTGGCCTCAGGGACTGGGTGTAGCCAATTCCAATTAGACTAGAGTTGTTCACTTTTGTCTGCAAAGCAAATGACAAGCAAAGTAACATCCTTCTTTCAATTCTATCATATTTAAAGTAACCTACAGAATCCAGTACAAAGATTGAAATTTACCGTATTTGCAAGGCACACATATCACTTCACCCATATTTGCTTGTTTTAGACATATATATGAATGGGGATTTGGGTATTTACTTCTCATAAACTTTGAGCCACTTAAATACCATTCTGTATCAATTCCAGCCAGTGTTATTCTTGGGCTTGTTAATAGTATAATCTGGATTGAGCCAAAACCTATTCTAGCATGTATATTCTCAGGTTCCCATTCATTTCTATGAGTATCTTTGTTCTTGTTTAGCAGGAGAGTGGCATGCCTCATGGTGTTTTATCAATGGAACAGTTCCATTTGGGTTGAAGCATGATTCTTCCCCTATTTATAGTAACATATGTCACCACTGACACTCTTGAAAGTCCTCAAGTAGGCTGACCAGCAAGCCACAAACATTCAAAGTTTCCAGGATAGAATTCCCAGGATGGAAATTTCTGCTTTGCCTCTGGCCCATGCTTATCCTGTGGTTATGGGAATGGTTTAATAGTTTTCAAAAGCAAATTTTTCAAAACAGGAAGTAGTCTGTGGCATTTAGCTCCAAATGGGCAAAGTATTCCATCCCCCAAACTCTCATTTTACACAGTTAGTAATCCACTTTGAATGGTACAATTTAAAAATTAGCCAGTTTTTTTTAAAATTATAAAGTCTTAGAATCCACAAAGCAAACAAATGTAAGTAACAAACATCTCTTCTGCAATGTATACCTGCAAAGAAAGAGAGCTGAACCAAGCACAAAATAGTAGCAGATGGTTCCACTTCAACACACAGCATAACTTTTCTTTTAAAGTAGAGTCCAAATCTCTGTTCATATCCTTACTCTACCTTTCCTTAAGTCGCTAATGGAAGGAGGGATGTGTTTTATGTTTGCTATTGATTTAATAGCACACAACTTTAAAAAAAAAGCAAATCACACAATGGCTCTTTGAAACAATGTGGATCAAAATAACCCTATTTGTCCCAAGAAAAGTTCAGGGGATGTCGTTCTAAATTCAGGAAGAAAACCTCCAACCTTGACTGTAGGTAACCCATGCTAATGGAACAAGAGAGCCAAACTCTATAGTGTATAAAGCGACCTTGAAATTTGTCCCAACATCTGAACTGCAGAAGAAAATAATAAATCCCAGATCCTCTCCTGACCCAACACTTCCTGGCCACAATCTTAGCTCTGGTTTAGCTGTATGTACAACCACTTCTGCTTCTTCTTTTGGACTCCAAGTCATAGGAGGAAAGCAGATACAACGGACTGCCAAAAAGACCAGTGCCCCTGTTTCTCCGTAAAGGGAATGGGGAATTGTATTTGCGTTAAGTGTTCAACCACACATACCCAAGGCAAAGCTTGCAGATTTCTACCAGTCTGGCTAGCTAAACTGAATACTGTTCTCTAATTTCAGAGAGGAGACAGCCGAGATCTTGGTTTGGAAATAGTTACAAACCAGCTGCAAAACTAAAAGCTGCAGTTTTAAAATGCTTCATACAGGGAGGATAAGCAGCCATAGGTTTTTGATGGCTAATCATCATGGCTGTCCCAAAATGCCTGATTCCTATATAAAACAGGAAAAAATAATTGGCACAGCTCAAAATGGAGATGTAGACATTAAAAAAGCCCCTTTTCTATTTGCTTGAATAGAAAAGTGTAACATAGTTTCTTACACCTTGAATTTACAAGGGCAATCAGGTATGTTTAATTTATATCAATTCAAAGGATAATGACATACCTAAAGGGAGTCCACATGTCAGGAAATCTCAATTCAATGATGCCAAACACCCAATACTTAACCATTATTTTAATCAGACATCAATAGACACATAGTGATAAACCATATATACACACCATTCAAAAAAGACAATAAAAAGCTAGCAACAGGAAAATCAAAACACATCCTTCCCAGAAGCCTACACCCACATAAGTAGGGATTTATGCCAGACGATCAACCAGAAAATGCCACAATCAAGGACTCTCCCTCTCATCAACACTGAGAGGGTGAAAGCTATTGTATATGAACAAGGAGCAAACCCCACTCTCACTAATCCTGAAGTTAGCTACTATAGGAATCAAACATATAACCAAACTCAGCACCAAGGACCCTGCTTAACTTTTAGATGTCACTTTTATTGGTGACTGAGATTTACCAAATGTTAGAAAGATGCACAAGTGCCTTCAACATTCATGTTTGTAATCGGCATTGCTTATTGTAATTTTAGATAAATTCATGTTATTTCCACATGACAAACATTACTCAGCAGGTTCACAGCAGAGGTAAGAGAATGAAACAAGGAACTTTGCTTTACAAAAAAATCACAAATCACCCAGAGCAGACAAATCCCCACCATCAATAATCCAGAGCCAAGCCCAGAGGAAAAGCCACAATAGTTTGTAAAACCCCAGACACTAAATCTATGATTCAGTCCTTGGCCTTTTAAAACTTTGTATTCAAGTATCTAAAACTTACAAAGCACGGTTGGGAATTACACAAAATCAAGCAAAAACCCTGGAGGAGAAAGGCGTACTGGCTGCTTCACATCAGACTCGGATCTTTTCAGTGTGAATTAAAGAGGAATCAATAAAGGAGAACATTTGTAGGTCAGGGTTGAAATGAGGTATTCCTTTAAAGAGGAATTTAGCACCGGGGTTGCAATTAGTTTACTTACAGAAATGGATGCAGTAGGATCCAGCTGGTATTTTGCTGCAATTCCAAAACGAGTGCTATTGGTGCCAGATACCCAGTTAAGATTTATGGCAGTTTCAAGGTTCTCGCTGACCTTCTGATAAATGGAGCCACCAAATTCTGATCCATCATTGCTGAAAAATATTTTAGCCACAAAACAATACGATAAAACAAAACAAATTCAAGGGAAAGAGTTCCCGTAATTTCCCGTTTACCATAATTCTCCCCACTAAAACATCAGCTTTATGGGGAAAAAAAGATACTAACAAAATATTTCCTAAGCAGTTAATAAAAACTGTTTTGGAATATTAGTGCAGTAATGCTAATTTCCCAGAAAGTCTATACAGATATGTGTCAAATATAGATCTGCCAGGTTTTGCCAGAAAACCTGACAGCAACAAAATAACTGTGCACACAAACAAATGCAAACAGGATGGGATAGAAGTACTTTCTATAGTCTACACATATGTAAAACAAGAGAAAGAAGAAGTCTTTTCAAAGAACAGCTCTGCAAACATTCATCTCATGATTATGTCAAGGCCATAGACTTGTCCCAACATGTACAAATCCATAAAATGCATAATCATTGGGAGTAAAGTCCAAAGACATATATACACTAGAAATTAAATATAACAATATTTTCCTTGTACAGAAGCTCAACCTGTTAGCTTTTTTTAAGGTAAAAATACCCTTATTTTCTAGAGGAACCTTTTGCTCTATCAAAGTAACTGAAATTGCTGCGTACATGTTTATTTGTCCAAAAATAAAGGCTTCAAATGTTGTATATAAACACATCCATCAAATGAACAAACTTATAAAATTGGGCCAGAGTAATTTAAAAATATGAAGAATTCTAGTATCGTAAAAATATGCTGCAATAAGCAAATACTTCTTTCAGGCATGGACACTCATAAAAGCAAAATATCCATTTTAGTTTATTTCAAGGTTTGGTTATTATGAAACGGAAAGCTGCAGTTTGCTACTTAATAGAGTTAAAGCTCCAACTGCAATTTATACTCCAATTTATTTAAAATGTGTCATTACTCTTAAAAAAAATCCAGAAGTGGCCCACCATAAAGCTTCAGTTTGAGATATAAAAAGATCCCTTGTAAAACCAAACCACACAACAGGATTTCCCATGCTTTATTTAGCTCCTCTGACTGACAGAAGAAACCAGCCAGGTTCTCGGTGTTTCTGGCTAACACATGAGAATAGTGCATGTGACTTAAGTCACTTAACTTACTGTGTTGATCACCCTTTCTAATAGTTAATTATTCAGCAATTAATTCCTACTACTATAGGAATATTCAAGGATATCAGCTCCAGCAAACTGATCTCATTTTGCCAAGAGAGAGGTTTAGTTTTCTGGCTCTCTTTGTGAATAGCAATATGGTTTAAACTTACACATTGGTATGCAATTGGAAATCTCCAGTCTTGTAACCCACAGAGAAGTTATTTCTTGTCAACTTGGATTTGGCACTATCAAAAGTCATCTGGTAACCAGCGAGCCAGCCTTCGTAACCCAAGACAACAGAACCATGGATGGCAGGTCCAGCAAAATCAAAGTCAACGTCACACCCAAGATTTATGCATTCACGCTTATAAGCGGATTTGATTTTGCCACTTTTCTTTCTGCAAAGACAAATTCTACAGTAAGATTTTCCCATCGGATCTACAAAATCCACATTTTATCTTTAGCAGAGAAATAAGAAAAGGTCAGCTGGATCTCTTCTTCTGAGTTGTGGACAAATAAGGCAGAACTGCCATCAAAAAAGCAATGGCGTCAATGTCCGTAAGGGACAAGGAGGAGAAAAAAATGTTTACTCAATGCCAGAACCTTGCTATGTCTACAGGAAAAAAATTAAAACTGAAGAGAGTTCCATCCAGTTGTCACAACCAATTGAGCAAACTGGAACAATCAAGTGATTCTACGAACAAACCTAGACAAAACTGCACATCATTTATATAATATTAAAATAAATATGCACCACTATTTCTCTCTATAAGCCAGGCAGTACTTAAAAAAAATGTGAATATAAGAAGTGATCCTGCACATCGACCCAAAATGTAGAAATCAAAGCAATTCAAACAGGCTTCCTTCCTTTTTTCTTTTAAGCCAAGAAAAATGCACCACTACATTTTATACCTACTTCTAGAGAAAGGAAACTGGATATTTCAACTGGATGTAGATATTTTCCGGTGTTAACAATATCAGTTATGCATGGTCAAAAAGGCATCGCTGTCTTGGATCAACTAGTTTCTGATATAAATTCTGTTTCCGCCTCAGAAAGCAGGTGCTAAACCAAATAGCCACATGTTGTATGAACATGATTTTAACACTGTCATAAATAACAAGCCACTAACATTCTTTTCAAATCTTCCTCCTTAATCCTTTTCTCATGTTGGAGGTCTCCTACATGGAATGTGTCAAGGCAGAGTAAACAGAGAACACTCACCCAGTGTTTGGCGAGAAAGTTGTATCAAATGTTAACTTCAAACCTTTGGCAATCTAGTTTAAGAGAGAGAAAAAGTTAGCTAGGAACTATCTGCATTTTTTTCTGTAATTTCTCTTTAAATCTTTAAACACAAGTTACCTGATCTTCAATTGCCATTTCTGTTCCCAGAGTATTGTCTGTGTTCCATTTTTCTGTGAAAGTCACACCATATTCAGCCCACTTGTATTTGGTCTCCAAGCTTCCATTTACTTTCCCTGTATCTGTGTTTGATGAACCAGATGTTGCGAACTCCTAGCAAAGCAAGAGAAATGTATTTCATCAATAGTTTGATTCAATCTCATTTTATTTCAGCATCTTTTATTACAATTTAGTAACCAATTTGGAAGAATAGGGTACTCTATACTCATTTATGTTAAAAGGTCACTGGTGCATACTTCATAAAAAAACTCAAAATACTCCTGTCAAATGCCAGGATGGGACCAAGGAGTCATGACTATAAACCAGAGTTTGGCAGTCCAAGAATGAGCTAAGTAAAATCACATACCTCCATGCTACATTTTTAACCGGTAATCTCTGGTTCATGTTTGAAATAAAATATGATGTATCTTTCCCTACTTTTTAAAACAATGGTAATTTCTGGTCCGTATACGTAATACAATGCTATTTGTTTCTTCAAACAGAACTATGGACAAATATCAGAAGTTTCTGAGGACATAGGCAACATGTAGGCTTAAAGCTTGTGCAAGGTCTTTCTTATAAAAAGCATTACTGTACATCTGAATAGTCATTGTATAAAAGCTCAATTATATGGAGTCTAAGTTAAGTTTTATAATAGTAGAAATCAGTAACGATAAACATCCTGGTTTAAATTAAGATTCTCTCCCAACCATGAATCGGAAAATAAGAAAAATGTTCCATAATCTATTACTGGATTGCTCTAATGGCAATCCAATTTGTGCTAATAGCGATGCAGCTCATCCTCCAGATTTGTGAATGTTATTTCAAATTATGACTAGCTTTAATTTGCCCCATTAGGACACCATTCAGCTAATATTAGTGCAGACCAGGAAAGAATGAGATGAGATCCACAAAGGAGGAAAAGAAATGGACCCAGAGCACACTTTCTGACATGACAGCGCAGGTCAAGTAACATTATCTTTCCCTTTCACTTCCATTTATCTGGATTGTCTCACTCTAAAGGAAAAAAAGGGGGGGGGGAAGCAACAGAATAATACGGGGAACCAATTTTAATCCCTCGTATTCCTAGAAGTTTCTTGAAAGCCGCTTCTCATGTTTAAATACTTCTGTCTAGGATTCAAGTATCCCCTTTCAGGATAAAAGATAAATCCGTTTATAGCCTAGCCATTATTATTTACTATTACTTAAGTACTTACCACTCCACTTGTGGATTTAGTTTTCACATCCAATTTCACCAGGCCAAACCCTTGACAAAATAAAACTGAAGTTAATACACCAATCTTTCAAATAATTAATATCACAGCCAAGTATTAACTTTAGAAATTTCAGAATAGCCACTACTGCCATTGTAATGAAGCTCTGATCTTTAGAACTGTACACAGAAACGCAAACACACATTCTAACCAATAAACAGAAGATTTAAGATTCTCGATATCCTATTTTCTTTTCAACTCCAAAACTCCTTCCAATTTAGCTAAGGGAATAAGCACTTAACTGCTATTTCTTTTTGAACTGGCAGACACATCTAGAGTTTTAAAAGCGTGGCACTTGTAAAATGGCTGCAGAAGTTGTGGCTAGGCACAAACTAATTTACAAGGAGCTTGATGCATTATAAAACTCTCCCTACTACTATAGCTTAAAGTTGTCTTTTTTTAATTGGGTAGCATACCCACAATTACTTTTTAAGGATGCCTGTGGGGCCTCCACAATATATGTATATTACGTACACTGTATATTGGTAGCATGCACCTTTCCATTTATATATTTTAAATTAATTTTAAAGCAAAACAGATGGAAGTGAGGATCCTGGCAAACATTGAGGAACTTTTTCATGGGAATCAGATTACTTAATTCTTCTCTACCTGCTGACAGCTACCCTGTATAGGCCTGCTAACATGCAGATGCAAATGCTTTTTAATAGCACAGTGAAGACAGATGTCTCCATATTGCATCATTAAAAACACTTCCATTTGACAACAGATGTATATAAGCTTTACCCACAAAAAAAAAGTTCCTCTAGGGCTCAATGATATTTGGAGATTTCTTAATCTTTCTCTCTTCTGTCAGGCTAAACATGCTGTTCACATAGAGATCTTTCAACATTAGAAATCTCAATACCAATTTTTAAAAGAGAAACAGATCAGTTTTCCGCTTTCCGTGTACCACTTACAACATTATATTCAGGCAAATAAATCAGGTTTAGTTCTTATTTGTTAAGTCATTGTGACATACAGCGGCTGTAGAGTGCAATGAACTGAAAAATTCAAGTTCGATCTTCTGTCAAATGGTATTCAGATCTCAAATGCTACTCTTTCCTGTAACCAGATAACTGGCATCTTCCTCACACATTACAAGTGCCAAGAAAAACTGATCCCACTTTGATTACTTCCACTTGGCAGTACAGGTCACTAACCTGAACTTCAAGAACCTCGCCCCTCTCCTCCTCCAGTCTAAATTGGCCACAGAACTATCACTCTGCTATACCAGGGGTCCCCAACCTCTGGGCCGCAGTCCACTAGTGGACTGTGATTTGCAACCAAGCTGTGAAAACAGTGGGCGACACGCGTGCATGCACGTTCCATTTGCACGAGCGACGGGGGTGTGGGTGTACCGGCCGTTTGCACAACAATCCCCGCCCCCAGGTCAGTCCATAAGGCTGGAAAGGTTGGGGAACTCTGTGCTACACAAATATTCTTTTTCAGAGCCTATCCCTATATTTCAGGGGGAACAGGCAACCTATTAGTGGCCACAGGCTATATTTAATATTTTGAGGAAGCCGGTGGCCATAGTGGGTTGATTTTTTTTTTTAAAAAATCCTTAGTTTTGACGCTCTTTGGAGAACTTTTTATTTTATTAACTTCAAAATGTTCGCCCATTGCAGTGTTTCCATTCATTTTTATCTATTTACACCTTCAAATGGGGAGAACCCACAATATCTATTTCTAGTAAGAGGGATCAAAGCAGGCTCTAGGGGTTACCCATAGTCTGGGCCTTTGGGTTCCCAACCCCAACTATGTGTGAAAATCTAAAGCACTAATAATTGCTGGTGTATGCAAAATCTTTTCAGGAATGAAAGTTCCATAAAACTCTTAGTATGTTGTTTTCCCCTGGACCACGACAAAACTCTACAAATCACTTTATTAAAATTGCCAGGCCGGTATTGTCCAAAAGAGAAATCCAACACCCCAGTTTTTTAAAACATTAAATCACTACAATGTTAGGTTTTCTACAAACTCATTGGTTTACAATCAAAATGATTTATATTTTTTTCTGCACAGAACTTCACTATTCTAAGAATGGCAAATCTTATTTTGAAGTAAAATGCAACACCCCCCCCCCAAAAAAACTCCACCAATCTTTATCCAAAACATCTTGAGCACATCAGTCATGAAAATTCAGTAGCAACTACAGGAAAAAAGAACTGAGTAATATGGATTAGGGTTTATTGGCAACAACAGCAGAAAACCAGACAATTCTCTATTCAAATATTCTTCATATACAAATATGCATACCAAATCCTTTGTTGAAGATGTCTCGGGCAGACTTGCCAAGGTCCGCATAGGCTGGTGGAATAGCCATTGGCGCTATGGAAACATAGTAATGAACAGGTTAGTACTGCAAAAAAGAGAACAGGCAGGACAATTATTTGTATGCTAATTCACAAACATTAGTCTACATATTTTAAAAAGAAAATTGGTTTCAGATGCAGCAAAATGGCTTTGTTAGTAGTCCAGCATTCTCTATTTTTCACTACTAGGAACTACAGATTAAGATATTCAGACCAACATCCCGGATAATCAAGCCATATTTTTCCAGATCAATAATGTTTGGGCATTTTTTTCAACTGCAAAGAAACTTATGTTTAGTTGGCTAAAGCTTTTTCCAGATCTTGCTAACAAATGTAGATTTATCCACAAAATACCAGTGAAATCCAATATCCTCTTGACTTACAAAGTTTGCATAGTAAGAAATCTGATTATTCACTCATGAATCTGAGCTATATGAGAGAAGCAATAAAGAACATTCAAATCATGGGCAAAGAAATTAGCTGCAATGTTATTAAACTTGCAACACAAGTCTAATGTTATGTTTAGGATGCATACGTTTAAAGTACACATCTGTTCTTCAAATCCTAAAATGCAGATATTAAAATATTACTTCCCCACTTGATTTTATGCACATCATTTATTTTTAAGCACAATAACTTAAAATCTAACCAATTAGTTTCTACTGAGCAACTAATAAGATTACACACAAATCAGCAAATTTTCGATTCCACGAGGATTTTAAAATTCAATTAATCTTTTGACCGATGTACATTTCAATAGAAGAGAATATCTGTAGCTCAGGATTAAACTATGGGGTCCTTAGTGCTCTCTCAGCTTGGTTGATTTCTTGAGCATTTCATTACACAACTAGGTAACATCATCAGTGAGAGCCAATATTGATTATTTTACCTAGTTGGGTAATAAAATGCTCAAGAAATCAAGCAAGCTGAGAGAGCATCAAGGATCCCACTGATACAAATTTAGAACAATCATCCTCCAAATTCCAAGGGCATAAAATAGTTTTAAAAGAAATGTTCTCCAGTTCCAAGGGCCTAAAACCAATCAACCAAAATTCAAAGACTTTCAGTTTAAATTCCAAAAGCGCTTTGGAGCACCTTGGACTGGGAATATAGCTCCTGCACACAACTTGCTAAAATAGCCATATCTTCTTCAAGAATCATGTAATTGTGAAAAACAGACATGCAATCCCAGAAAAGAAAAACTTTTTAATGAATGGCAGACAGGTATAATATTTAGGTTTCTGCACTCTCCAAAGCACCTTTTAAAAATTATTTCCAAATCAAGAGCCCTAATTATGTGACATAACAATTCAACCTATACATCCACCTAACAGTATTTATATTTTCTAGCAAGTACTATAAAAATATTGGTTCTATTTCCACATTTAAATGGAATGCATTTTCATAATTTTGTTTCTTAGGAGACAGAGACTTAACAACGGGTTCAATAACCTTAAAAGTAACTCCTGACCAGCACCTCCCAGTCACCAATGAAAAGGTACTTTTTTTCTCTTTGTCTTTCTGTTACCATTCTGAAATGTTTCAAGTTTCAGAATTGTTCACTGGTTTATCAAAATGTGTATTTGCAAGCAAAAAAGCACAATCTGCCCAATTAAATTGTAATTGTAATTACAAAGGAATTAAGAGAAGCAGCTGTACTTCCCTATTTTGAATATGTATTACTTCTAGAAACAGAAAATTAAGAGAAAATCCATTTAGAAACCTCACATCTAAGCCCAAAGGCTAGGAAATGTAATTAAAACAATTAGTTAAATTGCATAATTATGTTCCACCTTTCCCTGAAGTTCTTTTTAACATCTCCACCTCATCTTTAAGTGCTCATAAAGAATTGTTAGAAAAGTTTGCAAGTATCTACAACTTAAAATATTAAAATAGATCCTACTGAAGAACAGATATTACAGAAAATTCCTTTAAAGTACTCATTTAAGATGGATCTGGATTTGTTTTGAGTAACTAAATTAAACTAAGAATTATCCCTCTATTAGATATTAGCCTTCCCTCCAAACCTCAATATAGCTTATAAAATGATTAGTTAAAATGGTTACTTCAACATCCTTCCGATAACTCTTTCCCTACTTACGTCTTGGTGGGCGCTGACATGGTTGGTTTAAATTCATAGCTATTTAGTCCAAATTACAGTATCTACAAAATGGGGAAGGGGGAGATTACAGCAAAGTTAAGGTTAGTCTCTCTTACAGATCATTTCAACAGTTGCATTGATTAAAAAAAAAACTTTGTCACAATTGAAAATATTTGTGTAACTCTTTATAAACCAAGCAGCCCTTTGTCTGGGGAACCTGCCTCAGCCCTGTGCAGAAATCAAGAGGCTGTCTTAACTTCATGTATACACAGGTAGTCCTTGATTTACCACAGCTCACTCAGTGACCGTTCAAAGTGACAATGGCACTGAAAAAAGTGACTTATGACCATTTTCCACACTTACTTTTGCAGCATCCCTATGGTCACGTGATCAAAATTCAGATACTTGGCAACCGGTTACTTGTGACCTTTGCCGTGTCCCAAGGTCACCTTTGCAACTTTTTGACCAGCAAAATCAATTGGAAAGGCAGATTCACTTAGCAACTGTATTTACTAGCTTCTCAACTGCAATGATTCACTTAACAACCGCAGCAAGAAAGGGGGCAAAAGTCACTTAACAAATGTCTCACTCTAGCCACAGAAATTCTGGGCTCAACTGTGGTCACAAGTCAAGGACTACTTGTCTTTTATGTTTTCTCAATAGGAAAAAAATACAGAACAGAGTAACAACAAAATGTGTATAGAAAAGGGGGGGAGGAGAGTTCTCCGAACATCCAACATTAAACACATACACACACACACATGCGATTAAAAGACTGGGGACACAGACCTCGCTGTGGCCATTTTGCAGGCGGCCACCCACCCCACCCTCCTCCCTGAAAAACTCCCGCCTGGGAGAAGCCACAGAAAAGGGCAGGAAGGGGGAGGGGGGAGGCATAAGGCAAAGCAAACCCTTGGCTGGCCACCCTTAAAATAATAATGTAAAATAAATATAAATTTGATAAAATATATAAATAATAAATATAATAGATAATAACAGATAAAGAGATAAGGAAGTGAGATGCCCATTAACTGGCTAGCATGAAATGTCACCCGTGTGATTATTTTTTTTCTTTTTATTTCTTTTGTATTGTGCATTTATTTATTTATTTATTTTTATTGGTTCAATTAATATGCCACCCTTCTCCGGAGACTCATTTTCTAAAAGAAATATATATATATATATATATATATAAAATTATATGAAGTGTGTGTGTAGTGTTTGTGTGTAATAGATATACAAAGTATAAAGTGTGTGTATATATGTATATATGTGTGTGTATATATATTGTGTGTGTGTGTGTGTGTGTGTGTACAGGTAATATCTCGGATTTCTTCCCATGTAATTGTAAACATATCTTTACATACCTTCTAAAGATATGTTTACAATTACATGGGAAGAAACCCGAAATATTACCTGTACGCACATATATACCAGTGAAAACTTACATATTATATATACATATTCATACATACATATACACACACACACACACACACATATATATATATAAATATGTATGTGTGTGTGTGTGTGTGTGTGTATTCATATATGAACGAATACTAATGAGGATGAGTTTAATAGCGAAGCCCAGGCAAGCCGGGCAGGGGAATGGAGGAGGCCAGGATCCCAAACCCTCAGCGATATTGCCTGCCGTGCCCCCCACCCCAAAATAGAGGCGGGAGCCCCCCCCCAGCCCCCTCCACTTTCCTCCCCCTCCCCCACCCGCGAGGGGAGCCACGAGGAAGCCCCGCCAGGCAACGCCCCAGGGAACCGCCTCGCTCTCCCCTCTTTCCGCCCCACCACCATCCAGGGCCCCGCGGTTCGTTTCCCGGAGGGTCTCCCACTCCCAGTCCCGAGGCTTTGTGAGGCGCCCGGGCGGAGGCGTTTACGAGACCGGGGGGGGGGAGGTGTCACGTTCCGGGCGGTTCCAGCCCTCCGACCGGTCGCCCTTCCCCTCCCCCCACCCGCCCCTCACAGGCCACCCACCCCAGGGCGTGGAAGTACGGGGGCGGGGGGGGAAGGGCGGCCTAGCCCACTCCTCAGGGCTGGTTTTTTTTTTTTTCCAGGAGGGGCCGGAGAGTCTTCGGGGGGAGCCGCCGCCGCCGCGCCGCGAAATGTCACGAGAAGGCCCCCCCCCCGCCTCGTCCTCGCGCCGTTGCCGTGGCAACGGCGAGGCCCGGCGCCCCTGCCGGCCTCATACCTGTCTGGGCAGGGAAAGGGCGAGGAGGGAGCCTCTCTCTCTCTCTCTCTCTCTCTCTCTCAGCCAGTCGCGCGCGCACCGCTGCCGCTTCCACTCGAAGGCCGCGCTGGAGGGCGAAGTGAAGGAGACGCCGCGCGCTCGCCAGCCGCGGGCCAAGACCCCCCGCCAAACGACGGGAAAGGGGCTGCCCCGAGTCCCGCCGGATAAAATCCTCCTCTTCCCGCGCCTCCCGGTTTGCTTCGCCGCCCTTTCCGGGAAGACGTGAGCTGATCGAAAGAGGGAAGGAGTCGAGTGCCCACTCAGCCGGAGGAGAAAAGGCAGAGAGCGAGCGGAGGGAGATGCCGCGCTCAGTCAGGCACTGGTTTAGACAGCCCCGGCTGGGAAGCGAGGGAGAGGGCGGGGCTCCGAGGAAAGAAAGCGGGAGGGGTGGGGGGGAAGAGAAAGTGGCTAGGGCGAGTCGAGAGCTGGTGCGCATGCGCCGGAAAGTGTGGGGGGGGGGACAGGTGGTGCGGGGTCGTGCGATTTTCTAAGCGCTTTGTGGCGTGGGCGGTTTTATATATATTTAAAAAATTGTATATATATGTATATATATATATATGTATATATATATATATATACATACATATACATACATACATACATACATACATATATATATATATATATACACACACACACACACACACACACACACACACACACATACACCTGGATTTCATTATCGCGCGGCATGTATCATGTTATTTCATAATTCTGAGTATTTGTTCTTGCAGTTGCAGTAAAATGCACAGAAGAAAAAGGACTGTTAAAAAAGGCAGGTTTACACTGTAATGTTGCCTTAGGGCTTGCGTGAGATGAGGTTGCAAAAAATAAAAAATCCACAAAAATGCAGGTGTGTCCATTCAGGGCTGGGAAAAAAATGCATAGCCTCCCCCGCTCCTCCCCCAAGCACGAGAGTGAAATGAAAGGGCCATGCAGCTGTTAGATACCTTGCTAGAGACTGACATGTCTTCTGTCAGGTGTTGGAGTGTCAAAATCTGCAAGGTAAGGGGCATTTGTCATGCAAACAAAACCTCCAATCCCCCCCCCCCCCCCCCGTGTATATATGTATAGGAGGCTTTTGCTTGTACAAACAGTCTGTGGCTTCAAAGGATGCACATGCATTCCTTTGCAGATTTTGGCACTCCCTGCGGATGCCACTGCCTGCCAAGGCCAGGAATTTGGATTTTTCCTTGGAAGTCTGTGGAAGGCAAGCTAATGGAGGAACACCGTTGCAGAAGGAAGTCATTGCAGTGCAAAAGGTATATGGGAAAAGACTGGCATATTTGCAAGCTGGACACACCCTCAAGGCTCAGCAAGGGAGGCTGGGCATCAGCCTGGTTCCCAGGCACCCTGGGCCAAAAGCCAGTGGTGGGATTCAAGTAATTTAACAACCGGTTCTCTGCCCTAATGATTTCTTCCAACCACCAGTTTGCCAAACTGTTCAGAAAGTTAACAACCGGCTCTCCCGAAGTGGTGCGAACTGGCTGAATCCCACCACTGCCGAGAGCCACATAATCAGCAACTGGAGATGCATCACAGACATGAGAAGCAAGCAAAAGGCAAAATTTTCTTGGTAAAACCAAAGTGGAAAGAATTGGACAAGGAACTGCGAGGTATTCTACCACCCCCGGTGTTCAACAAGGGAACCTAAAAAGAGACAGACTTCATCTCTGCACGTCTGCAGAGAAATCTAGGTTATGCAAAGCAGCCACAAATGGCTTTAACCTGTACTTCAAGGATGAAGAGTGTCACAGGAACACATCTGAATGCAATCTTTCGCGGAATCATTGCATTCATTCGAATTGGATCCATATGCAATGACAGCCTTGGTGGGATTCAAATAGTTTAACAACCGGTTCTTTGCCCTAATGACCGGGTGGGTGGGTGGGCGTGGCCATGGTAGTCGTGGCCAGGGTGTGTGACAGGCAGCACTCGGCCTCCTGCACCCCCCTGGGGGCAAAAACGGGTTGCAGGGTGGGATGACGTGTTGCCCTCCTGTGCCCCGTTTTGGTCCTAGTAGGTCTCCCTGCACTTACCGGAAAGCCAAAATAGAGTGTGTGGGGACTCCTGGAAAGGGTGGGGCCAGCCGGCAATTTAACTACCGGTTCTCCTGAACCAGCCCGAACCGGCTGAATCCCACCACTGACAGGCTCTCAAAAGAGTAATGGAATGTAGCCAGGTGGAATCCCCAGGGAAGAGGGGCTATATTCCATAGGATTAAGAGGCAACTCAGCCCAGATATTATGTGAGAGAAAGAAGAGGAAGACAGCCCCTACCTAATAGTTTACAGAATGTATGGCAAGGCAGATAGCGGAGTTCTCAGCCTGGCAAAATTTTGTCTGTAGCCGCGAAATAATACAGAACTCCGCTCGGAAGAATTGTTTTGTGTCATTCTTGGTTTGAGGTCTGAAACAAAGGAATTTATAAACCCCAACCCAATGGTAGATTTGGAAATATCCTTGTACATCACACTGCTGCCCCAAGGGGAAGATAAAGCAGTGTGTCACTAAAAGATAACCCTCAGGGTGCAACCAGTCATTCAGCAACCATTGAGAGTTACGATGCCCTGAAAAGACATGAACTTGCACTCCATCTTGGTCGTCTCCACAATTACAGTTCGGGGGTGCTTGGCAGATGGCTTACGCTAACCACAGTTGCAATGCCCTCTGGTCATATGATTGCCCTTACAATCATGTGTGTGTCAAACTCAAGGCCCGGGGGCCGCATCCAGCCCACAGGGTGCTTAGATCTGGTCCAGAGAGCAACCCTGGAAACAGCAAAGGAACGGCCCACGGTGCTTCTGCCAGCAAAAACGATGTTCGGGAGAGCTGCATGCAGGCCCACCGAGCTCCGTTTTCACTCGCAGAGGGTTGCAGGAGACTGCCACAGCCAGAAATGGAGCTTGGGAGCATGTTTTCGCTGGCAGAAGCACTCAGGCCACAGGCACCCCGATACACATGATGCTGAGCTGGCCACGCCCACCCCCACCATTCACCGCCACCCATTTGCTGCCGCCGCAGCCCATTCGCTGCCGCCGCAGCCCATTTGTCCTGGCCCGTTCGTTGCTGCCACAGTTCACTGCAGCCCATTTGCCGCCGGCGAGACCCATTTACTGGCCTGGTGGGTGATTAGATCTGGCCCACGGGGCTGCCCTGGAAACAGCCAAGGAATGGCCCGTGGTGTCTCTGCCAGTGAAAATGGAGTTCCATTTTCGCTGGCAGAGGGTTGCAGGAGGCAGTCACAGCCGAAAACGGAGCTTCCCCTCCTTCCTTATTTTTCCTTCCTTGCTCTTCCCATCTTCCCTTCTTTTTCTTTGTCTTTCCTCTTTCCCTTTCTCCTTTCCTGTCCCTTCTTGCATGCTCAAATAAATGCAAAAGGGGAAACATTTCCTCTTTTGTTTTTACTTTGCTGTGCTAACCCTCTGCTAGAGAAAATGGAGCTCAAGGGGCCGCGTACAACCCTCCCGGGCCCTGTTTATGACCGTGATAGCCTCTTGAAGCCCTCTGCCGGCAAAAACAGAGCTCCGTTTTTGCTGGCAGAGGCACTGTGAGCCAGTCCTTTGCTGTTTCCAGGGCAGCCCCATGGGCCATATCTAAGCACCCCGCAGGCCGGATCCGGCCTGTGGGCCTTAAGTTTGACACCCCTGGTTTAGATTTACAAGGCTTCTCAACCATGGTCACTTTAAGACGAGTGGATTTTGAACTCCCAGAATTCTGGGAGTTGAAGTCCACTTGTCAAAGCGGCCAAAGTTGAGCAACACTGCTACTGTTCTGACCTAGGCTTCCTGAGAAAGCACAAATCACAATTTTAGTCCCCAAAAACCTCTTTTATTGAGACGGCTGTGAATTACGGTCATTCACAGCCCGTAACGATTCACAAACAGTCTGCGCAGATTCCAACAGACGTCTGCTCGAGTTGACACAGGTTTTCAGGGTAATGTTGATAAGCACCCACCTTTATCTCCCTTGAAACGCTGCCAGAGACCTAATTGCCAATTAGTTTTGCAAGGTCAAGCGTAACAGGACTTGTCAGTAGCACAGAGGACTTGTCAGTAGCACAGAGTCAAACAGGACTTCTCAGAGCTTGAACCAACTATATGAATTAATTGCTTCCTTGATAGGCTCACATCCATTTGCTCCTCTTTTATGTCTTATGGAGGGGCCAATCAACTCCAAACGTTACTCCTTTTTTCTCAATTGTTCTTGCCTTCTGGTAACTCTGCATGCACGCACTGGGAACAGGCTCACACTGTTCTTCTGCCTCACTGATGTCAGATTCCGGAGGCAGCACATAACTACCAGATGGCCCTGCCCACCTCTCTGCCTCTGATGCAGAGCCCTTGTCTGAGCCTTCCCCAGACTCCAGGACTGGCCCATGTTCCTCCCCAAACTCCCCACTGTCCATCTCTGCTGCCAGCTCCGCAGACCACAGGTGGACCACAACAGCCATAGAGGATTTGCACTGTGACAAATATGAGGATGCAAATAGACACTCCTGGATATAAGATAACATTCCTATTTGAAGAGATCAATGAAGTAGTGTACATGGAACAACTATGAGAAGGGGAAAAACCAGTTTTTTTATGGGTAAGGAAGAGGGGGGGGAGGTTTCCACAGAAACACCCTTTGAAAAAGTAAGGCATATTTATGCTGCTAAAGTAAGAGGAAAATATGGTAGAAGAGTCCTTATTATGAAAACATGCATAGACATTGCGCTAATCCGTTACGACAAGAGAATGATGGAAGTGAAATCATGCGGCAATGCAATGAGAACATTTGAGATCAAAAAAAAAAAGTAGGACAAAGCAAATGCTTACTTTGGTTTCCTTTTGGTGTAAAACACCAGCATCATGACAGAGGTTGGAATCTTAGAGTAGCAGGTTGCTGAAAGCAACGTTGGAGAAGCTGCTGCATCATCTAGAAGTAATTGGGTCTCCAGCGAAAAGTGTGGTGTGTGATGCTTCAAAGGGAGAAGAAGCTGAAACTGCATCACCAAGTCCAAAGCGGACTCCTTCTCTTGATGCAGATGACACCACTACCAAGACTCAAGGAGGTTAAAGTACAAAGAAGAGCGATGAGGATAATTAAAAGCCTGGAGACTATGAAAACCAGTTGCAGGAATTGCGTATGGCCAGTCTAGATGAAAGAAGAACAAGGGGTGACATCATATTATTTGAGGGGCTGCCACAAAGAAGAGGGAGATCAACCTATTTTCCAGAGCACCTGAAGGCAAGGCAAGAAACAACGGATGGAAACTAATCAAGGAGAGTAGCAACCAGGAATTAAGGAGAAACATCCTAATGGAGAACAATTAACCAGTGGAATGGGTTGCTTTCAGAAGTTGTGGGTGCTTCATCACTGGAGGTTTTTAAGAAGGGGACTGGACGGCCCCTTGTCTGAAATAGTGTAAGGTCTCCTGCTTGAGCATGGGGTTGGACAAGAAGATCTCCAAGGTTCCTTCCAGCTCTATTCTGATTCAAAGACTAATTGCAAGTCAATCTATCATGGAACACCTTGTCCTGTTAGATGGTAGAACTGTTAGCTGGGTTGGAAGGAAACAACTTGTGTTTCCTTCGTGTGTTAAAAGAGGGATTTGAACTACTATATCTTGGCAAGGTGGATAGATTCTAACCAGGTTAGAAGCAGTGGTGAAATCCAATTTTTTTTTACTACCGGTTCTGTGGGTGTGGCTTGGTGGGCATGGTGTGGCTTGGTGGACGTGGTAGCGGAAGGATACTGCAAAATCTCCATTCCCACCACACTCCAGGGGAAGGATACTGCAAAATTCTCCAGAACCTGCTGGATTTCACCCCTGGGTTAGAAGGTATGGAAAAGATTCAGTGGACATACATATCAAAGAACAGATCATGTATTAAAAAGGAGAGAAAGGAGGAACAACGGAAAACGAGAAGAAGATAGTTATCAATCAATCAATCCGAATAAACCTTGGAGGTCTTCTTGTCCAATCCTCTGCTCAAGCAGAAGATCCTATACCATTTCAGAGAAGTGGCTATCTAGTCTCTTCTTAAAAACCTCCAATGATGGAGCACCCACAATGTCTTGACGGCAATTCATTCCACTGGTTAATTGTCCTCACTGTCAGGAAGTTTCTCCTTAGTTCCAGGTTGCTTCTCTCCTTGATGAGTTTCCATCCATTGCTTCTTGTCCTGCCTTCTGGTACTTCAGAAAATAAGTTGACCTCCTCCTCTTTGTGGCAACCTCTCAAATACTGGAATGCTGCTGTCATGTCACCCCTAGTCCTTCTTTTCTCTAGACTAGCCAAACCCAAATCCTGCAAACCTTCTTCATATGTTTTAGTCTCAAGACAAGAGGTAGTATTCAGCAGATTCTGACCAGTTCTGGAGAACCAGTAGCAGAATTTTTTTTTATTGAAATGTTTTAGAAACAAAAAATAACATTTTTCTTTCCCCCACCCCCCTTCCCACGTCCCCTTACCCCCCCTCCCCTCCTCCTCCCTCCCCCCTCCCCGACTTCCGAGAGCAGAATGCAAGTTATTAGAGAAAAAAAGAAAAACAGTTATAAACTAAATTAACCTACCCATCCATAAACTAACCCCCCCCCAAAAGAAACCTTAACTCCCTTATAGATAACCCAAATTATCGTTACACTCATACGCAATTTGATATCTTCTTGTCTTGTATTTGTTTTGAACATAGTCTATCCATTTTTTCCACTCCAAGAGGTATTTCTCTTGCGTATGATCCTTCAAGTATGCTGAGATCTTTGCCATTTCAGCTAAATGTGTTACTTTCAATGTCCATTCTTCTATCGTAGGCACAAAGTCTTTCTTCCAATATTGAGCTACCAACAGCCTAGCTGCTGATATAAAGTTTAAAATCAATTTAGCTTCTAGTACTGTACGATCAGTTATTATATCCAATAAGAACAACTGTGGAGTAAATTTCAGTCTTTTTTTCAAAATATTTTGAATTACCCACCAAACTTTTATCCAAAATGCTTTGATCTTCTTACAAGTCCACCATATATGATAATAAGTTGCATCATCGGAGTCACATCTCCAACATTTGGGCTGCATATTTGGGTAGCAGAAATTTTGAGTAGCTCGGAGAACCAGTAAACACCACCTCTGACTGGCCCCACCCCCATCTATATTCTGCCTCCCAAGTCCCAGTTGATTGGGAGGAAATGGGGATTTTGTAGTAACCTTCCCCTGCCATGCCCACCAAGCCATACCACCCCCACAGAACCGGTAGTAACATTTTTTGAATCCCACCACTGCTCCAGACCCTTAATCATCCTAGTTGCTTAGTTGCCTACCTTACTACTGAATGAGGCAGGTAATTGCATATAGCTGAAACACTCTTTGGTTTTATGGTGGCTAGGCTATCACTTAGCCTTGACTAATTTTTAGCATTTAAATTACAGCCATTCTCAACCAGAAATCATTTAAAGCCTGGATATATATCTACCCTGTTTTCCCCAAAAATAAGACCCAAGTGGAAAATAAGCCCTAGCATGATTTTTCAGGATGCTCGTAATATAAACACTATCCCAAAAATAAGCCCCACTTAAGATCGTCAGCCAGCCAAACTCATTAAGTACCACATTTCCCCAAAAATAAGACCTAAATGCATTCTCTTGGAGCAAAAATTAATATAAGACCCAGTCTTATTTTTGGGGAAACATGGATACGTCCTACTCATGTGTATATAGTAATGGCATCTGCTGAGTCACTCCGATTTAAGAATGGTGGCTTCAGGATAGCAGACTTAGTTGTGCAGTTTACTCTGCTCATTCCTCTGAACTGGTCAATAAAAAGGGTTCCGAGATATTTATTAGTTTGATTTATTAATTTGATTCTGTATTGAGATATACAGAAATCTAATTGGATTCATATAAAAACCCTACTGAGGATTGTTCATAAGCAAACGCTAAGACACATTGAGAAAGGGATTTCAGTGAATTAACAACCCATTTCAAGATGATGATCAACCTCTTTTGATAAGTACCTTTGAACAGGAAGATCAGGGTTGAATGTGCAACCGATGAAAACCCACATTTGATTTTCTACAGCACTTCACATCAAGTGGAGAAGAATGTAGAGTGAATCTTAATATTCTAACCAACATCGAGACCAACGTTTTAGCAACTCCCTCTCAAACCAACTCCATACAGTAAAGATAAGAAGAATGTTATTAAAAAGAAACCAAGGCGATACTCACAGATATATTTCCTTTTGTGTGAGTGTTTGTGTCCTTTCTTTTTCTTCTTTTTCTTCTTCTTTTCTACCTCTGTTTCTATGTTTGGCTCCATAAGCACCAGGGGAGTTCACACTTTTTTAAGCCTCAGCTGACAAGATAGAAGTCACTCCTTTTACTAAAACAATAGACAATAGTATGCCGGTCAAAGGCCGTTTTTGCAGCTTCTATCTTTAAATGTCTCAGAACATTCTTTAAATGCTCTGTCTTAAAGGGGGATTTAAGAGGCTGCTATTAATGGACTAAAGGTTAAAGAGCCCCCAACCTCTCCTGCAATTTACAAATCAGTGGCAGGAACACAGTCTCTAAACTCCCTGAAATTATATAAAGAAGCTGCAATCCTAACTTTAAGGCAAATATAACTAGAGTTACATTTGCCCAATCCAGAATCACTTGGGATTTTGGACCAGTACCAAAATCAAATAAACAAACTCACTTTTTGGAAGTAAAGCCTGTTGAATGCCAGAGGACTTACTTCAAAGTAAGCAAATTTGGTCACTCATATGTAATCAAGAGACAAGGTTTGGTGTTATACCTCTATAACTTTTGCTTTAGGGTGATCAGTCCCCCAAATGGGCTTTATAATTTGCAGGCTGAAATTCTCAATTTACGTAGCTGAGAGTACCCCAAATGAATGCTACAGGTAGCAAGGATCATTGGAAAGTAAGTATGTAACGCATCAGGCTAGAATTGCTAGTAGGCTTACTTGAAAGCAAATACCAGGAGCTTGTTGTCAATTTGGATGAAGGACCAGTCTTGACATTTAGAATAATTTGGAGCAAATTATCATCTGTCTATGGTGTTAAAAAAATGGTTCTAACCTGGGCTGTTACAAAGTAAGTGGTTAAGCCAAGCTCTACACTAGATCCATTGCTTTAACATTTTGCAAATATCAGTTATAGTTGTAACCTTCCCCACCAAAAACAAAAAACAAAAAAAGCCCACCCCATATAATGCATAAAACTAAGGTTTAAATAAGGTTTTAGAAGCTATGGTTCTTCTCTTTCAAGCATGAAATCATTTATAGGTGAGGCTTCGGAGAACTTGTCAAGGCTACTCCCTTGGGTTACAGTGAGAGTAGAAGGGGGGTGGAGGATAAAAATACAACATTTTGAGCATGAGAAACTGTGAGTTGACAAAACTCTCATGAGGGTATATCCCTGGGATGGTGCATACTTTGAATTCGGGATTTTCTACATACAGTCTCCAGCAGGGGTCAAATCCAGCAAGTTCTGACAGGTTCTGGAGAACCAGTAGTGGATATTTTGAGTAGTTCGGAGAACCGGAAAATACCACCTCTGGTTGGCCCCAGAGTGGGGCGGGAATGGGGATTTTGTAGTATCCTTCCCCTGGGGTGGGGAGGGAATGGGGATTTTGCAATATCCTTCTCCTGGAGTGGGGAGGGAATGGAGATTTTGCAGTATCCTTCCCCTGGAGTGGGGAAGGAATGGAGATTTTGCAGTATCCTTCCCCTGGATTGGGGAGGGAATGGGGATTTTGCATCAGTACAATCGAGTGGGTTTGGAAGTATTTCACAAGGAAAGCTGTGCACTCTTCTGTGCACAATAGAATTCCCTATGCTACTAGGCTCAAAATTTTCGGTTTGGATAACTTGGAACTGCGTCTCTTGAGGTCAGACCTAGGTATTGCATACAAAATTACACGTGGTCATGTTTAACTGTAAATGACTTTTTTTGTTTTAATCGCACTAATGCGCATGCTAACAACTGCTTGAAACTCAATGTAAATAGTTCCAAACTTGACTGTAAAAAATACGATTTCTGTAACGGAGCTGTCGAAGTCTGGAATGGCCTACCTGATCCAGGTGTCTCAGCTACAAATTTTCAGTTTCAGTCACAAATTGACTTCTGTGGACCTCACTTCAAACGTAAGTGGTCAGTAGAAGGGGCTTGCATAAGTCCACTAACGTGCCTATCGCCCCTGTCCTTATATTTTATTTGCAATATCCTCTCCTAGGGGAAGGACATTGAAAAACCTCCATTCCTACCCCACTCCAGGGGAAGAATATTGCAAAATCTCCATTCCCACCCCACTCCAGGGAAAGGACATTGCAAAATCTCCATTCCCTCCCCTCTCCTGGGGGAAGGACATTGCAAAATCTCCATTCTCACCCCACTCCAGGGGGAGGACATTGCAAAATCTCCATCCCACCCCACTCCAGGGGAAGAATATTGCAAAATCTCCATTCCCACACCATTCCAGGGGAAGAATATTGCAAAATCTCCATTCCCGCCAGAGGTGGTATTTGCCGGTTCTCTGAACTACTCAAAATTTCCCCTACCGGTTCTCCAGAACCTGTAAGAACCTGCTGAATTTCACCCTGTGGTATACCCATCACCACTGTAGCTAAGTGCCCCACCTTGTCTGAAGTGAACCAGCTCAACATGTGATGTGATGTGATGTGATGTGATAAAATAAAATAAAGTAAAATAAAATAAAATAAAATAAAATAAAATAAAATAAAATAAAATAAAATAAAATAAAATAAAATAAAATAAAATAAAATAAAATAAAATAAAATAAAATAAAATAAAATAATAAGCATTCCCTCCCTAACAGTTCACAGAGTACATAGTAGATGCAGACAGTAGAGTCCTCTCTCTGGCAAGATTTTCTCTATAGGTGTGAAACAATTAAGCACTCACCTCAGTAGCAGTAATTGCGAGAGGGATCTTGGAGTCCTAATGGACAATCATTTAAATATGAGCCAGCCATGTGCTGCAGCTGCCAAAAAAGCCAACGCAGTTCTAGGCTGCATAAACAGAGGGATAGAATCAAGATCACGGGAAGTGTTAATACCACTTTATAATGCCTTGCTCCAACCACAATTGGAATATTGCATCCGGTTTTAGTTACCACAATATAAAACAGATGTGGAGACTCTAAAAAGAGTGCAGAGAAGAGCATCAAAGAGCATTAGGGGACCGGAGCAGGGGTGAAATGCTCCTGGTTCGGACCGGATCTCCTGATCCGGTAGAGCGATGGCAGCAGGTGGTTTGGTGAACCGGTAGCAAAAATCCCTGCCCCCCCCCCAAACCCAGCTGAGCTGCGTGATCATCAGAAGCTTTTTTTTTATTTTTAAAAGCATTTTTTCTTCAGCCGATAAAATGATTTTAATAGTTAAAAAAAAAGCCTCTGATGATCACGTGGCTCAGCTGGGATTGCCAGAGCCTTTTAAAAACATTTTTTCTACAACCTCTTCAGCCAAGGAGGTTGTAGAAAAAATGCTTTTAAAAGGCTCTGACGATCCCAGCTGAGTTGCCTGATCATCAGAGGCTTTTTTTTCTTTCAAAAGCAAAAAAAAATGCTTTTAAAAGAAAGCAAAAGCCTCTGACGATCAGGCAACTCAGCTGGGATCGTCAGAGCCTTTTAATGTAGAAAAAAAATGCTTTTAAAAGTTAAAAAAAAAGTTGGCCACGCCCACCCAGTCACATTACCCACCACCACCACCAAGCCACGCCCACAGAACCGGTAGTAACAAATTGTACATTTCACCACTGGAGTGGAGGCTAGAACATATAAAGAACAGTTGCTGGAATTGGGCATGTCTAGTTGAATGAAACTTGTTAACTTGTTCGTGCAAGCAAAACATCTGCTTTTTTTGCAAGTTTTATCTGTGTATGTGTGTGTGCGTGTATTACTGGGGGTCTAATTCAGGCTATCCTGTTGCCTGATCCTTGGTTGCTAATACAGTATGTTATTAAAGGGCACATGTACCGTTAACAGGAAAACAAGTTTCTTCTTTTTAAAAAAAACTTGTTTTTTAAAATGCAAACCAACAAGTAAGTATACAGATATTAATAAACCAATGGAATAGTGCACAGTGTTGTGGCTGATAATAGGTATTTGCTGAATTAATGGCAAAAAGATAATTCCTTGAAGCAGTGGTGAAATCCAATTTTTTTTACTACCGGTTCTGTGGGCGTGGCTTGGTGGGCATGGTGTGGCTTGGTGGGCGTGGCAGGGGAAGGATACTGCAAAATCTCCATTCCCACCTCACTCAAGGGGAAGGATATTGCAAAATCTCCAATCCCTCCCCACTTCTGTGGGAAGGATATTGCAAAATCCCCATTCCCTCCCCAGTCCTGTGGGAAGGATATTGCAAAATCTCCATTCCCATCCCGCTCCAGGGAAAGGATACTGCAAAGTCTCCATTCCTACCCCATTCTGGGACCAGCCAGAGGTGATATTTGCCAGTTCTCCGAACTGCTCAAAATTTCTTCTACCGGTTCTCCAGAACCTGTCAGAACCTGCTGGATTTCAGGTGTCTTGAAGTATTATCTGTTCCTTCTGGAGAAAAATGTGTAATTTGCTTCCAAGCAGGCAAATGTAATTCAGAACCAGGATTAAAGGTTCCCCCCCCCCCCAGCAGGCAGGAATTTCCACCCGCCTTCATGACACGTGTGATTTCTGGCTGAAGGAAGATGAGTCAGATCCATGGAATTGCTTTCAGGGAAAAACAAAAACTCCTTGCCAAAGTAATATGAGGACAGCGTGATTTATATGGTGATTCGTTTCTCCTGTCCTTGAAGTCTCAACACACAAGAGATCTACATCAGAACCAGAGATCGGATTACCTGATTCCCTGTGAGTTAATTCATGTGAAGATTCTGAGAATAATACATCTGTTGGGTGTGCTCCACCTCAAAACAAAAAAACAAAACAAAACAAAACAACAAAACAAAACAAAACAAAACAACACAACACAACACAACACAACACAACACAACACAACACAACACAACACAACACAACACAAAACAAAACCTACAAAGACAGTGATGTACTACAGGTACAGAGGTGGTATTCAGGCCAGGGGTGAAATGCTCCTGGTTCGGACCAGATTGCCCGATCCGGTAGCAATGGTGGCTGGTGGTTCGGAGAACCGGTAGCAAAAATCCCTGCCCAACCACATGCCCAGCTGAGCCGCGCGATCATCAGAGGCTTTTTTTTTTTTTTACTTTTACAAGCATTTTTTCTACAACCTCTTTGGCCGAAGAGGTTGTAGAAAAAGATGCTTTTAAAAGCCTCTGACGATCCCAGCTGAGTTGCCTGATCATCAGAGGCTTTTAAAAGCATTTTTTTTTCCCTGCAACCTCTTCAGCCAAAGAGGTTGTAGAAAAAAATGCTTTTAAAAGGTTAAAAAAAGCCTCTGACGATCACAGCTGAGCAGTGCAATCATCAGAGGCTTTTATTTTTAAAATCAATGCTTTTAAAAATAAAAAAAATGTGATTTATTATATTTTACTATTAGGGGTTCGTTTTTGGTATACAATTAGTAATATTAATATTGATGGATTTGAGGAAGGCATGATATTTTTTAATTGGGTTTAAATATTATAAGTATGGTACTGATTGATAATCTGTTTTTTTAGTTAATCGGTGTATCTAGGATAAAATTATTTGATTTGGATATGGATATGATTTATTATATTTTATTATTAGGGGGATTGATTTTGGTATATAATTAGTAATATTAATATTAATGGATTAGAGAAAGGCATGATATTTTTTAATTGGGCTTAAATATTGTAAGTATGGTATTGATTGATAAATGAATATTGATGGCTGATGGTTGCTTAATGAGGTAAATCTTATTATTAGTCTTTTTTATTACAATATTGTTAATTTTAGGGAAAAAAATCATTACTTCTAGGTTTATTTGTTATATTACTTTGTTATATGTACTTTTTTTTTTTTAACTTGTAGCGGAAGTCAAGGGGGGATGGGGGGAAATGGGTTGGGGAGGGGGGAGGTATGGGGGGAAGGGGGGTTTGGGGGGGAAATGGAAAAATTTTATATTTTAAAACTTTTTCAATAAAAAAAAGTAAAAAAAAGATTGCAGGCCACAGCTGATCACACACTGTTCCACTTATCGCACGCCTCCTTTTTGGCATGTACTACGTGCGTGCACCTCGCATTTGATGCATGGTCTGCACTGCGCATGTGCACCAGCAAACTGGTAGTAAACTGGTTCAGATTTCACCACTGGTTCAGGTGAACTAGTAATGGCGACCTGCGGCCCCCATGCTATGCCTTCTTATTTAGCCACATTTTCTAAGCCTTATGCATGCGTGCAAGCTGCGTGCGCTAGCGAAGCTCGCATTTTCGGTGCACGGCGAACCAGTGGTAAAATCATGTGAAACCCACTTCTGTACAGGTAGTCCTCGACTTACAATGGTTCATTTAGTGACCGTTCAGAGTTACAGCGGCACTGAAAAGAATGACTTCTACATGCGTAGAAGCAAGGAGATATTGGACTAAAGATACACACGTGGTTAGAAAAAAATGATAAAGAGATATATTGATTTTAAACCAGAGATATTTTTATTAGGTATCGTACCGGAGATATATAATAAAGAAGTGCAATATTTAATCGTAAATCTCTTGAGAGCAGCCAGAATTGTATTTGCTAAAAACTAGAAAGGAGAAAAGTTACCGAACGATGAAGAAATTATTAAGAAAATGATGGATTGTGCTGAAATGAGCAAATTGACATTTGAAATAAGAGAACACGAAGATAGACAATATTATTTGATATGGGATTTATTTTATCAATGGATGGAGAATAAGAATTGGAAATAATTATGATATAAATGATGTTGAAACATTTTGAAAATAAGTGAAAATGCTTAGTGATAAATTGAAGAGGAGGAGGAGCACAAAAAAATATCACCGACTGTTAAACTATCTTTGATTGTATAGAATGATAATGGTTTTTATATTGTTTTGTTTTGTTTTGTTTTTTGAAAATAAAATTTTTTATTAAAAAAAAAAGAGTGAATTATGACAATTTTTCACAGTTACGACCGTTGCAGTATCCCCGTGATCATGAGATCAAAATCCAGATGCTTGGCCACTCGTTCATACTTATGACGGTTGCAGTGTCCCAAGGTCACGCGATCCCCTTTTGCAATCTTCTGACAAGCAAAGTCAAAGGGGAACTTAACAACCAGGTTACCAACTTACCAACTGCGGTGATTCACTTAACAACTATGGCAAGAAGGTTCATAAAATGGAGCAAAACTCACTTTGAGAAATCCGGGAGAGAGGAAAGTTGTGTTGTGCTAACACAAATCTGCCTCTGTGATGTTGCTTCAATTTGTTGCCTTGATCAGTTGATTAACTGAACCAACCCAGTGATGCCCTTGACGTGATGGCCCGGTGCCTGGAAGTGGTATGGGTCTGGATGGATAGAAACAGACTTCGACTCAACTCTGCCAAGACCGAGTGGCTGTGGGTACCGGCATCTCAGTTCACAGGAGAGGTTCCATTGTTGGCTATAGGGGGTGAAGTTTTACCCCCTGTAGACAGGGCACGCAACTTGGGTGTCCTCCTGGACTCATGGTTGAGTCTAGAAGATCATATAACGACCATGACCAGGGGGGCATACGCCCAAATCCATCTGGTGCATCAGTTGCTCCCCTACTTGGACCGAGATGTCCTACGCACAGTTACTCATGCGCTAGTCACCTCATGTATTGACTATTGTAACGCTCTCTACATGGGGCTGCCCTTGAGGACCACTCAGAGGCTTCAGCTGGTACAAAATGCAGCCGTGCGGGTTGTGATGGGAGAATCCCGATATTCCCATGTTACACACCTCTCCTGCGTGACTTACATTGGTTGCCGGTTGCCCTTCAGGTGAGATTCTTCTGGTGATGACCTATAAAGCTCTACATGGCTTAGGCCCAGGATATTTGGCGGACCTGCAGCCAGTAACGACATCCCATCACCCGGTCCGCGCCCATAGAGAGCGCCTACTCAGGGTGCCGTCAGCTAGACAGCGTCGGCTGGCGGTCCCCAGGGGTAGAGCCTTCTCTGTGGGTGTGCCCACCCTCTGGAATCAACTCCCCTTGGAGCTCCGGTTGGCTCCTGGCCTTCGCACCTTCCGCCGCGAATTAAAAACTTGGTTATTCAAATTCCCCAGCCTGGACTGACAGGGTTTTTATCGGTTTAATTAGGTATTTTAACTCCATACGATGGTTTTGTGGATTTTATTGTTGTGAGCTGCCCTGAGTCCTTTAGAGATAGGGTGGCATATAAGCTAAATAAAATAAAAATAAATAAATAAAATTAATGTGTCCTCCCAAATCCTCCGTTATTACAGTATACTTTTGGGTTGTTTGATTGATTGTGGGTGAAACGTCAAGTAGAACCTATATCGTGTCTCCCTGAAAATAAGACCCTGTCTTATATTTTTTGAACCCCGAAATAAGCGCTTGGCCTTATTTTGGGGGAGGTCTTGTTATTTTGGGGCGTGTGAAGCAAGAGGGAGCTCCTCTTGCCATCTTACCTGATTTCCAGCTCTGCATTTAAATATTTTCAGGGAGGGCTTATTTTCGAGGGGAGGCTTATTTTAGCGGAAGCACTCAAAAGCCCAATTAGGTTTATTATCAGGGGATGTCTTATTTTCAGGGAAACAGGGTAGACAATACAATAAGCTACAATTCATAAGTTATTTTCATCTTAGCCGATTATTTAATTGCCTTCCATCCTTTCTAAGGTGGGTAAATTGAGGACCCAGTTTGTGGGGGCAATAAGCTGACTTTGTATAAATGTACAAAAGTATGAAGGCTATTGCTTAACGCATTGTAAGCCGCCCTGAGTCTTCAGAGAAGGGCGGCATATAAATCAAATTTTTAAAAAAAGCCAGTGTAGTGTAACTGCTCATAGAAGAAAGCTGAATTTGGAGAATGGTGAGATTACTAAGGCAGTCAAAACAAATTGTGTTGCTCAACTGGTTTTAAGTAATATCCAAAAATACCAAACCTTTCGACCTTGTTCATTTTGTACTTTACATCGAGCTGCAAGTAGATTCTAGGTGGGATCATTGTTTTGAGAATCTAAATCCAGTTAGTATCGTAGTTACGTTTAAACAGTGTGGTCTTGATGTGATGTTACTTATTGGAGGCTTAAGCATTTAGGAAGTAATTTAATACCGTATACATCCTCATTCCATAGGGCCACCTCCTATGATTTCTGGCAACCAAATCAAATACAGGATAGCAGTTACTGAACAAGTTCAAACTAGCATTCAGAGGCAATTGTGGGACTGAGGAATCTGTTGATGTCCAAATTAAAAGACTTAAAAGGAGGTGGTGGTTTAGCAACTAAGACGCTGAGCTTGTCAATCGAAAAGTCGGCAGTTCAGCGGTTCGAATCCCTAGTGCCGTGTAAAGGGGTGAGCTCCTGTTACTTGTCCCAGCTTCTGCCAACCTAGCAGTTCGAAAGCAGGTAAAAAATGCAAGTAGAAAAATAGGGACCATTGATGGGAAGGTACGAGCATTCCATGCACCTTTGGTGTTGAGTCATGCTGCCACATGACCACAGAGACGTCTTCGGACAGCACTGCCTCTTCAGCTTTGAAACGTAGATGAGCACCGCCCCCTAGAGTTGGGAACGACTAGCACATATGTGCGAGGGGAACCTTTACCTTTACCTTTAAAAGGCTTAAAAGACAAATACTGTTTTGTAGAATGACGGAAAGCTTAATTAAGCAAGTTCATCAGCAGAGGGCAGCAGGCACCCGATCTCAAAAAGGGAAAGCTGAGTCAGAGCTGAATAAGCAGTTGGTGAAAAATCAAAAGACAGTAAAGGAAGGAGAGAAAGCAAGTAATAGTAAACTACTTTTGGGCTGTTATAAAAAAAATGACACCACTAGATGGACAGGTAGTCCTTGGCTTACAGCAGTTCATTTAGTGACTGTTCAAAGTTACAACGGCAGTGGAAAAAATGGCTTATGACTTCTTTTTCACATTTTTTCCACATTAGGAGAAACCCTCCCATACTACTACCTCTTACAATACTAGACCACACAGATCAACAGTAGAGACCTTCAAATTTCTAGGTTCTGTCATATCTCAAGACCTAAAATGGACACCTAACACCAAAAACGTCATCAAAAAAGCACAACAAAGAATATTCTTTCTGCACCAACTCAGGAAGCTCAAACTGCCCAAGGAGCTGCTGATCCAGTTCTACAGAGGAATTATCCAGTCTGTCATCTGCACCTCTATAACTGTCTGGTTTGGCTCTGCAACCCAACAAGACAGACACCGACTTCAGAGGATAATTAGAACTGAAGAAAAAACAATGGCTACCAACTTGCCTTCCACTGTGGATCTGTATACTGCACGAGTCAAAAAGAGGGCTGTGAAAATATCTACAGACCCCCTCACATCCTGGACATAAATTGTTTCAACTTCTACGCTCAAAACGACGCTATAGGGCACTGCACACCAGAACAACTAGACACAAGGACAGTTTTTCCCCGAACGCCATCACTCTGCTAAACAAATATTTCCCTCTAACTGTCAAACTATTCACTAAGGTTATTGGTCTTCTCATCGTTCCTGTTGCCCATCTCCTCCCACTTGTGACTGCATGACTGTAATTTTGTTGCTTATATCCTTGCAATTTGGGGGGGAGATTGTTTCCTTGTATGATTTGATTGCTTATTGTACTCTATGTCTGTCACTGGGTGTTGTGCCTTGTGATTCTTGACGAATGTATCTTGTCTTTTTATGTACCCTGAGAGCGTATGCACCAAAAACAAATTCCTTGTGTGTCCAATCACACTTGGCCAATAAAGAATTCTATTCTATTCTATTCTATTCTATTCTATTCTATTCTATTCTATTCTATTCTATTCTATTCTATTCTATTCTATTCTATTCTATTCTATTCTACTCTACTCTACTCTACTCTACTCTACTCTACTCTACTCTACTCTACTCTACTCTACTCTACTCTACTCTATTCTATTCTATTCTATTCTTATTCCATTGCATATTCTATTCCAGTGATGGCGAACCTATGGCACGGGTGCCACAGTGGCACGTGGAGCCATATCAGTGGGCACACGAGCTCAGCTCTGGCACGCATGCGTGGGCCCACCAGAAGTCAGGAAACATGCCATTTCTGGCCTCCAGAGGGCCTCTAGGGGAGGTGGAGAAGGCTGTTTTTGCCCTCCCCAGGCTCCTAGAAAGGCTCTGGAGCCTGGGGAGAGCGAAAAATGGGCCTACTGGGCCCACTGTGCCATCATGTGCTGAAAGCAGGGGGAGCATGAGGTGGGGGGGGGGAATAGAATTATGGATGTGGGCACACATGCGTGTGTCCTCCCCGCCCCCCCCCCACGTCTGGCACGCGATGGCAAAAAGGTTAGCCATCACTGTTCTGTTCTATTCTATTCTATTCTATTCTATTCTATTCTATTCTATTCTATTCTATTCTATTCTATTCTATTCTATTCTATTCTATTCTATTCTATTCCATTCCATTCCATTCCATTCCATTCCATTCCATTCTATTCTATTCTATTCTATTCTATTCTTATTCCATTGCATAGTCTATTGGGTGGGGCAAAAGCCCTACTAAGCAGGTTTACACAAAAGTATGAAGGCTATTGCTTAACGCATTGTAAGCCACCCTGAGTCTCCGGAGAAGGGCGGCATATAAATCGAACCAATAAGCAAACAAACAAACAAATATTCTATTCTATTCTATTCTATTCTATTCTATTCTATTCTATTCTATTCTATTCTATTCTATTCTATTCTATTCTATTCTATTCCATTCCATTCCATTCCATTCCATTCCATTCCATTCCATTCCATTTCCATTTCCATTTCCATTCCATATTTTCTATTCTATTCTATTCTATTCTATTCTATTCTATTCTATTCTATTCTATTCTATTCTATTCTATTCCATTCCATTCCATTCCATTCCATTCCATTCCATTCCATTCCATTCTATTCTATTGACTGTTGCAGCATCCCCATGGTTATGTAATTAAAATTCGGACACTTGGCTACTGGCTCGTTTTTATGATGGTTGAAGAGTCCCGGGGGGCGGGGGGGTGTCACATGATTCCCTCTTGCGGCCTTCTAACAGGCAAATTCAACGGGGAATCCAGATTCACTTAACAACGGTATTGCTAACTTAACAACGGCAGTGATCCGCTTAAGAACTGTGGCAAGACAGGGCAAAAGTCACTTAATGACTCGTTTAGCAACAGAATTTTTGGGCTCAGTTGCAATCGTACATTTAGGACTACCTTAATGATTCAGGAAGCCTCTCCTTCAATTTGTTTATTACTTTTTAGTTAAATTTATTTGCCACCCATCTCTCTGTGGGACTACTATGGATGGCTTACAACAATAAAATGGGGAGGGGGGAATTATTAAAAAAAAATATAAACATAGCAATAGCAAAGGAATAAAACAATGAAAGTGGAATTAAAAAGAGGAGTGGAGGGGGGAGCAGGAAGTGGGGGAGAGGGGAGGTGGGGGTCAGGTAATTAGCCCAGCAACCATCTCCAGCGATGTACTTTCCCCAAGCCCAGATGTCTGCAACTTTAAATACTCAAAGAGCCATTTGGACCTGTTTCCCACAGAAAAGAAAAAACCGGGAGCCACAAAACCTGAGTGGGCGTGGCCAACTCAATGTCACTCACTTCCACCAGTCACATGACCCTCCCTAGCCATGCCTACCCAGCCGGTCATTAGGGCAGAGAACCAGTTGTTAAAAAACACCAGGAACCACAAAATCCTTTTGACATATCTCTCTCCCCTCCCTCCCTCCCTGTATCTCTCTATGTCTCTCTCTCTCTCTCTCCCCCTCTGTAACTATGTCTCTCTCTCTCTCCCCTCTCTGTATCTCTCTGTCTCTTTTCCTCTCTCTGTCTCTCTGTCTCTCTCTCTCCCCCTCTCTCTGTATCTCTGGCCTGGCTGCTTCTCCATCCCCCGCTGTCACCCTTACCTTCTCAGGCCAGGCGAGGAGTGACTGGGAGGGGAGGGTGAGGGTGGGGCCAGCTAGTGGTGGGATCACCTGACAGGGAGCCACAGCAGTGGGCCCAAAGAGCCGCATGTGGCTCCGGAGCCGCAGGTTGCTGACCCTTGCCCAAGCCAAAGAGCAGAGCCAGGCTTCTAGGCCCTTGTGGAAGGATAGGAAGGTGGGGGCAAACCACCGGGGGTGGGTGGGCAGGATATTCCACAGGGCAGGAGCAACAGCAGAGAAGGCCGCCCTCCTGGATCCTATCAGTTGGAGTTCCTTGATGACAGGATCCACAGGAGTCCTTGTCCTGGGAACCACTTTTGTATGTTGCAAATCATGAAATGTGCACTTGATGTGATGAGCTGTGCAAGAGCAGAGGAGGGACACTTGGCAACCCACAGTTCTCCCAGGAGGAGGCCCAGATTAAGACACCACTGAGTCCCGAACTGGATGGGGGAGGTGGGAAGAGGTTCGGGGCAGGGGTGAAATCTAAAATTTCTTACTACCGGTTCTGCAGGCGTGGCATGGTGGGGAGGGTAATGTGACTGGATGGACATGGCTTTTTTTTTTTTTACTTTTAAAAACATTTTGTAAAAAAATGTTTTCAAAAGGCTCTGAAGATCCCAGGTGAGTTCCCTGATCGGCAGAGGCTTTTTCAAAAAAGCCTCTGCCGATCAGGGAACTCACCTGGGATCGTCAGAGCATTTAAAAGAAAAAAAGGGTTTTGTTCTTATAAATGTCTTTGATGAGCCGCACGATTATCAGAGGCTTTTTAAAATTACTTTTAAAAGCATTTTTTCGGCCGTAGTTGTAGAAAAAATGCTTTTAAAAGTAAAAAAAAAAAGCCTCTGATGATTGTGCAGCTCAGCTGGCTATGGGGGTGGGGTGGGGTGGGGTGGGGCGGGGCGGGGATTTTTACTACTGGTTCTCTGAACCACCCGCCTCCATCGCTATCGGATCGGGCGATCTGGTCTGAACCGGGAGCATTTCACCCCTGGTTCGGGGTAAGCACCCCCTCTAGAACAGGGGTGTCAAACTCAAGGCGCGCGGGACGGATGCCCCGCAGGGCCAACCTGGAAACAGTGAAGGACTGGCCCACGCAGGTGCCCCTGACACAAGTGACATTGAGGTGGCCACCCCCACCCTGGCCACCCCCACCCTGGCCCCTGGAGGTCAAACATAACCCTAATGTGGCCCTCAATGAAATCGAGTTTGACACCTCTGCCCTAGAATCTCTCGGGATATATCTAGTCCCTTAAGAGGGTTATAGCTTTCATTTAGCAAGATTCTGTCCATTAGCTGTAAGCAATTAAAAGGATTGGATTTGGTTGGACCTAGCTGTCTCGTCTCTGGGATCTGACATTTAGTCTCGCTAATCCTCACATAACATCCCAACGCTGTCACGTTTTAAGTTACTGCAGTTTGGCTGCTAATGGTATTCCTGTGCCACGTGTCATTGTAAATGTAGTGTCAACTCGCACAACATCCCTGGCCTGCTCTTGAGTTGCCATATGCAAGGGGGACTGGGAAATCAACAAAGCAGCACGGCAGCCAAAAACAGAAGTGCATTCCAGACATATCTCTTTCAAGGCTGTCTCCCAGGGTTACCCACAGTGGCTGGAGGGGAGTGATCTCTACAACCCGCGAAATGGCTCCATTGTTGAATGTGATTGATGACACACCCTGGGGGAGGGGAAACAGGGTCATAATTGGGGGATAAATTACGTGGGGTCAGAGTTGGCTTTACTTGGAACGTGCCAACATAAAGCTCCTAATAAATAACTGGATTTTTTTTGAAGCTTGGCTCAAGGCTCATGATTTAATTAGTGTTGTGGCCCGCCAGCGGCCAGCAGAGCTGGTAGCACATTCGGACAGTGAGGAGTTGGGGAGGAACATGGGCCAGTCCTGGAGTCTGGGGAAGGCTCAAACAAAGGCTCTGAGTCGGAGGCAGAGGGAGGGCCAAGGCTACCTGGTAATTCTTTGCTGCCTCAGGAGTCTGACATCAGCAAGGCAGAAGAACAGCGTGAGCCTGTTCCCAGTGTGCACATGCACAGTGCTGCCAGGAGACAGGAACAATTAAGGAAACAGGGTCGACTTGGGAGTAAGGCTTGGAGATGATTGGCCCCTCCATAAGACATAAAAGAGAAGAGAATGGGATGTGAGCTTTTGCAGGAAGCAATTAGTTCATCTGGCCGATTCAAGATTTGAAAATTCTGTTTGTGACTCTGTGCCAAGTTTGGCCTTGCCCTGTGTCTGGAAATTAGCTCTTTGGCAGCATTCCACATGAGATAGGTGGGTGTTGACAACTTTCCTCTGAAAGACTGTTTATCAAGCCTTGAGGACTGTAAATGAAAGTAGTTTACAGCCGTATGAATTAAAGAGATTTGCCAGGACTAGGTTTGTGCTATTTACTTTCTAAGGAAGCCTAGGTCAGAACAATTAGGGCATCCTAATTGTTACCCTGACATGTAGCTTTTCTGAGACCATATGCTACCCCTGGTTCTTTAGAAGAAAGTGTTGGGACGATTTTGTTGTGGTCTGCCAGCAGCCTGCAGATATGGCAGCAGAGTCGGACAGTGAGGAGGCTGGGGAGGACCATGGGCCAGTCCTGGAGTCTGGAGAAGGCCCAGACAAGGGCTCTGCATCGGAGGCAGAGATGGACCCAGGACCATCTGGAAGCGATGCGCGGCTTCCAGAGTTGGACAGCAGAGAGGCAGAGAAACAGGAGGAGCCTGTTCCTAGTGCACACATGCACAGAGCTGCCAGAAGATAAGAGCAGCTGAAGCAAAAAGGACGACTCAGGAGTAAGGCCAGAAGATGATTGGCCACTCCCATAAGGCTTAAAAGAGCAGCAACCAGCCGTTGGGTTCTTTGTAGAAAAGCAACGTTGATTCCCGTGCTTCTTGTCAGCGTCTCTTGAACTTTGTGGGGGTTTTGCCAAAAAAAGCCTTTGGCAAGTCGCCAAAGACATCAAGGGTTGGTGATAAGGCCGATGGACTGGTTATAAAGAATTTGTTTTGGACTAAGCTGAGAATGAACTAATTCTCAGCTGTTTTAATAAAATAAGTTTGTTCTGGACTGAATTGTGTTTGGTAATCACTACTTGGGCCTCAGTCTCAACAGATTTTGTCATTCCGATACAGCAGAATCTCTCAACTCCAGCAAAGGCTGAATTTTGCTTTGGGTTTTTGATCAGCTGACGTGAAGGGAGGCAGCAAAATATTCAAACAGGTTGAATAGCATTCAACCTGTTCTATTGCGGTGGGCTTGGAAAGGGCTATTCTAGAGCTCGTGAAGTCAACTAATAGAAAAAAGATGAACGCAGAGAGACTTTTTTTGCTTTTATTAGACAGTGACTGAGATGAAAGTGCATCGTTTAGTTAAATGTCAGATTTTATTGAATGCTTCAATAGTTTAACACAAGACATACAAAACAATATAAATTAAATCCATGTTCACGTTGGAACTAATCCCATCTTTACTTACACAACATCTGTGCTTCAAACCGTTACATAAAAGGAATATTCAAGTCTTCAAACATTACCGTGTTTTGGTGGGGTGGGGGTGGAAATCAAAATCAAAATGTCTGTGCCATATATCAAAGTCAGCAACTTTAACCCGGTTACTATTCCCTTGCTTTGGTTTTGTTCAGCAAAACAGTAACTACGTTTAGCCTCTAACTAAGGAAACAAGAGCTGCAGAAGTTCCTTGTTTTCTGGTCAGATAACCTCAAGCCAAGTGAGGCCACTTGTGACTGAAAGAGAGCCCTCCACCACGATGGCAGTGACATGTTTTGGTCTGTAAAAACTTGGTTTTAGTCAGATGGTCAAGTGATAACCCTGTGTTGGACTTGGAATCTAGACCAAATTTAGCAAATCAGAACAAATATCAATCAGACAGTAGGGCCAAGATAACTTGCAAATTTCCTCCTGAGAAATACTTGTGTTTTCAGGTTCTTAACACCCCCATTTTCTTCCTCCTAACTCATAGCAAGACATCCCTGCCCAATTCAACACATGGCAGCCAGCTTTGTGGTCACAGATACTCTTTGCTTTGGTGGGCAATGAGGACAGAGGTCCACCATTACTTAAAGTTACTCTTAGGAAGCGGAAAAAAAGGGAATCCCAGAATGGCTACACAGATACTCTGAAATTCACAGAAACTAGTGACGGCATAATGAGAATATGCCAATATTAATTTAATTAAATATCTGTCAAGTGCTGGGACAATAGCAGAATATATGACAGTTCTTAACAGACTAGCTAATGGATGGAGAGAACAGCAGGAAAACCTTAACTACTCAACCAAGGGCCTTAGTCTAATACAAAGTTACTGCCGACTGACATCATTTTAAGTTCATGAGGTACTCCCGATTTACAAAATGACACGTGCAAGATTTTGAAACTGTCAGTCTTACCCTTACTACTTTTCTACTCTGAGTATGAACAAAAAGGCAAAATAAAGAGAATCCTGCTCGGAAAAATTAAAACAAAACCAATGGTAACGTCGGAGTAAATATTGCTCCTCTTAAAGTTAAAAATTAACCATCAAATCTGATGTTTCAAACAGGAGACATCAACAGTGTAACAAATGTGTTACGGTTTGGGACAACTTGAGGAAATCCGTTTGAAACGCAGCCTCAAAATGAATTGAGGTGGGATTAATTTTAAAATGAGATGTTTCCAGACTACAAATTCATAGAATGACTAATGTTTTTTTAATAAGATTCCAAAGTGCAAATACAATTATAATGAAAACGAAAAATTATTTCAAAGTTGCCCGTTGCCAGGTTAGGACAACAGATTAGTTAAGACTTCAAGAAGCTAAATTCTCTGTACCGGGGGTCTCCAACCTTAGCAACTTTAAGACTTGTGAAATCCACAAATCTTAAAGTTACCAAGGTTGGAGACCCCTGCTCTGTGCGGTTTTCTCTCAATGGGAAGTGTCACATCAAGGAAGCCGCTAATGAAGATTGAAATGGCGTGGCCCAGCTAGAGACGGGTCATCAAAGCTCCTTCTACAGAGGGTCATTCAGTTGTGCTCCTGTACATTTGTTCCCAGATCGCCACTTCTGTTGCCTCATTTCCAGCCATATAATACTGCGGACCTGGGCCTATAAACTTGAGAATACTTTTGATCGACAAAGCCCTGCTCCCTGAACAAAGGCATCTGTAAACTGAGGGACTGGCTGATTCCTATCTGGCATTCACGGTTGCATTTTACTGAGATTTGTTTTTAAACAGCCGACAAAACGCACGCTTCGAAGAAGACTCGTTTTGTACGTTTGCTATTGAGGAAAAATGAGGTAAACACTGAAAGCGCGTCGAAAGCGTAAACGGGGCGAAGAAAATTTTTTTTCCTGCTAGGCCAAACCCGAGGTGGAAAAATATCGTTGCCTTCAAAATGCAACAAAATGCAATAAAGCCCGTTTTATTGTTCGCCCTGTGGGCTGCAACCGTAAAAACCTGCCACTTCAGCTGATAGAAACAACTGCTTCTGTATTTCTAATTTAAAAAAAAGAACACACCTCGTGCTACATTTCAATATATTGGGAGATGACCTCCCTGCCTAATTATTTTATGCAAATTAAAGGCCAATGTGCATGAAAATCATTTTATAGAAAGAATTTGGTTTCAACGCATTTTCCGGAACATTCTGGAATTTGTGAAAAAGAAGGCAATTCCTTCTCTTCAAGACTTTGGTTTCACTTCACCTTGAAATGACACCAAAGAAGATCTTTACGTGAATACTGTATTAGTGGGGCAATATTAAAAATTGCTACAAATATTTACAATGCTCTGGGGTGAAAATACTTTTAAGGTGTAAGTTAATAATCTCTTAGGTACTCTTAACATTATTTCAGTATATTTTTTGGATAAGATTTCTTGAAATTCAAAGTGAAGCCCTGCATTTTTATGCGTACTAATATTAATCTCTGAAATTAATCTCTCAGAGCACAAAATCAGAAGTGAGTTTGCAATCTCTTACCTGCCAATTCACAGCTCTGGAAAAAGTTCTGTTTGTGAGACTGGACTAATTTAGCTATCAGGAGAAAGCACTGGGTAAAGGTTGCAACTGGGCTATGTCGAGTCATCTGAGCTCCACCAGAAAATTCAGTGTTGGTTAGTTGAAAAAGTATTCAAACCAAAGGACAGACAGACTAGTTTGGGTCAGTGAAACTCACTGCCCTCTATATGAAGTTACTAAGACTATCTAACTGACTTGACCATAACGTTCAAAACTGTCAAGTTTAAAAATCTAAATTAGAAAACGGATTACAAATAACCCATATGCACATCCAGCTGCGGACAACTTCGAACAGTGAGCTATTAATTTGTACAATGGAAGAGACAAACTTTGCATTCCAGATTTAAAATAACTGGTCTTTTTTTGGGGGGGTGGGGAGAGATTGCACCTACCCTGAACTTCTTGTAATACACAAAACCATCCCCATTTTTAGACTATTGGGACTCTCAGCTTTAAACTGAGTGGATGGTTTAAAAGATTTTTCGGCCATCGGTCCATTCATCAAAAAAAGTGACAGTGACTGAAACCACCAAACTTCCATTGCTTAACTTCCACCAAGAAGCATCTCCGAAGTTTCTCAAGTAGCTAATTAAATTTCAACTTTTTCAGTGTTGGATATTTTTGAAGACTACCAGTGAAGGGGAGGGAAATGGGCTTCTATTCCAAACCAGAGTTCAGTGCATCACCCGTGTGCTTCAAGCAAAACTCCACGAAGATGCCCGCATGCCTTTAGTCAACTTATTAGCTTGTCTCCCAATTTAAACAGGATTACTACCCTAAACGTCAATGTGTAAAAAGCATGCACGGATTTAAATAAGTGTTTAATACTGCACTTGAAAGAGTTGTGGCACAAAATCTCAATCAACCTCATTTCTCGTGTATTTCTTACCGGTTTAATGAAATGTAAACACTCGGGACCTCCGGAGGACACAACGGCATTAATTCGTTTATCTTAAGTCAGTCAAGCCTGTTTTAGCATCGTTCACCAGGAAGGCTAAGTTTGCCCCTTTTATTAATACACAATATATTTTTCATACTGAAAGCTTTGGAAAACCTATGTCCCTGGGTGAATGTTCCCCAACTCATTTGTTTGCTAAAATAAATATTGAGAGTCAATTATTGAACGACTATGACCGTTTTTGTCAGTATTAATATTTGTCCAATGTACAATCTACGTGCTTGCACATCACATTTAAGCATTACATAGTTAAGCACGAATGCACCCTACCAGAGCCCTACCTGCACGTGTTATTGCTTTCCACAAGCAACCTGACCAAGGTGTTTCCATCGCTTGCTTGTTCGCCATTTTTTCATGTTGAAACATACTGTTCAACTGCAGGACGTAAGCGGCTCTTAGATTGCTACTATTAGTTCCATCTGGACTGTAAATCTTGCCTCCGAACCGTGTGTCTACCATTCAAAATGGCTTAATAAGTCACGAGCAGAATCAACACCAAAGTCAAGGGCCATCTATAAGGGTGCAAACCAGAAAGTCAACGCTCAGCTATTTATGGTTACCCGTGATGTGCAAACAGGCCCCAAAGCTGCTTAGATAGTACCTGGATCTGAAGTTATTGCTGCAGCCAAGATCAATTTAAGATCCTCCCAACAAGAAAGCTATAAGATTTGCCGAACCGGCCGTTTCACCTCACATCCATGCAGAACTTCATCACACCTTAACAACTCTGCCTGAACATTGTTGTTGGTGGTGTTGTTTTAAAAAAAATGGCAATGTGTCTCCTCTGAACCTTGTAAGCTAGGAGAGGATGAACCAGGCCAGAGGAGAGGCTGTGGGTGAAAACAACTCTTCCTGCCCAGCGTTTCTTGAAGAAGCTTACTTTGCAAGTACTTCAGAAGATGTGAATTAAGCTGGGTGTCCTTTAGCCAATTAACCTTTTCAATATGGTTGGCTTTGAAAAGGGCCAGCAATATTCATTTGGGACTGTACCGTTGACATTGCATTCAAAAAAGGAGAACATGGGAAACCAAATCCTGGCTCTCCGGCTTTGCTGATAGGCTCTTGTGTTCGCCAGTGTGTGGTAGTACAGAAAGAGTCTCGTCGTGATGTAGAAGGCAATGAAGACATCGATGGAGTAGTGTTCGTGAGCAGCCAAAATGAAGAAGATCCCAAACAGATTCAGCACCCAAGACAACGTATGCAAAAAATTCCAGCTTCTTGGGGTATCTAGAAAGGAAACGCAGCAGTCAACCACCTGTCACCTGGGAACTTCTCATACATTGCGTTCTAGACATGTTCTGGACAAGACAGCGAACTAGAAGCAAGCAGGAAAGCTTGGGGCAAGCACCAGAAACTGCTCTGGAAGAGAAGAACAGTTCCTGTCATAAAAGATATTTTTTTAAAAAAAATTACGGGAACTTGCTCTCTTAGCAAGGGGAATAACAGCAAGGGGAAGAGCAACACAGACCCCAGTGGTTTGAAGTGCCTAATAATAATAGTATGCTGCTCAACGGTCATGGACTCTGACCTTGTAATAACTTGTCTCCTGAAAATAACTGTCTGCACTATATTTATCCTCCATTCTCTCATTTTGCCCTTTAGACTGTAAGTCTGAGGACTGGAAATCTTGCTTGCCAATAGTTTATCATTTAATTTCCAGAATATCAAAAGTAGTTAGCTCTACACAGGCGTAACTTCTTTTCACGATGTTTGTATTAAATGTCTTATAAGCCAGGGAGTGGGTTAAACACAGAATTAGTACGCAGATCATGAATGCTGGGGTCAGTAAAATGTTTCAAAATTATAAATAAATCCTTTTCATTTGTATTTCTAAAACACACATTTACGGGAACATGCAGCATTTAAATCATGATTTAAATCATTAGTAAAAAGGCTTTACAATGATTTTTAAAGAGAAGCTGTCATCTCCATCACGCAGCGGCTCCTCCTCTGACCTGCTGTTGATTCACCGACAGTCCCATTTTATTTTTATTTTTTATTAATTTGATTTCTCCAGAGACTCCAGAGACTCAGGGCGGCTTACAATGTGTTAAGCAATAGCCTTCATACTTTTGTATATTTATACAAAGTCAGCTTATTGCCCCCACAAACTGGGTCCTCAATTTACCCACCTTAGAAAAGATGGAAGGCTGAGTCAACCTTGAGCCTGGTGAGATTCGAACTTACAGTAATTGCAGACAGCTGTTAATCACAATGCTTTTAGTCTGCTGAGCTACCAGGCTCTTTACCCATTCATTTTACTGGGACGGTTGGTGATGCGGCAGGGACAGAACAAGATGAGGGACGTGGCAGGCAGCAGGTGAGTGGATGCCCGCTAACAGGCACTCCCATGATGGATCCGAAATGACAGGTGCTCTTTAATACTATATTTATAAGCTGCTTAGGAGGTTTCACTTTCATTTTTACTGCTTGCTCTTCCTCTCTGCTGGCAGTCACGCCGTAGCCCCAGGTCAGATCTCCGTGGGGTTTCTTTCGTGAGCTTGTTTCTCTGCAAACAACGAAACAGAAGCTCACGAAAGAAAAAGATCTTACCTCTTGCCACACTGCTGGTGTTGGGATGCCCCGTCTCCCATCGGCCAGCTGATCCTCGGGTCTCTGCTGCACACATGCGTATGCATATCCATGCGCATGTCCGCACATGAGTGGGTGCATGTTTGCATATGTGCATGTTCGCACATGACATGGGTGCCCGTTTGTGTGTGTGTACACACCTTTCAGTTTGGGCATGCGTGCACACAGTTTGGGCACTCGGTGTTTAAAAGTTTCACCATCACTGCCCTATAGGCTAATTTTTGTGGCCCTCAGCAGCCTGTGCAGCTAGTAGCTTATTCTGACAGCGAGGAGACTGGTGTGGTGCTGCGCCAGCAGCCTGTGCAGCTGGCACTCGAGTCAGACAATGAGGAGGCTGGAGAAGAGGTGGTGCCAGAGGTAGGGATTCAGCCAGGGCCTTCAGAACCTCCAGAAGCTCCCATAAGTGAAGAGGACGAAGAGGAGGAGCCTCTTCTCGATGCACGGGCATGCAGAGCTGCCAAAAGGCAGGAGTGGCTCCTCAGGAGGAGGTCTCCTTGAGAGTAAGGCTTTGGGTTAATTGGCCACTCCCTTAGCCTATTTAAGGAGGAACACCAACTGAAGCAATTTGCAGGGAACAACTTTGTTCACTCTCCTTCGCGTCTGGATCTTAGTTCTCTGCAAATTGCTTCTGGGCTTTCTGCCAACCATAGTAAGATTACGATTATTTATTCTTTGGATTCTTGGAGGCTGTTAAGAAAGTTAATTAACAGCCTTTGTTTGAAAAAAAACTGATTAAACTTAGTAAACTAAGGTTTGTACAGACTTTGTGTGTGCTGCGTTCTTTGGGGTCTGTAGCTGGGACAGAACATTTATCCATAAAGCTAATCTAATCAATAGTTCTTCTGCAATTACGTTCATCCCAAAGGGAGGGGGGGTTCAATCATAAATACTAATGGCCTCTACTAGCTTTTTCTGGTTTCTCCGACTGAAACCTCTTTTTTGTCTGCCCCATGGACTGAAAAGTTTATTTCACCATTAGGCGACCAAGAGGGGTGGGCTCCAGAAGCTCCCAAGCTACAACTCCCAGCAGCTCCATCCAACAGAACTTCTCGGTGGGAGTTGAACTTGAGCAACATTTGAAGTGTCTCTGTGTGATCTGCTGAGTAAGGAATATTGCACCACACCAGAAAGGAGGAACGGAAGTTGTGGCAAGCCAGATGGACAATAATTTTGTTCCAGTTTTGTTACCCACCCCACCCCCCGATTCTCTACTTACATTCAGTAACAAAAAAGTTCAGCATAGTCAGGACAACAGTATGGCCACTGAACATATAGTCTCCACAGGTGTGTACTCCTGTTAACGTCATGCCAAATCCACTCCAAATAGCAAAGGCTCGCTGAAGTTTTGCCCACACATTGCCATATAACTAGAATTAGAATCATGCACAACATTGAAAAGGAAGACATCAAGAACACGTGAGACTTTAGATAAAGGCTGCAATTCCCCCCACCATAAAGTAAATACGGTATCTTGCATTTGCTTCTCTTCCACAGGGGATGCATGCAACCCAGCATTTACCTCTTAAAAATACAGTATTTTTCGGAGTATAAGACGCATCTTTTCCCCTCCCTAAAAGGGGGTGAAAATTTAGGTGCGTCTTATATACCAAATGTAGCCCCGCCCACCCACTGGCCCCCACTCTTTGGCCTGTGCCTCCCAGCAGTTACCTCCTTGCAAGCAAACAGCAAGAAGAAACATCTCCTTTCAGTTTCAGTACAGTCTAATTAGCACAAGTTGATTGGATCGGCCTCCCGACTCTCAGCTGATTTGCTCTTAGCTGTTTTGCGCAGGGCTCTGCTGCTTGCTGCAAAGAAGTAAATTGCTAGAGCAGGTTTTTCCCCCCTTGTGCTAATCAAGCTATGCTGAAAACGAAAATTAAAATAAAGCAGGCTGTTGGCTGTTTGCTGCAACGAGGCAAAATTGCTCAGAGGCAGAAGCAGAGGCAGATTTCTTTTTCTTCTTTTCCTCACCAAAAAAGGGAGGTGCGTCTTATACTCCAAAAAATACAGTAATTTGCAGACTTGGTTCCTGAATGAATCATGCTAAACCGTACTTTATGTGCAGGTAGTCCTCGACTTATAACAGTTCATTTAGTGACTGTTTAAAGTTACGATGACACTGAAAAAAGTGACTTGTGACCAGTGGTGAAATCCTCCGTGGTTTGCCACCGGTTCGCTGCCTGCGCATGCGCACCAAATCCACGCTGGGCGCAGAAAAAGGAGGCTTGACAAGGTAAGTAGAACAGAAAGGGGGGGAACAGCTGTGCTATCCAATTTCCTGCTTTCTAGTGAATATAAATCACATGGCACAGCTGATCGTCGGAAATACCAGTTCGGACGAACTGGTAGCGTTTATTATTACTGTTTCACCCAAACTGGTGTGAAATGGTAGCATTTCACCCCTGCTTGTGACTGTTTTTCACACAACCATGATCAAAATTCAGACGCTTAGCAACTGACTCATATTTATGACGGTTGCAGTGTTCCGGGGGCTGGGGGCGTGTCACATTTGATGACCTTCTGACAAGCAAAGTCTATAGGGAAGCTAAGACTCGGTTAACATCTGTGTTACTCACTTAACAGCTGCAGTGATTTGCTTATCAATGGTGGCAAGGAAGTTCATAAAATGGGGCAAAACTCACTTAACTGCTGTCTCATGTAGCAACAGAAATTTTGGGCTCAAGTGCGGTCTTAAGTTGAGGACTTCCTGTATTCAGGTATTGGCATAAGATATGATGACAGTTAACCTAGATTTCCATACTTTCAACTGCCCTCCGGTTTGCATAAACGAGTTTTATACTTTACTGGTGTGTCCCATTTTAAAGGGTTCAGAGTCCCCAAATGTACATTATGCAGGCACGATACACCTGACAATATTTCAATTAACAATTAGCAGTAACAGAGTTAGAAGGGACCTTGGAGGTCATCAAGTCCAACCCCCTGCTCATTCTCATGTTTTACAATACTTTGCCAATACCCAAAAAGCTTCTCCCATGTGCCAGTAAACATAAGACTTCATCATTCAGCTGGTCCAGAATGCGGCCGCGTGGGTGGTTATGGGAGAGGCGTGACCCCCCTCCTGCGCGAGCTGCACTGGCTCCTGGTGGTCTTCCGGGTGCGCTTCAAGGTCTTGGTTACTACCTTTAGAGCACTCCATGGCATCAGACCGGGGTATTTATGAGACCGCCTTCTGCTACCAACAGCCTCTCACTGACCAGTACGCTCCCATAGAGAGGGGCTTCTCAGGGTGCCGTCGGCCAAACAGTGTCCACTGGTGGCCCCCAGGGGGAGAGCCTTCTCTGTGGGGGCACCTGCCATCTTGAACGAGCTCCCTCCAGAGATACGGAGGATCCCAGATCTGTGCACGTTTCGACGTGCTCTCAAAACATTTTTATTTCAGTAGGCTGGCCTGGCCTAACTCTCCCTTTTAAATTTTTAAATCGTTAATCTGTTTTACAAATAGGATGTTTTAAATTTGTTTTCGGCCAAAATATTTAATAATCTTAATGGGTTTTTAATGTTTGTATTATCTATATTTTTATCTTGGCTGTTCACCGCCCTGAGTTCCCCGGGAGTAGGGCGGTATATAAATTTGAAATAAATAAATAAATAAATCATTATCTGTCCTCAAGATACTAGAGCTGAATCTGTGCCTAACTCAAACCTGATATATCTATAAAAAAATTCAAAGCACTAGTGACCTCAAAGGTCTTTGTCCCAGGATTTTGGAGACTCATTGACTTACCTTTCCAGAACACTGCAAATGTTGTCCTGGCACCGACAGTGAGGTCACAAACATGGTTATACAACGTAACAAGAACACAGTTCCCATCAGGCTGCATAGTCGTCGCAAAAGGATAGATCTAGGAACAAGAGTTGCTTTCAACAATTACGAAGCTCGTGGAACGACAGTTTTTCTTCCCTAACTTCGTCGTCTCTCGTTGTTCTTGAGGGATCCCCTCTAGGTCTGTTTTGTGAAGAACGCAGTGGCTGTGTGTGGGGGTATCGGGCAGAGGCGGGCTGCATATACTTTAACAACCAGTTCGCCGAAAATGTGAGCGCGCACGTATGCACACCTTCTGTGTAACACCTAAAACAAGGCTTTTCTGATGGGGGAGGCTTCTTGCACACCTGCTATGTCAGCCACGGTTAGTAGAATGCTTGAGGTACACAAATCAGCTGGCCTGCGGGGCAGGGCGAGCGAGCCGTAAAGGGGCGGGGCCAGCCAGTGCTCGGAACTACGGTACGGGTGAAACGGTCCGAACCGGCATCAGCCCACCACTGGTATCGGGCATCTGAAAAGTCTCTTCACTTAACTCATCTTGGGATTCGAGATTTGGCTGCACAATTGCTCTGATTTGACTGCTAGGGCTATTGTAAATGCACACTCACATAGCAGCTTTTTAAAGCAGCCGCATCTTCCCTCAGAACTCTGTGGCTGTCCTCGGCTGTCGTAAGGGGATCCCATGCAAGTAACTATTTGGTTTAAGGACTCTTTATTTGATTTACAAACATGAGAAAAAAACCCTGTTAAGAGACGTGGTGGCACGGTGGATAGAAAGAGTGCAATACTCCAGGCTATTTCTGCTGCCTGCCGGCTGCCTGCAATTTAGCGGTTCAAATCTCATCAGGCTCAAGGTTGACTCAGCCTTCCATCCTTCCGAGGTCGCTAAATGAGGACCCAGATTGTTGGGGGCAACAGGCTGACTCTGTAAACCCCCTAGAAAGGGCTTTAAAGCACTGTGAAGCGGTATAGAAGTCCAAGTGCTATGGCTATAACAGTACTGAAAAACACAGCATCCCCATGGTCATCTGATGCGTCAAATTCAGATGCTTGGCAGATTCACCTATGAACCATCTTAAGAATGCAGTGATTCACTTAACAAATGTGGCAACAAGTGTTAGCATTCATTGTTAATAGTGAAATAATACAGTAGTGGCTAAAATTGTGGAAACCTTTTGGGAAAAGTGTATTTTCTAAAACTAGCTAATAACACCACTTTTTTTTTTTTGGAATAGTACCATAAAATTATATATCAATGGAAAGATAATTTAATCAAGAATGTGATGCAATACCTTTTATGAAGGATTTGCTATTAGAATAGCAGTTACAGTATAAAGAAGAAAAGTGAAACATGTAGAAAAAATGAGATATACAAAAATGGTCACCATGGAAAAAAACGAGATATACAAAAATGATCACCATGTCAATTAATCCTTAGTTGGGTAACCTTTAGCACCTTCCCATGGAGTGAACCAAGTCTTTTAGTTCTGCAGCTGTTCTAATGTGAAACCAAGACTGAATGATGGCTTCAATTAACTGGTTTTTATTGCTGGGTCGCTTCTGACTAACAAATTTCTTTAGTTGGTCGGCTCCATAGATTTTCAATTGGGTTAAAGTCTGGGCTATTCCCAGGCCATTCCAGCAGTGGAATTTGATTATCTTGAAACTCCCCCCACAAAAACAGGGGTGTTATTAGCTATCAAACCTCAAAAATGCACTTTCCCCAACAGGTTTCCACAATTTTGGCCACTACTGTACGTTCTGTTCCCTGTTTTTCTGGAATTATGATGGAAAGCAGGAAACCCCACAAAGTCTTTCGTGTCGAAGCAGCAGACTGTTTCAGAGCTCTACCTGTGCCTGTGAAGGAGGAGAACCAGTAACCAGATGTAGCAGAGGATCACTCCACATACTTCAGTCATGGCAAAAGCCCACGGGATTCTAGGGACACTGTGAGAAGGGAAGAGAAAAACATCATTATTGTTTGGCATGAGTCTGTTGTGACCTCAGCTTCCTGAGTCATTAAAACACACGAGTAGTCCCAAAAACCTCTTTTATTGCAACAGCTGTGAATTACGTTCATTCACAGCTGAGTCCCAATTAGTTGTAAAAAGTCCTTCGGGAGAAGTCCTTCAGGATAACTACCAACCTTTGACATGCTGCCAAAGACCTACTTGGCAAAGCCACAAGGAGTCCAGAATCAAACAGAGATGCTGACTGGGAACAGAATTAACAACATTGCTTCCCTTGCAAAGGCCCCACGTGCCGTTGCTTCTCTTTTAAGCCTTATGGGAGGGGCCAATCATCTCCAGGCCTTACTCCCAAGTCGTCCCTTTTGTTTTAACTGTTCGTGCCTTCTGGCAGCTCTGTGCATGCGAACACTAGGAACAGGCTCTTCCTGTTCCTCTGCCTCTCTGCTGTCCGACTCTGGAGGCCCCGGAGTCTGTGCATCACTTCCCTGACCCCATCTCTGCTTCTGATGCAGAGCCCTCGTCTGGGCCTTTCCCAGACTTTCGATGTCATCTCAAACAAATTGTATTTCAAACAAATAGACTTCGATGAAAATCTCTCATTTATTAAGCACAACAATCAATCTCCGACTCCGTCGCAGCCAACACTGACTTCCTGGCCCAAACCCTCCCTTTCCTTTCCCCACTCCTCTGGTCTCATTGGCCATCTTCCAAGTTACTCTGCCCCTAATCTACTACTCCAGCTCAAAGGAATTTCCCCCCTCCCATCCCAACTCTTAGGACCGTGATGGCGAACCTATGGCACGGGTGCCACAGGTGGCACGCAGAGCCATATCAGTGGGCACGCGAGCTCAGCTCTGGCACGCATGCATGCGCCAGCCAGCTGATTTTTGGGCCTTCTGGGCCCACCAGAAGCCAGGAAACACACTGTTTCCGGCCTCCAGAGGGCCTCTGGGGGAGGTGGGGAAGGTCATTTTTGCCCTCCCCAGGTTTCTAGAAAGGCTCTGGAGCCTGGGGAGAGCAAAAAATGGGCCTACCGGGCCCACCGTGCCATCATGTGCCAAAAGCGGGGGGAGCACAGGGGGGCGGGGCACACAGAATTATGGATGTGGGCACGCGTGCGTGTGACCCCCACTGCGCTCCCCCCACTTTTGGCACTCGATGGCAAAAAGGTTAGCCATCACTGTCCTAGGGGATATCAACTCCAGGGAAAATAAGTAGGTGAAAAGTCAAACGTCCTCTTGCCAGATGCCCCCTCTTCAAGCGAAAGCAGCTTGAAGTGCTGACATCCAGGACTGGCCCATGTTCCTCCCCAGCCTCCTCACTGTCCGACTCCGCTGCCAGCTCTGCAGACTGATGGTGGACCACAACTGAGTCTAGGCTGCCTGAAGAACCCTCCCACCCCAGTGGGATTGACCTGCTCCACTCGTTTTGACAGAAAGGGCACATTGCGGATTGTGGTCCTCGGTCGCGGAATTCCGCAGGGCAGAGAACAGGAAAAGGGCCTTTTCTACCCTGGCTTCCGCCCTCTGGAATACTGTGTCCCTCGAGGTGAGATCTGGCCTTCAAAAACAGCATCAAAGTCTGGGTGTGCTGATTGGCCTGGGGCCTTGACAGAGGCGTTCAAGAAGAAACTGCACTGTTTGAAATGGCAAAGGGTCCCCTGCTTGAGCAGAGGGTTGGACTAGAAGACCTCCAAGGTGTCTTCCAACTCTGATGTTCGATGCTGCAGGTGGTTAATGGACAAGTGTTGTGGCCCGCCAGTGGCCAGCGGAGCTGATGGCAGACTCGGACAGTGAGGAGGTTGGGGAGGAATATGGGCCAGTTCTGGAGTCTGGGGAAGGCTCTGATAAGTGCTCTGCGTCGGAGGCAGAGATGGGGTCAAGGCTGTCTGACAGTTATCAGCTGCCTTTGGAGTCGCAGATAACTGGAGCTGAAGAACAGCTGGAGCCTGTTCCCAATGTGTGCATGCGCAGAGCTGCCAGGAGAAGGGAACAGTTAAGGAACAAGGGCCGACTCAGGAGTAAAGGCACAGGTGGACGATGAATGGTCCCTCCCATAGGGAATAAAGAGGAGCGAAAGGGGAGGGGAGTTTGCAGGAGACAATTAGTTCATTTCATTAGTGGGAAGTTCTGTTAGTGACTCTCAGAGACTCCTTGCCGAGTATTATCTTGTACAGCATTGCGTTTGGAAGATATCGGCCTGGCAGCTCTCCAAGCCTGATAAGGTCTGTGGTTGTAAATTCACCCTTGAAAGACTGTTTGCCGGGACTTTGCTGGATGTGAATGAGAGGAATTCACATTAGCTTAATAAAAAGGGGTTTTGTCGGGACAAGGAGTCTGCTTCGTGCTTTTGTGAAGCCTAGGTCAGAACAACAAGGAAGAAGATCCCACCCCCACCCTTTTGCGTTTTGATTTCTAACTTGTTTAAATTCTGTTCATTTTAAAGTGTTAATCCCCCCACCTCCCTGTTATAATATTTCTGGTTCTTTGCTTTCATGAAGTTATAAGCCCCCACAGTCACCTGACAGTGAGATGGGTGGAAAATAAATTTAATAAATAAACAATGTGAACCAAGTCAACGTCTTTGACTTCAGCATAAATGGAAGACGTAAAACTGCTCAAAAACTATGTACATGCCCAATTGTATTGCAGATTCTTATGAGACAGACTGGTAGAATATTATGGTTGGTGTTCAAACAAAGCATAATAACAATAATTTTATTGTCGCTGTACGTGTATACACAGTATACGCTTACAACGAAATTCACTTAACACTCAAAGACCAGATCCAACACACATAACAATCCCCAAACACCCACCCACCACAAATTCCCCACCCCTAAACCACCCAAACATCCACACAACAGACCAAGCATAGCTTGTAGTTTGCAAAGAGTGTCCTTTACTAGTCTAAAAAAAAATCCAGCAGGAAGTCACACAAGATTAGTACTTTCTGCTTAAACTAACGCAACCACAATGTGTAAAGCAGGGGAGCGATGCAGTTGTGGGGCAGACAATCAAAAGCGTGCCTTCAATTAAAGTAATACTTTGATTTATTAACTGAAAAGGGCAATGACACAAGGTGAGTGACAGTTGAATAACTTGGGAAATGCAGCCAGCAGGCTTCCTTCCATTGTTCGGCTGCAAATACTAGAAATAATACAAGGGTGATGGACTCTTTTCTTGTCTTGTACAAGGAGTGTTGTTGTTGTTATTTTGCAGCAAGAGTTTGGGGAGAAATTGGGAAGCCCAATTGGGGGGGGGGGGGGGGGCTGGAATTGACTTTGGCCATGAAGTAGCAATCCCATTGTAGCATTATCTTGTCTTCATAGCCAAGTCCAGATTCCAAGTGAGAAATCAGAGTGGATTTGATTTAAATCAAGTTGATTGATAAGTTGACAATTTAAATCATTAGTAAAGAGGCTTGATTTAAATTGACTCAATTTAAATCATCATTTTTAAAGAGCAACTGTCATCTCTGTCCCTTGGCGGCTCCTCCTCTAACCTGCTGTTTGACTCACCGACAGTCCCAATATTGCCGAATATGCAGCCTCATGCTACATAACTAAGCTCCATTTCATGCTGAGTACACTAAATTATGAAGATATCTTAAATAGGAAACTATCTTTAGATAGATTTTTACTCCAAAAGCATTTTATTAAAATAAATTTGATAAAAATAAAAAGAAATCTGATTTAAATAAAAAAAATCCAATTTATTTATTTACTTTTTTTTTAAAAAGTCATACATTTTTATCCACCCTGTGAGAAGTTAACGGGATCCATCGGATCAGTTTGAAGAGCTATAGTAAGAATTCATGAATTAAATCTATGCATGATCAGGGGTAACAGCAAGTGAAGAGAATAATGCCCTGTCTCTCTCTAGGAGAACGAAGCTGTCTGCCTATGTAATGTATCAGCTGAAGGACAGTTAGTATTGACTCATGGAATAGTCATGTTCCCCATGTGCCTATTTTTAGAAACGGGCTTCCTACTCTGATAAACTGTTAGTTGTGGTTGCCTCATTCCAGAATCCCACTTGATTGGCATTAGCCACCAATGCAATGACTGGGCTCTTTGTTTGGCATGAGGAGGCAGAGATGGGGACTGCTGGCCATCTGATCTTGGAGTAGGCTGGTCTAGAGTGGAAGCAGGCCCATGGTAGTTGAGTCTAGACCCCTGAACTTAATCCTTTCTTTATTGGCCAAGTGTGATTGGACACAAAGGAATTTGTCTTTGGTGTATATGCTCTCAAGTGTACATAAGGAGAATGAAATACATTCATCAAGAATAAAAAGATACAACACTTAGTAATAGTCAAGGTTACTAATAAGCTATCAAATCGTACTAGGAAACAAATAAAAACAATATAATTGAAAGATACAAGCACATGGTTATAGTAATAAGTAGGAGTAAGTAATAAGTGCGAAAAGATAGATAGTAATAAGGAATAGTAATACAGTCTTAGTAAATTATTTGACAGTGTTGTGGGAATTAGTTGTTGTTTAGCAGAGTGATGGCATTTGGAAAAAACTGTACTTGTTCTAGTTGTTCTGGTGTGCAGTGCCCTATAGTGTCGTTTTGAGGGTAGGAGTTGAAACAGTTTATGTCCAGGATGTGAGGGGTCTGTAAATATTTTCACAGCCCTCTTTTTGACTCGTGCAGTATACAGATCTTCAATGGAAGGCAGGTTGGTAGCCATTGTTTTTCCTGCAGTTCTAATTATCCTCTGAAGTCTGTGTCTGTCTTGTTGGGTTGCAGAGCCAAACCAGACAGTTATGGAGGTGTAGATGACAGACTCAATAATTCCTCTGTAGAACTGGATCAGCAGCTCCTTGAGCAGTTTGAGCTTTCTGAGTTGGCACAGAAAGAACATTCTTTGTTGAGCTTTTTTGATGACCTTTTTGATGTTAGGTGTCCATTTTAAGTCTTGAGATACGCTAGAACCTAGAAATTTGAAGGACTCTACGGTTGATACTGTGTTGTCTAGTTTTGTAAGAGGTGGTAGTATAGGAGGTAGTATAGTATAGGATTTTCTTCTAAAATCCACCACCATTTCTACGGTTTTGAGTGTATTTAGTTCAAGATTGTTCTGATTGCATCATAAGGCTAGTTGTTCAACCTCCCGTCTGTATGCGGATTCATCGTTGTCTTGAATGACACCAATCACTGTTGTATCATCTGCAAACTTCAGTATTTTGACAGAGGGATCTTTTGACATGCAGTCATTGGTGTATAGAGAGAAGAGTAGGGGAGAGAGAGCACAGAGCCCTGGGGGGATTCCTGTGCTAATCGTGCAGGTATCTGATGTGATCTTGCCTAGCTTCACCTGCTGCTTCCTGTCTGTTAATCCTTTCTAATCTTGCCAGCATCATGAAAGTGAGCCTCCTAGACACGAGGGTTTCTTGCTCACTCAATCCTTCCATGCCTAAGGTAGATGTCTGGGACATGAAGAATTTCCTTTCTTCTGTGTCAACAGGGACCTCCAGATGCAGGATTCGCTTGGAAGACCTAAGCGTGCTCTTGACAAAGTTCATGATGGAACTACTTCAGGAGGTTCTTAAGTATCACGTTGAGGCCGCTCACTGGATATCTCCATTCAGGGTGCTTTGAGAAGGACATTGTCCGGAGAAGCATAAATACCGTATTTTTGAAGTATAAGACGCACCATAGTATAAGACACAGCTTAGTTTTTGGGGAGGAAAGTAGAGGGAAAAAAATCTGCCTACCAGGTATTCATCTGCCTAGAGCCCTTAGTCTGGTCAGCTTCAGCACATTAGTTTGCTGTTATTTATCCCCTGCTTGGGGATAAAAAACCGCTTCTAAAGCACAACTGATCTTTGGAGAGAGAAGCCATGAGAAAAGCAGGGAAACCACGGAGATCGCTTCACTCGCTAGCGCTTTGTTAGGGCTGAAAAAAGCTTCACAGCTGAGAATTGGAGGGAGCAGAAAGTTGGAGAGTTGGATCGCTTCACAGAAAATATCTTAGTACAGTGATCGCTTCACGCTAGCACATTAGGGCTGAAAAAAAACCTTCAAAAAAGCTACATTCGGATTATAAGATGCACCCAAATTTTCAGCCTCATTTGGGGAGAAAAAAGTGTGTCTTATACTCCGAAAAATACGGTATGTTTACCTGAGTTCTCACCGAGGGATCAACCTTTGATGTTGGCCTTGCAGAGCAGACCTGATAGGAACCATGACCAGACGCACTAATTCTATTTTAAAGCTACTGTAAGGTTTCTGAATGCAGCTCAGAATCTGATAAAGCCAATGAAGCTCTGAACACAAGGCTACTGATAATCAGCTCTATTTCTAGTTAGAAAGCAAAACTGGGCAACCCTTTTAGTCTCCCACCTTAAACAAGCAGGCAGAGAGAAAAGCAGGCGTGCTCAAAAAAAAAACCTTCTTCTCAAACTTCTTATAATTTACACAGCTTGCATAGATTGCCACTGCTATAAGAAACATAATATGCATATCATATCACGCAAGCCTCATGATTTTTCTCAGCGCTCTGAAAACAATGGACCTTAGAAGGGGAAAGAAATACATTTTCTGGCATATAACTCAGAGCTTTGTTAGCACTGTTATCTCTCATTAGGTTGCTGATAATACACATTTTAAATTACAGCAAACAGGCATTTTGCATTTCACAAGAAGTTACTTTAAGCTAGGCCAGAGGTCTTCAAACGTGGCAGCTTTAGACTCGTGGACTTCAACTCCCGGAATTCTCTAGCCAGCATAACTGGCTGGAGAATTCTGGGAGTTGAAGTTCACGAGTCTTAAAGCTGCCACGTTTGAAGACCTCTGAGCTAGGCTAAGCTTGGTAATTCGCCTAGAGCGGGGGCGGGCAACTATGGCCCTTTTATGACTTGTGGACTTCAACACCCAGAATTCCTGAGTCAGCCATGTTAGCTCAGGAATTCTGGGAATTGAAGTCCACAAGTCATAAAAAGGTCATAGTTGCCGACCTCTGGCCTAGAGGCTTTATCTCTGCAGTTGGCACATTAGGTTACAATGGAGCTCAGCTCAGCAGGGAATCGAAGGTCAAGTTAGGCACCCTCTGTATATGCTCTAATCCCTTCACAGACCCTTTCACTACATTGACATAATCTTCCAAGTGTATTAAGTGAATTTTTCTCCCAGTCCTGATAAACTAGGGAGGGTCTCTGCTATCCAGCTTTCGATTGTGTTGTCTCTCATTTGACGGCTCTCGTCAGCATCTCTTTGCCTAGCCTTCTAAGGTCATTTCCATCTATTATTACACATGATGCTGAGATTAGATTGAAGAAGCAATGCTTTAAACTTGTTATTCCAATTAGCATATATCATGGAAAGGTGCAATTGAGTTGTAAGTAGACCTCCTACACTGAAATTAGGAAATTACTAAGCGCTATGGCCACCACAGTTGATTTTATTATGTTCATCTTCAAGGTTCAGTGCCTGAGGTTGAGGATGGGTTCCCAAGTCGTTGTCTTCTTCTTCCTCTTCTTCTGACTGAAAAATATAAAATATGCTGGAGAAAGTCTTCTGGGTAGGAACATGCACTATCATGACAACCCCAAGAAAGGGATGACTTTATTTTATTTTTTGCTTCTTTCATCCTCTTTGTTTTTGGAGATGTGGGATGGATGGGGTGTGATGCTCGTTTGCCTCCTCGTGGTGCACCCTGGATAGCACGGAAGTGTGAACCGAACGACTAGCAACAATTGGCAGCCAGACTACATTGAAGAATTGGCAGTTAACAACAGCTGACAGTCAGACATCTTTGTAGAACTCCTGGCTCTCTAAATACAGGGCAACGGATAAATAAAATGGGCCTTTTTTTTTTTTTTTGTCTTCAGCCACATTGCACCAGCAGCTTTACGAAGGCAGGAAGCCTTAGTAGAGGAGTATAATAAAATTATGAGAAACCCACCTCTTCCTGTGCATGCTGATTTTCCTCATCTATCCATTGGCAGGCTTAAATCCAGGAGGGCCTTCTGGCACTCACTCAACAGCTGTCTAACAACTTTGATGTCAACACACAGTGGAAAGTCAAATAGGCTGCTGAACGCCCAGATACAGGCAGTTACGTAGATGACCCTACACAAAAGATGCCAGGTTTTGACCTTCCTCAAACTCTGAACAGGATCCGTACTCAACATGGTGTCTGCCAGGACTCATTGCTTAAGTGGGGTCTTGTTTCTACCCCTCAGTGTGCCTGTGGTGCTCCTCGACAAAATATCCATCACATTTTGTCCGAAAGACCATCAAGAGCTTACAGCAGCCCAATGTCTGATTTTTTTCAACTATCACCCTGTCCTTGAACGGCTGGGTGGACTGGACATTAACATTTGAGTCACTATAAGTCCATGTAGCATACTAAAAAGCAGAGACATCACCCTGCCAACAAAAATGTGTATAGTCAAGGCCATGATTTTCCCAGTTGCAATGTATGGTTGTGAAAGTTGATCATAAGGAAAGCTGAGCACCAAAGAATGGAGGCCTTTGAACTATGGTGCTAGAAAAGACTCCTGCAAGTCCCTTGGACTCCAAGGCGATCAAACCAGTCAGTTCTAGAGGAGATCAACCTTGACTGCTCTTTAGAAGGCCAGATCCTGAAGATGAAGCTCAAATATTTTGCCACCTTAGGAGAAGGAAGGACTCACTGGAGAAGAGTCTAATGCTGGAAAAGACCGAGGGTAAAAGAAGAAATGGATGACAGAGAATGAGGTGGCTGGATGGAGTCACTGAAGCAGTAGATGTAAGCTTAAATGGACTCCAGAGAATGGTAGAGGACAGGAAGGCCTGGAGGAACGTTGCCCATGGGGTCGCGATGGGTCGGACATGGCTTCGCAACTAACAACAACGGACAGGACAGGACAGGACAGGACAGGACAGGACAGGACAGGACAGAATAGAATTTTTTATTGGCCAAGTGTGATTGGATGCACAAGGAATTTGTCTTGGTGCATATGCTCTCAGTGTACATAAAAAGAAAATATACATTTGTCAAGAATCATAAGGTACAACACTTAATGACACACATAGGGTACAAATAAGCAATCAGGAAACAATATCAATATAAATCGTAAGGATACAAGCAACAAAATTACAGTCATGCAGTCACAAGTGGAAGGAGATGGGTGGAGGGAACAATGAGAAGATTAACAGTAGTGCAGACTTAGTAAATAGTTTGGCAGTGTGGAGGGAATTATTTGTTTAGCAGAGTGATGGCATTCGGGGAAAAACTGTTCTTGTGTCTAGTTGTTCTGGTGTGCAGTGTCCTATAGCGTCGTTTTGAGGGTCGGAGTTGAAACAGTTTATGTCCAGGATGCGAGGGGTCTGTAAATATTTTCACAATCCTCTTTTTGACTCGTGCAGTAGACAGATCCTCCGTGGAAGGCAGGTTGGTAGCCATTGTTTTTTCTGCAGTTCTAATTATCCTCTGAAGTCTGTGTCTGTCTTGTTGGGTTGCAGAGCCAAACCAGACAGTTATGGAGGTGTAGAAGACAGACTCAATAATTCCTCTGTAGAACTGGATCAGCAGGTCCTTGGGCAGTTTAAGCTTTCTGAGTTGGCGCAGAAAGAACATTCTTTGTTGTGCTTTTTTGATGACGTTTTTGATGTTAGGTGTCCATTTTAGATCTTGCGATATGGTAGAACCTAGAAATTTGAAGATCTCTACTGTTGATACTGTGTTGTCTAGTATTGTGAGAGGTGGAAGTATGGAAGGGTTTCTTCTAAAGTCTACCACCATTTCTACGGTTTTGAGTGTATTCAGTTCCAGGTTGTTCTGGTCACACCACGAGGCTAGTTGTTCAATCTCCCGTCTGTATGCAGATTCATCGTCTCGAATGAGACCGATCACTGTTTTGTCATCTGTGAACTTCAGTAGTTTAACAGATGGATCGTTAGAGATGCAGTCATTGGTATACAGAGAGAAGTGGCGAGAGCACACAGCCTTATGGGGCCCCTGTGCTAATTGTACAGGTATCTGATGCAATTCTGTTTACCTTCACCTGTTGCTTCCTGTTTGTTAGGAAGCTTATGATCCACTTACAAGTGTGTTCAGGTACCTGTAGCTGGTTTAGCTTAGTTAGAAGTGTGTTTGGAATGATGGTATTGAATGCTGAACTGAAGTCTACAAAGAGGACCCTTGCGTACGTCTTTAGATTCAAGTATGTACCTAATAAGCAAACTTGGAAAGAAGCATCGCCTGGGAGGGACCAAAGACACATACACACACACATGCAAACATTTTTAAGAACTAAAGATTAAATCAAACTAATGACAGAGAATGACAGAAAGCTGGAATCCAGCTGAAGGCTTAATTAATATGATGCTAATATAACTATATCAGTGGAATCCAGCTGGAGACTTAATATATTAATATAATTATATCCTTTTAACATTGCATAAGCTGAAAGCAAATGCCACCTGTGAAATGATTTTCCAAGGACAGGAAAATCTTAACTCTTGAATAATCTTAAAATCCAAAATTTGGACCTCTGTTTTTCTGGTAAAATATATTTTTAAAAGTTTTAAAATTATCAGATTGTTGCCTCCAAGTCCTGGCAACCCAAGTTTGGCCTGGGGCTGATAAGAACTTGATCCCTGAACTTAAAGACTTTTACCTTTGCAAAAGGGGCTTCTTTGCAAAAATATGAATAATCGCCTTCCTGAAAATACGAATCGTCAAGTTACTCAGGCAAAGCACAAAGCATTTATTAAGAGGAGGAGAGAAAATCTTTTTACAGGGCACGGAAACGAAGGATGCATACATTCAGTATCTGTAAATAGATCAGTAAGCAAATGACCAAACAATAAAATAAATGTTCATTGCGTGTGAAGTGTGAACAATAGAAAACATTGATTCAAGATAACATTCCACAAGTGACAAATTTATGAGTTTTTCCCAGCTGGGTTTGTATCTTTCTTGAAAGTTGCAAATGTATTCAAGAACCTTCAGAATACACATTCTACTGCCTTCGCGGAAAAGCCCAGTTTCTCGCATACCAAAAATGACCTTGGCTAAAAGAAAAACATGTTTTCTTAGAAATAGAGCAGAGAGACCTGAACTACCATCTTAAAATGTCACCTTTTAAAAATGCTACTAATGAAGCCTAAAACTTGAGGCCACAAAACTAGAATGGTGAGAATATGGGGCAGATCTTGACTTAAACTCAGAAAGGTCCAATTCTTAAATACGACAAAAAAGATCAATGTTTTTAAATGCAAACAACGCCTCCCTTCCTACAATTTCGCTCCTTGATGTGTTAATACAGAAAGCGAATCAATTGAGAAACAGCTTATAGAATGCAAGTTTTGCATTCCTTGTGCTCCCTTTTGCTATATAAAAAAAGGAGATTTCCAAGCCTATTTTAGGGGAGGACCATGGGCCAGTCCTGGAGTCTGGGGAAGGCTCGGACAAGGGCTCTGTGTCGGAGGCAGAGAAAGGGCCATCTGGGAGGTACGTGCTGCCTCCGGAGCCTTCAGAGTCGGACCTCAGCGAGGCAGAGGAACAGGGGGAGCCTGTTCCCAGTGCGCGCATGCGCAGAGCTGCCAGAAGGCAAGAACAGTTAAAACAAAAGGGACGACTTGGGAGTAGGGCTTGGAGATGATTGGCCCCTCCCATAAGGCTTAAAAGAGGAGCAAAGGCATGTGGGCCTTTGTAGGAAGCAACGTTGTTAATTCTGTGCAGTTTAAAGCCTGAGGCTCTGTTTGATTCTGGTCTCCATGTGGCTTTGCTAATTAGGTCTTTGGCAGCGTGTCAAGTGAGATAAAGGTGGGTGATTATTAGCCTTATCCCGAAGGACTCTTTACAACTATTTGGGACTCATCTGTGAATGAAGAGAATTCACAGCTGTTAAAATAAAACAGAATTTTGGGACTACTTGTGTGTTTTACTGACCCAGGAGGCCCTAGGTCAGAATAGTTGGATGAATTTATATTTCACAGAAAGCACGCATTGTGGTTAATGGAGATCTAATAAAGTCTCGTGCAATACAGTAAGGAAAAAGAGAGGGATGCACACGCTTTCCTTGTTTATTTTGATTCTTGAAATATTGATTAGAGATATGGGACAAAATTAGAGAATTCTTGGAGTAAGGATCAAAAGAGAAACTTTCAAGTTAGGACTTTTGTAGCTTTTGCAGGTGTTGGTTTTTGGAAGATCCTTTAAAGAGCCGCCCTGAGTCTTCGGGGTGGGGCGGCATATAAATTGAATTAATTAAAATTAAAGGGAACTGAAACATGAATGGGAAAACTAAAAGAATTTGGTGCATTGTGTTTTAAGAGCAACAAAGAGAAAACAAGGATGTTAACAACAGAAGTGATGAAAATGGGTTTTAAAATTCAGAAGGAAGTAAAATAGCTGGGTATCCGTACGACAAAGATGTACCGTACTTGTCGGAATATAAGCCGCACTCCCCCCAAAAGAGGGTGGAAATGTTGGTGCATCTTATACACCAAATATAGCAATTTTTGGCCTCCCAAAACCCTGCCCGTCCTATTTTTGCGAAAAATGGGCCCGTTTGTTGCAAAAACAGGGCATGAAGAGGCTTTGGGAGGCATGCAGAGTGAAAAACGGGCGAAAAACGGGACACACAGGGGGTTTAAGAGGACTGCAGAATGCTCCTGGGAGCCGGGGAGGGCAAAAACCTTTTTTTTTCTTGCTTACTTCTTCAAAATCTTGGTGTGTCTTATACATTGGGGCATCTTATAGTTCGAAATATATGGTACTTTATTTCAAAATAATTATTTTAAGACATGGAATGAAGTTTAAAAGACAAGTTAAGATGGGACGAAATACAACTGTCACTGCTGGGGAGAATTTCTAAAATAAAAATAAATGCCCTGCCTAGAATTGCTGTTTTTGTTTCAGACAATATTTGTTTTGACAATAAAGGATATATCTAAATTTTGCAAGGGGGGGAGGTTGAGAGAAAACACAAGTTAAATATAAGGCGTTAGAGGGTGCAAAGGAAAGAGGATGGCTGGGTTTACCTGACCTGAAATTGTATTTTACAGCTTGCTGTTGTCTTTGGATGAGAAGTGGGTGTTGCTGAGAAACAAAAGACTTGTGGAAGGGCATGTCCTGAGATTTGGGTGGCATGGATACTTCTTGTATGACAAAGTCAAGGTTAATGTGGAATTTGAAAATTGCTATGTTGGATGTGGCATGCTGAGAATATGGAATAGATATAAATCCAGGCTGTGCCTGAAAATATTGTTGTTGCTCTCAGCACAAGAAGCGTTTTCTGGACAAGAAATAATAGGCAAACATAGATGGCTAACTTATGATGAGAAGCTAGATTTTTTTCACAGGGAATGCAAAATCAAATCAAGAAAAGAACTGGTTGCAAAGGAATAGAGTACCCAGTGATTTTCTTATAATATTAGAAAGATTTAAAGTAGATGAAAGAGTTTACGGTTCTGAACATTGTAGGAATGTCATAGAATTGTGTACAAATGAACATGTAATTGCTAAAATGCGTAAACCTTTATTAAAATTTGAAGCAGAACAAATGAAAATGAAACAAAATGAAATAAGGTATGATAAAGTGGGCTAATAATCTTGGCTATAATGATACAAATGGAACAATGGGAAATATATGCTTGCAAGGATTGATATTTACACCGTGTTATAATATTAAAGAGAATTTTTATAAAATGATGGATTGTTGGTATACTGTATGTCCCCAGAGAAATTGTCTAAAACAGTGCTGGCGAACCTTTTCGGCACTGTCTGTCAAAACGGGAGTGCTTGCGTATGTGTGCCGGAAATCAGAGCAGCCGCCTGTGTGCATGCACATTCTGGGCGACTGCTCTTCTGGTTTCCGGCACGCACATGTGGATTGGCCACCTGGTCTTCCGGTTTCTGAGACGCATGCATGCGCGAAGACCAGTTGGCCAGTACGCATGTGCACGAAGACCAGCTGGCCATTGTGCATGCACATGCCAGGAAGATGATCTTCCTGTTTCTGGCGCACGCATGCGGAAGACCAGCTGGCTAGTGTGCATGCGCGCACTGGAAACCGGAAGAGCAGCCACCCGGTGCGCACATGAAGACCAGCTGGCTGGTGCGCCGGAACCCGGCAGAGCAATGGGCGATGGCTCAAGTGCCCGGAGAGATAGCTTTGCATGCTACTTCTGACACATATGCCATAGGTTCGCCATCACAGGTCTAGAATATATGAAGATGCTTCAAATTTGTATAACAAGAAGGGACTCTCTGTCATGTTTGGTGGATGTGTAAAAAAGCTAGAAAATTTTAAATTCAAATATGTACACACTTCAAAGGATTTTAAAGATTAATTATAGTTGAAAATCGAGGTCTTTCGGGTCTGACGGATGAACAATTAGAAAAAGAAATTAATGGAATTTTGTTGGACACCCCTTATGGACTTTTTTGCATAAAACAGAAAAAAATGAACTTATGATTTATGGTACTGAAACAGAATAAATTATAGAAACAAGAGAGACATTTTATAACTTTAGAGAAAGAGGTATATTTATAATTGCATTTATAACTGCTGTAAAGAAGATGGGATGACTTTTTATATCTTTTTTCTTTCTTTTCTATTCTTCTTTTACTTTGTTTCCTTTCTTGTACTCTTAGCTTTCTTTTTTATTCCTTTCTTCTTCTTTTTTACTGTACATTGGTTTGTATTGGCATTTATCTTCCTTTTAATAAAATTGTATAAAACGATTTCCCAAACATGTTACTTGGGCAGCTATAAGCATTCCAAAATATTCATTTCTTAGATAGGTTTCTATGAAGGGGGTGGGGGAAAAACCCCAGGGCATTTAGTCTTCTAGAAAAGTTGACTCTTCCCAAGAACAAACACATTAGAGAATTGAATAAATCCTTTTGATCTTAAGGCTTAAAACCAAGATAATTATCTGATCTCACCTATTCAAGCATTATCATGACCACAGATTCTTTTGTGGTCAACAGATATTCAGCCTTGCCTTCTACGTCTTTTGCAATCATTCTCTGGCAAGCACTCATGGGGCGGACACCGTGGCCTTAGCAATTCAAACTATCAATCAATCACATGTCTTTCGGTTACTAAAGGGCATAGGAGTTGGGGCAATCAGACAGCCAGTTGCTGTAATTTCCTGCCTTGTTTGCTGGTTAGGGTCTTGCAGAAAGTCATACATTTAACCTAGAATAACATCTGGCATTCAAGAAGTCATCTTTCTCTTATTCTTAAATGCAAAGCGAAAATTAAAACAATGCCTAAATTCAACGACCTGGGTCATAGATAACATTCAGGCACAATGCAAATTCTTTGTTTGCTTTTACCGCAGATTGACAAGTGACTCGGTTATGGCTTCTGCATGAATGAACCCAGTGTCCAGTGGCATTGAATAAAATCACAGAGAATGGCAGGGAAAAGGATCTAGCCAATGTCAACTCCTGCCGCCAAGTTGCCCTGATCATTTGCAACAAGGACACATTTAAGAAATGGCCCTTTTGTTCACGGGGCTATAGAATGATTGGCTCTCAGATGAAACCAAATCGGAAAATTATATTTTTGTTTAAAAAAAATATAACATAAATGCAATGATGATTAGGTTAGACAGGCATCAACCAAACTTTACAATCATTATTTTCATGACTATTCACGTTTTAAAAAATAAACTGAATTCTGATTGAATTGTTTTGCGGCGGAATAGATTTGATAAATTTCGGGTTTATTTCAGCTTCCCCGGGATGCATTAAATATTAAGATGCAGCATCAATTTTATTGAGGGCATTACAATTCTACTGCCACTGGTGATTGATGATCGCATGGCTATACCATACTGTGAGGAAGATGGGTGGTTTCCACATTAAATACAAACACCGTATTTTTTGGGCTATAAGACGCACCTAAATTTAGAAGAGGAAAACAACAAAAATAAGTTTTTGACCTCCCCTTTTCGGGCCTTTTTTTGTCCCTTTTCCAGTCTTTTTTCGGCCTGTTTCTGTGGCCAATTTTTTCAGCTTTTTGAGCCATTTTTGAGACTTATTTGGGCCATTTTTGAGGCTTTTTTCACCCCGTTTTTTATGCTTTTTTCAGAAAAAACAGGCCCAAAAATCCTCAAAAATGGGCTGAAAAAAGCCCCCAAAACAGGCTGAAAAAAGCCCTGAAAACAGGCCCAAAAAGTCTCAAAAATGGGTCAAAAGAAGGCCTGAAAAAGGCCCGAAAACAGGGCATGCGGAGGCCAAAAAATGGCTAGTGGGTGGTCAGGGCTTCGGCAATATTTGGTCTATAAGATACACAGACATTTTCGCCCCCTTTGGGGAGAGAAAAAAGTGTGTCTTATAGTCTGAAAAATACGATAAGTACAATATTTTGTATAGTGTTTAGGATTATTCAACAGATTTGCATGACTTATGGTGTGAATTCAGGGTGGGTGAATTCTCACCCAATTTTAAAATTCTCCACTGGGTTTGAAAATTCTTTACCATGGCATCACTGGGGCAGCCTCACCAAAGAGCTCAGATGATGTAACATCGAACTTGGAAATACCATAGTTTGTTCGGTAAATAACTGGTCCGTCTCAGATTGGATTGGTTCTCACAATCAGGCCATTTGTCCAAGAATGATCTGATTGTACAGGATTTTCTGACCAGAGAGCAGGTCAAGAAGACATCAAAACCAGTTGGTTGCTCTCTCTACCCCACCCTCCCACCCCCCAATCCAGCCAAGGTATTGAATATCAGCAACAAATTTTTGTTTGGTTTGGAATTTAACTGAAGTTAAATTAACTGGAATTTAACTGAAGGCTCAGAATTGGAACAAATGTGATTTAGATTTATCTGCCTCACTCCAGGCAAATTAAAATCTAGTTTGAATTTCCCCAGAATCCATACTTCACACAAATCCAGTTCACACCACTAGAATTTATTTATTAAATGTATACGCTGCCCATCTCACTGTCGGAGAGACCTGGGTCACAGACAGCCTTAAAGTTGCCACAAGCCTTAAAGTTGCCAGATTTGGAGATCCCTGGCCTCCAATATGCAGTCAGTTGATATCTTGACAATTTTGTGCTGAAGGGGCCTGCTGGCTCAGCAGACTAATGCATTATGATTAACTCCAGCTGTCTGCAATTACTGTAAGTTCGAATCTCCCCAGGCTCAAGGTTGACTCAGCCTTCCATCCTTTCTAAGGTAGGTAAATTGAGGACCCAGTTTGTGACTGACAAAGCTGACTTTGTATAAATATACAAAAGTATGAAGGCTATTGCTTAAAGCATTGTAAGTCGCCCTGAGTCTCCGGAGAAGGGTGGCATATAAATCAAATTAAAAAAAAAAAGTCAGTCCCAAACTGATCTCAGCAAATAGCATCCAGCAGTCAGGTTTCTGATTCAATGTCAACAATAATCAAGACATCCTAGCACTGATGATGTTACCTTGGTGGGCAATGAAATGGCCGCAGGACAACACCCCAACTCAGGAAGCATCAAGGATCTCACAACCGAGATATGATACAACTCGTTATAGAAATTACATAGCCAATTCCACAGTTTATGATGTGGCGGGGCTAACCAAGTTGTTTCTCAATCTTGACGACTTAAAATCAATCCATTAGAAATGGAGCTGGAAGGGACCCTGGAGGTCTTCTAGTCCAACCCCTGCTCAAGTAGGAGACCCTATACCATGTCAGACAAATGGCTGTCCAGTTTTTTCTTAAAAACTTGCAGTGATTCTGAAGGCAAACTCTTCCACTGGTTAATTGTCCTCACTGTTAGAAAATTTCTCCTTAATTCCAGTTTGCTTCTCTCCTTGATCAGTTTCCACCGATTGTTTCTTGTCCTGCCTTCTGGTGCTTTGGAAAATAAGTTGACCCCCTCTTCTTTGGGGCAGCCCTTCAAAAACTGGAATGCTGCTATCATGTCCTTCCTAATCCTTCTTTTCTCTAGACTAGCCAAACCCAAATCCTGCAACTGTTCTTCCTATGTTTTAGTCTCCAGGCCTTTAATCATCTTAGTTGAAGATGTGCGGACTTCGGTTCCCAGAATTCCTAATGCTATACTCAAAAAATAAATAAATAAAAAGCTGCGCTCCAAAAAGAATAGCTGCATTTGCATGCATGCATGCATAAATAAATAAATGGATTTAGCAACTTTTTCACCTAGACTCATGGACCTAGAACCGTGATGGAGAACCTACAGGTGGCATGCGTAGCCATATCGGTGGGCACGCCTAGCCATATCGGCGGGCACGCGAGTTTAGCTCCGGCGTCCGCCAGCTGATTTTCAGGCCTTCTGGGCCCACCAGAAATAGGGAAACAGGTTGTTTCCTGCCTCCAGAGGGTCTTAGGGGTTGGTAGGGAAGGGCCATTTCTCTCTCTCCCCAGGCTCCAGAGCCTTTCTAGGAGTCTGGGGAGGGAGAAAAGGGCCTTCCCCACCCCCACCCTCGGAGGTCCTCCAGAGTTCAGAAATGGCCATCTGCCAACTTCCGGTGGAACTAGAAAGGCTCTGGAGCCTAGGGAAAGAGAAAAATGGGCCTACCGGGCCATCGCGTGCCAGGAGCAGGGGGAGGTGGGGGGGTTGCGTGCACATGCGCGTGGGCAGGCCGCATAACATTATGGGTGTGGGCATGCATGTGTGCGACACCTCCCAACACTCCTGGCACGCAATGGCAAAAAGGTTAGCCATCATTGACCTAGAACTTCCCAGATGGGCTTCTGTGCATACAATCAGCTTCCTGGAAAAAAGAGGACAAATCAGCACTGTCGACAAATAATGCCACCATTCAATTCTACTCAAAAAGGGCTCCTTTAACCGTTAGCAGCGTCCTTACCTGTCCAGGAATATGTCCGGTAGCGGTGGGTACGTCTGCATATCGGGTACCCGCTCATGCACGATGACCATGACGAAGGAGGTGAAGCCAAACACAATGAAGACATATATGCAGCTCAAGGCCGTCTTCCAATATTCGGGGTTCAGCCTCCTCGGAGAATGCTTGCCTTTCCCGTTGGTGTACTGATACTGCTCAGCGCTCAGCTCAGACACAGGTTCACAATCATCGCAGTCCCGCTGCACTTCGCCATTGCAAAACCATTCCCTTCCTTGGACGCAGCCAATCACGGGGGACAGGGACCCGATGGGGGTCTCGCTGCTGTAGCCCAGCTCCTCCAAAAGCTCCACGTGATGCTTCTGCAGCTTCCGTATGGACAGCATCAGCCGCTTGATGTCCCCCAAAACCTTGATCTCCAAGGGAGGGGACCGCAAATCATATTCTGTCAGAGTCAAAAGCGTGATGCCATCCAGACGGTGTTTATCACACAAAACGTCCACATACTCACAAAAGCCTTCTTGCTTCAGCCACTTGGCCACGTGTCTCGTAGACCAACGTTGAACCCGAAGGGAGCTGTTGCCTTCCATTTTCTCTTCCTACCAGGAAAGAGTAAGGAGAGAAAAATATTATGACAAGAACACGCATAGGGTAGTCCAGGGGTTCCCAACTCCTGGTCCACGGACCAACACTGGGCTGCAGTATGCCAGCAACCGGGCCACACAAACAAGCAAAGCTCCATTCAGGGGATGCAGGCAGTACCCAAAACTATGCCCACCAAAAAACCTCTCTCCACGAAACCAGTCCCCGGTGCCCAAAAGGTTGGGGACCACTGGAGTAGTCAGTTAAGACATATTTAAATATTCTTCTCCAACTCTTTGTCTTCTATTCTGCTATCCTCTGGTAAGGTAAAGGTTCCCCTCGCACATATGTGCTTGTTGTTCCTGACTCCAGGGGGCGGTGCTCATCTCCGTTTCAAAGCCGGAGAGCCAGCGCTGTCCGAAAACCTCTCCGTGGTCATGCGGCCGGCATGACTCAACGCCAAAGGCGCACGGAATGCTGTTACCTTCCCACCAAATTTGGTCCCTATTTTTCTACTCGCATTTTTTAACATGCTTTCAGACTGCTAGGTTAGTAGAAGCTGGGACAAGTAACAGGAGCTCACCCCGTTTACATGGCACTAGGGATTCGAACTGCTGAACTGCCATCCTTTCGAACAAGCTTAGCGTCTTCGCCAGAGCCACCGCGTCCCTTCATATTTAAATACACCTAGAATTTCTAAAATCTCACTTTTCTATATAAAATCACGAATCTGTTCCTCCCCCCTAAACTTCCTAATGATTTCTACTTACAGAAGCCAACCTAGATAATCTTTTTCAAATGTAGCTTTGGGACTGACTTCAGCACAAAATTGTCAAGCCTTGCTGGCTGAGGAATTCTGGGAGTTGAAGTCCACGAGTCTTCAAAGTTCCCAAGTTTGGAGAGCCCTGTTCTAGGCAATGCCCATTTAACATCACTAGATGGCTGACACCCCCCCCCTCATTACACCAAAACAAAGCAGCAACCACTAAGATTTATATGCCTCAACCAATTTGCAACCAAAAAAAAATGATGAACAAGAAAACAGAGACACACCAAGGAGTTATTCTCCTCCAGATGTCTTCATAGTTTGCTGAAGGGTTGTAATTCACCAACTTGCCTCCCAGAAAATTCAATTAAAACTTCAATTAGAAATTCTCCAAAAGAATGGCGAGGCAACAGATGCTGCCAGAAAAGGAGGAAAAAAGTATCTGAACAATGTGCAACACATTAATAAGGGCGGCGATATTGCTAATCAAGCATCCACGAAGACATCAAAGGTCATTAGTGGCCCTCCAAACTTGGGGAAAGTCCATAGTAGATATCAAAGAAGGGAGAGGTGGAAGGATCAAAGGAGAAAGAGAGGGGGGAAAGATGTGCTGGCTGAGGAATTCTGGGAGTTGAAGTCCACAAGTCGTAAAGTTGCCAAGGTTGGAGATCCCTGCTCCAGAGAACTCTGGGCCACAGCCTAGCACAAAAAACACCCTTTCATCCCCATCAGATTCCCTGCCTATCTGACTTCATTCACGTTAATTTAATTGAAACATGAGAAAGGAGAGACCACCGTCCTATAAAGCAAATTGCTTGCCTTGACTTTTTAAAGCACCCGTATCTTTCAGTGGGATCCCTTAACGTCAGGTTGCCTTAGGGAGTTACAAAATGTGCTCATTTCACTCCTCAGTTCGAACCGAATCCTAAGCACTGCACAGCCTAGACCACGGATGTCAAACTCAAGGCCCGGGGGTCGGATTTGGCCGCGGGGTGCTTAGATCTGGCTCGTGGGGCCTGCTTGGAAACAGCAAAGGACCGGCTCGCAGTGCCTCTGCCAGCCAAAACGGAGCTCAGGAGGGCTCTGTTTTTGCTGGCAGATGTTTGCAGGAGGCTGTTGCAGCCAAAAATGGACCTCAAGAGGGCCGTGGGCGGCCCTCCCGAGCTCCGTTTTTGCTGGCAGAGGGTTGCAGGAGGCCGTTATAGCCAAAAACGGAAGCCCATTTTCCCTTGCAGAGCTCTTGGGCCATCACAGGCACCAACATGAGTGACATCGAGCTGGCCACGCCCACCCTGGCCACGCCCACCCCGGCCCCCCAAGGTAAAACACAACCCTGATGTGGTCCTCAATGAAAACAAGTTTGACATCCCTCACCTAGACTGTGCCAGCATTATCCTTTTATTCAAACGTGCTCTCTCGATACTATACAATTAGTCCTCGGCTTATGACTACAATCGAGTTCAAAATTTCTGCTGCTCAGCAAGACAGTTGAGTTTTGCTCCATTTTAAAACCTTTTTTTTTTTTTGGGCCCGGTTATAAAGTGAATCGTTGCATTTGTTAATTACATGGTTGTTAAGTGAATCTGGCTTCCCCAGATTGACTTTGCTTGTCGGAAGGTCAAAAAAGGGGATCGCGTGTCACCCGGGCAGGCTGCAATGGTCATAAATACAAGTCAGTTGCCAAGCGCCTGAATTTTGATCATGTGACAATGCAATGCAATGGTCGTATGTGTGAAAAACAGCCGTAAGTCATTTCTTTCAGTGTCGTCGTAACTTCGAACAGTCGCTAAATGAATGCTCGTTAAGTCGAGGACTACCTGTACAGGAGGACAAGTAAGCCTTCCATTTCAAGGTGTACATTTTCCTCTATGACTCAGGAAAGTTCAGTCCTTAAAAGAACGTAACACTGAAATAGAGGGGAAAGACAAGAGAAATTTTAAATACAGGTAGTCCTCAACTTATGACCGCAACCGAGCCCAAAATTGATGTTGCGAAGGGAGAAATTTGTTAAGTGGGTGTTGTCCCATTTTATGACTTTTCTTGCCACCTTTGTTAAGCGAATCGTTGCAGATGTTAAGTTAGTTAACACCGTTGTTAAGCGAATCTGCCTTCCGCGTTGACTTTGCTGGTCAGAAGGTCGCAAAAGAGGATCACGTGATACACCCCCCCCCCCGGGGAGGCTGCGACTGTCATAAATATGAACCAGTGGTCAAGCATTTGTATGTAAATCACGTGACCGCGGGGATGCTGCATAGGTCGTAAGTGTGAGAAATGGCCCTAAGTCCCTTTTTTTTCAGTGCCGTCGTAGCTTTGAACGGTCACTGTTGTTAAGCCGAGGACTAGCTGTACTCACAAACGCGAAAGGCTTGCCATTTTTAAAAGCATGACCGGGTTCTCCTTTCTCCGCAGTATGAATCTCCCACGGATTTCAAAACCAACGTAGCATTTCCAAGAAGGCCTTGAATTGCAATAAAAATCATCCCTTCTCAACATGACAGTACTGAAAACACGCTTCGTCGGCATCTGGTGCCTCTCATCTCTGACAGCAATTAAAATTGTACCGTGTACACACACAATAATCAGCAGGCTTCCCTGGAGAAGTTCTAAATTTGTTTTTTTAATCACAGACACATACAAGCCCAAATGTTGACTCCCATAATCATACAAGTTGGTTCCTTATTTTAAATTATATGTAGGGTTTTTTTCTGAAGTTTTTCTAGCTGGGAGGTGTTTTTTTTTCTTCTTCTTATGACGAGTGCCGGAACAAAACACTTCTTCAGTAAGCAACCTCAGCTGATTTTTTTTTTTTTTAATAAACTGTTTACCAGTTCAACCCACAAGGATGTTTCCTTCCCCAAAACTCCCTACAATTTGTGCCACTCTTGCAATCCTGTTCAACTCCTGGCATGTAAATCAAGTTCTGCAACCAGAAATCTGTGAGATAGTAGCAAAGGGCAGGGTGACTCACTCATTCGTGTACTGTATGGGGTAGTGTATATAAAAGACAGAGCAAGGAAAGGCAATGAATGGCATAGGAGTCATCTCGCCTGCCTTGGAGAGGTTCATAAAAGAGATAAATTCAGCAAAGTGGTACCACTATGTTGGGTTTCCACGTTAAGCTATAATATGGTTGGGTTGACTTCGATTTGGAAAGATGCAAGCCGATTCCTAAAGAAGCTTGCACATTCACATTCAGTAAAAAAAAAAAGGAAGAAAAGAAATCAAATGAACAAACCACATTATATTCTCCACTGTGTCATTATCTTAGATGTAAATATAATCTCAGGCCCATCTTGAATTTTAATAATGGGTTCTATGCCATTTCCTTGGCAGCTTTACGAAAGTGGCTTGGCATTGTTTTCCCCACCTCTCCCTCCCTCCGTCAGTCCGTCCATTCATCCATCCATCCATCCATCCATCCATCCATCCATCCATCCATCCATCCATCCATCATATGGTCCAGATAATTTAGACAGAATATCAAGCACAAAGTTGCCCAAGACTTGGCAACCTTGAGAATGGCTTAAGAATACCGCTGGAAGTTATGGAATTGCACTGGGTAGAGAGATCTAATCGAAACCAAGGAGAAGATCAACTGGCTTGCAACAACAGTCTTTCTAGCAATAAGGAGATCCAGCAGGAAATACGGCTTCAGAAATGGCAGCCATGCCTGGTGTTGACATTACATTAGAAGTAAGAAGTCTGGTGCGGGTAGAAAAAGTGGGCCAGGATGGACACTGAATTCAGGTTGGAATTCAGGCAAAGTTATGGGAAGCTGAATAAGAGTTTCTCACTCTTCAAACTGCGCTCCTGATGGCTGAAACTTCTGCTGAAACCTCAGGAGAAGTCATAGACAACCGTCCTAGTTCTTTCCCACCTTTGGAGCAGCTGAAGATACTTTGCAGCTACTCATAATTAGGAAATATACCCCAACAGCAATCCACTTGAGGTGTCTTTCTCTGTAATCAACACTCAGTAAAGTCAAGGAACTATCACCAAGGAACAGAGATTCCTCCAAGGCCAACAAAATAACTTCTCCTCACCCACCCACCCCCCCCAAAAAATCACTGAAGACTTTTGGGGAAAAATGTAAGAGACACTTCATGTCAAAGCGTTGAAGTCAATTTTTCCCAGGCCTGCAAAAAGCTGGATCTTCCAGTCATGGTATCGTTAGTCCTCCTGAAGGAAGTTTCTTCAAGCAAGACATTAAAAAGAAAGAGGTACCATATTTTTGGACCATAAGATGCTCCAGACTATAAGATGCACCTAGTTTTTGGGGATGATTCCAGTATTTGAGGGCCTGCCACAAAGAGGGGGTCAGCTTATTTGCCAAAGCAACAGAAGGCAAGGCAAGAAGCAATGGATGGAAACTAATCAAAAAGAGATCCAACCCAGAAATAAGCAGATAATTTCCTGACAGAACAATTAACCAGTGGAACAGCTTGCCACCAGAAGTTGTAGGTGCTCCATCACTGGAGGTTTTGAAGAAGAGACTGGACATTCATTTGTCTGAAATAGTATTGGGTCCACTGCTTGAGCAGGGGTTGGACTAGATGACCTCCAAGGTCCCTTCCCGCTCTATTCTGACTGATTGATGGATGGATGGATGTTTGCAATATCCCGCAATCACATGACTGCATTTTATAAAGTTTTTGCAGAAAAGTGGCTCTCACGTCTGATTTCCAGAAAAAACTATGCCAATCACGAACCCCTGGCCTACTGAACAACCACAACACACAAGCTTATAAAATCAGGCTGGTCATGTGATTAACCCATTTTGTGACAATCACAACATAGACCCTAATGGGCAATAAACTCGTTATGGTTTGTACGTCAAGGATTAAGTGTGGATGTGTGTGTGGATGTGCGCATGCATACTTGTATATAAAAACAGCAACACACACACACACACACACACACACACACACACACACACACACACACAGAGTTAGGCATAAAAAATCCTCACAGTTTAAACGTTGACAATGGGGAAATCCATAGTGAAGATGTTTTCTAAATATTCTAAATTCTGTTCTAAATAAGTATCCCTAAACCTGCGAATAGGACAGCATTCAACTCCTTGTGACAGTTCAAAGCATCTTTCACACCAAACCTGTAGTAACAAAATTGTATTCACATCTACAACCTTCATAAAAAGTACCTTTAAATCAAGGCAGCATATACAGGTAATCCTCGGCCACAAGGCCACAACTGAGTCCAAAATTTCTGCTAGTTATTAAGTGAATAGCTGCAGTGGGTAAGTTAGTGACATGGCTCTTAAGTGAATCTGGCCGCCCTATTAACCTTGCTGGTCAGGTGGTTATAAACAGTGATCACATGACCAGAGGGGCATGGCAACCGTCATAAATATAAGTCAGTTGGCAAGTGTCTGAATTTTGATGACATATCCATGGAGATGTTGCAATGGTTGTGTGAAAAATGGTCCTGTCACTTTTTTCAGTGCCGTCATAACTTTGAATGGTCACTAAACAAGCTGTGATTAAGTCGAGGACTGTTCATCTTTAAAATTACGAACAAAAGGGATTTTTCCTGGCCGAATGTTACATATATGTAACATGTTTGTATGGCTTAAGTGTTCATCCTAAAACAAGGAAAGCCAAGTTATTTCTTGCAGTGAAAGTTACATCATGTAATCTTATAGTTGTACAGTATGGAATAGATGCACACGGCTCATAGGATTAGCCTTGTAATATTAATCTAAATTTAAGCTACTACAGATCGCATTGTCCAAGATTAGGAACAGAAATTAATAGTAGGCATCCCTGAATTAAGAACAAGTTCCGTTCCTAATTCTGTCTTTACTCCGAATTTGTACACAAGTCACAATTCGTACTTACAAATGGACTGTCCATTATTAAAAATGCTGGACAGCGTTTTCCTTCCTCAAACTGATGAACCACTGAATCGGCCCAATGCTTTCCAGAACCACTGAAAACAGGCTATCTATTAAAAACATGCACCTTAATTGTCCCAAAGGTGTTTTTTCCAAAAGGCAAGTGAACTTTCTTGGGGTTTTTTTTTCCCTTTGAAAATGTTTCGTTTCTCATCTAAGAAACTTCTTCAGTTCCTGAACTTTTTTTTTTAATTTATAACTTTATTAATAAATAAATAAGAAAAAAAACACAACACATATAACAAAACATAGAAAAACACATTGTACACTAAACATTTGTAAGTAATCAATCATTTGAAGCGTCTGTTTCATAGAGATCTTCCATTAATAAAATTACACATATTACAAAGAGGTAATATGAAATCATTAGATTAAGAATTAAGGGAACAAGTGTAATTCAGTTCCTGAACTTAATGGAAGAAGCTTCTTTGATGAGAAGCAAAATCTTCTTTTTTGTTTTTTTTTTTAAAAAATGCAAGAAAGTCCAGTTGCCTTTTGTAAAAGCATCTTTGGGACAACCGTGTCCTGGATGATTGAGAATCTCCTAGAACTAGACATTCATTTTGAGTGGTTCCTGAAAGCACTGAACAACTCCAACACTTCATCGATTCATGGAAGCATAAAACCATCTACCATTTGTAGTAATAGTTAGCCGGTTCGTATTTAGATTGACAACTTAAGGTGAACATTCTTAAACTAAGGACTACTTGTATCTGCAACCAAAACATTAACGCAAACTGATTTTAATAAAGACAATATTGCATAGCATCTGCCCTCTTCTATTAGGAAGGAAAAAGAGTTTAAACGTTGTCCCAAAGGTAATTTTTCAAGAGGCAACTGGACTTTCTGGGGTTTTTTTCAGCCTGGATGACCGAGAATCTCCATAGACAGGTTTAAACGTTACCTTCACCATCAACCATGTTTTCCAACTGTACTGTGTGGTGCCATATGGAACTCAACAGAATTCATTCAACAGTCGAAGCAAACGAATAGTACACGTCTTACAAAGACTTGTCTTACTCATAAATGATAATCCTACAAAGCTATTTACTAGCAACAGGGAGCAGAGATCCACAGCCTATTCGCCTGAAACACTGACTCAAAAGCTGAGTTGGGGGAGCATCCCTTGATTTCGAATAGAAGGGTAAGAACAAATACGGGGGACTTTCATCCATGCAGCTTATAAAACCCATAGTAAGTGAGCTGCCCCTTTCCTCCCCCAATTGTTAACAGTCTGGCAAGTAATCTGCAACTTAGTAAACCTTGAGAACAAACAACAAATAATTCAGAGTGAACTTGAACAGGTAATTGATTAGACAATTCCTCTAAAATACATATTGATTTTTCAAGAAATCACAGGTTTACTGCCTGGCCAATTCCAAAACAATTATCACCACTAAATATTTGTTGAGCAACATTAAGTACAGTATATCAAAGTGATATAGGATCTACAGAGCTCATTAAGCCGTGGTAAAAGATACGAATCAGCAACACTTTGTCCGGTACTAGCCAAAACCTCAAATCAAATTATGAAGAGAGAGATATGAAGGCCAAGAAAAGTAGATAAAAACCCAGAGGAAGCTAAAAAAATAAAAATAAAGGCTTTTATCTTTCCCAAGTGTAAAGGGAGATCTTACACCAATTGGGTTTTTTTTTGTAGCAATATTTATTAGGCAATTATTCTGCCACAAAACACTTAGATCCAAATTGAAACTCCGTGACTGAACACAAATAGGAATACTACTACATTTCTCTAATCTAGATTATTAGAAAAACCACAGTCCTGGCATGAGGAGAAAATGTGTATGTTGCAAAACTTCCTTTAATAATTTCCTTTCTGAACCCACCAAAAGTACCTCAGGGCAAATTGACTCCTCTTACCTGGTACTTGAGTCATTCTTCTAACAACTATTTAAATAAAATTAGTATTTTGAAACCCATCGCTACAATCAAAGAACAAACTACTCCACGAAAAAAAAAAGTGGTGAAATTTCCTAACCTTGCACAAACCCACAACTCCACTAATTTATTTTTTTTAATTTTAGGCGTCAAAATAATAATTAAAAAAAAACAACCACATAACTTTCAGATTCTGATTTGGGATGAGAGAAACACACGGCCAAGTTACAGCAGCTTTTCACCTAAGAGCAGGTAAGATGAGTGGAAAGTAACAAATGTTCTTTTAAGGTTAACAAGTTTGCAACCTATTGCTTACTCAAAAGGCCCAACAAGTTCAATCCGATTTGTCGTGTTTATAAAGCGTGTGGAACAATATGCCTATCATCAAAAAGTATAGCTGGGTGTCAGATTAATTTTGTGCCGTTAATTGTTAATTTCTCCTCTATATACAGGAACACCCTGTTTGCACTGATTTCCCCTATGACCAGAAACACACTCACTCTCTCTCTCTCTCTCTCTCTCTCTCTCTCTCTCTCTCTCTCTCTCTCTCTGTCTGTCTGTCTGTCTATCTATCTATCTATCTATCTATCTATCTATCTATTGAATTTGTATACCGCCCTATCTATCTATCTATCTATCTATCTATCTATCTATCTATTGAATTTGTATACCGCCCTATCTATCTATCTATCTATCTATCTATCTATCTATCTATCTATCTATCTATCTATCTATCTATCTATCTATCATCTATATTGAATTTGTATACCGCCCTTCTCCCGAAGGATTCAGGGCGGTGGACAGCCAAAATTTAAAATACAGTACAGTATAAAACAGTATAATACAGTATAAAAGTTAAGATAACTAAAATAAATTAAATCAATCCGCCTCCCAATTTAAAGCCCCACATCTATACAATTTCAAAGCTAACCCATAAAAACACAGCTAACCCACAAGCTTCATTCCCACCACCACCACCTTAAACGTGTGAATTGTCCAACATTTCCACCACATCCGGATCACTTTGGATCCCTAGCTTGTACAATTTTTCACGGATTGAGAAGCTGATCTCACCAGGGGTCGGTGAACACCTGCGAGCTACTCCATGTTATTTATATACCTGGCCTCTCCATTGATAAAAAGGGCAGCTTACAAGCAATTCCAAAAAAGGCAATTCCAAAAAAAGGGGCAAAAGTGTAGGAACCTTAAGGGTGGAAAGAAAAAAAAAAAAGATAACGAAGTCAAGAGGAAAGGATGATTTCCTCTACGGAGGCATGGGATGAAATTGGGGTCCAAGGAGAAAAGGGGAGATGACACTCAGCTAAGGAGAATGGGGGGACACCCACCTGGGCCAGGTGCAAGGAATAGGTTCACCAGATCCCAATGGATGTGTAAAAGGTTGACAAAGGGACTCCCTGGCCCATATTGCACAGCACCCTGCTGCCACACCACGCCCTGCACAGCTTCTGCCAGAGGGGCATCCTGAGGTTTCCAGATGTTCCTCTGCTTGGTTTAGGGAGCCTCTGGGCCACCTGGAGGTCATCTAGACTGCATACCTCTCCCTCTTTCCCAGCCACACCTCTCCCCCACCCCTTCCTCTCCTCTCAGGGGTCACCCCTGCTCTTTTTGGGGTGGGGGGGAGAAGGTGCCCCTCAAAAGTCACGGGGGGGCGGAGGAAGATGAGACCCCCACCCTCCCACCCCTATCCCAAGCCTGGCCTCTCCCTCACAGCCCTTTAGCCCCGTTAGCGGCGTCCATCCCGGGCAGGACGCCGCAACCGCCACCCTCAGGTAGACCTCCCCTGATCAAGGAGGCTCTCCTGCCAACCCTGCCTTACTCACCCCGCTTACGGAGCCCGCGCCGAGGGGCCTGCTCTCCCGCCGCGGCGAGCCCGCCCCATCCTACGCAGGAGGACCGGCGGTGACAAGCGGCGGGTCCCTTTAGCCGGCCGGGAGGGCGGGGTGAGTTGGGTGGGGGGGGGAGCGTGCGAGTCAAGGCTATCCTCCCCGCCCCCTTAGCGTGGCGGAAGGGGCGGGGTCGGCGGAGCGGAAGGGGCGGGGTGTTGGTGCCTCACAATCTCCCCCACCAACCCCCAACTGGCTGGCTAGGCCGCCGCGGTTGCTAAGCAACGCGAGTTCGAAGGCAGCTCTAGTTTAACTAAGCGGCCTTGGGGGAGCGAAGAGGCCGCAAAGCCGGCATAATAAGCCGCCCCGGGGATGGGGGAGGACAGAGGAGGAAGGGGAGGGGAGGAGGGCCCTCCCTGCAGCTCCGACGGGGTGGGGGTGGCGGCAAAGGGGTGTCTTGTTGAGGCGCCGCCGCCTAGTGCAGGGGTCTCCAACCTTGGCCACTTTAAACCTGGAGGACTTCAACTCCCAGAATTCCCCAGCCAGCAAAGCTGGCTGGGGAATTCTGGGAGTTGAAGTCCTCCAGGCTTAAAGTGGCCAAGGTTGGAGACCCCTGGCCTAGTGGGTCCCCCCCCCCCCATGTTATGGAATGAAGTGACCAAGCATTCTCCCTTCTTGCCCAACATAATACAGGGCATCGTGCCAGCTGCCCGAAATAATGAGGGCATAGTTTCTCTGGCCGGGATGGATCGGTTTCCTTTGGCCGCTTAATCAGTATTTTAATTTTTAAGCAATCCCCCCCCCCCCAAAAAGCAGGGATGGCTAGGTATGGGTTTATTTTATTTTTTTTAGCAGAATGAGGAGAAGCAACCTGGAATTTAGGTTTTAGGTTTAGGTTTAGGCCCTTAGGGCGGCGTACAGCCATGATAAAAACTGAACTGTACAACATTAAAACCCATTTATTGATTGATTGATTGATTGATTGATTAGATTCGTATACCGCCCTTCTTGCGGACTCAGGGCAGCGTACAGCCATGATAAAAACAGTGAACCGTACAACATTAAAACTATTTATTTATTTATTTATGATTGGATTGGATTGGATTGGATTGGATTTGTATACCGCCCTTCTCCTTGCGGACTCAGGGCGGTGAACAGCCAGAAATAAAAAGCAAGTTACACAAAAGTTAAAATTTTAAAAACAACTAATACGAATTTGGCCGATAGTTAAAACAATTCAATTTAAAATTAATATCAAAGACTCTAAAAAATTCTAAAAAAATTTACAGGGATCAGGCCAAGCCGGCAAGCTGAAAAAAGTACGTATGGTCTCTTGCTTGAGAAAGGGGTTGGCTTGATGACCTCTAAGGTCTCTTCCAACTCTGCGTTCTATTCTATAAAGATGATTACAATATTTGCAAACAGAACTAGATGTAACTATACATATAAATATACTGTACATATAAAAACATCTAACAAACTTTTAACAATATTGACAGTTTCTGTAAATATGAAAGCATCTATCGGACTTCTTAGCAATATTGAGAGTTTCTGTAAATATAAAAACATCTATCGAACTTAACAATTTTGACAGTTTCTGTAAATATAAAAACATCTACCGAACTTTTTAACAATATTGACAATTTCCACAAAGGTTGATAAAATGGTCTCTGTAATATTTCTGTACCAAATCATAACTTGCAGCCATACCCGGGGAATATAAATATGTTGCTATGGAGGCATAAGTGCTAGTGTGTTACACCCAGATCAAAAGTGACATTTACATTAACAAACATGGCAGTGTGCTTCTGGATAAGTTCCTGGAAAAGAAGTTAAAATTTCTGGACTTGGTTAATATGCAGTAAGCCTCCCGGAATTGTGTTGAAATGAGATGGGTGGCAAATAAATTCTAATAAATAAGATAAACAGCCAGATGTAGCACAATTTGTTTGAGCAAAGAAATATAAACAATATCCTTTTACAATGTTGATCTATTAGGCAATTACTACTCTACTACCCATATTCTGCTTGGTGCTTTAAATAGGTAATAAAGCCTCCCATTGCATTATAAAGCATTTCCATCCACGAATGGCACTTTTTTTGCTGATAGAATTTGCAGTAATTGTTTTTCTTAAGAATTGAATACATGTGTTTTACATGATTTTCCATAAATCGTTTGCTCTCAAACACCAAGCCCGGTTGGCTGCCTTCTAAATCTGAATTCATGGCTCATTTCAATCATAGGACCAGAAGCACCAGCGGTACCACCAGTATGTAAAACCACTCGGCACGCACATAGTTATGGGAGCTCTGGGCTGAACGTGAAGGTAGAAGGAAAAGCTGGGGAAGCAAAGGGTAGAAATGTTGGAATTTAAAACCTTTTCTGAGTTTTGAGGAAATCTGAAACACCTGAATCGTTTCAAGTTTTATTTTGCCAAAGTCAACAAAACTCAACAGATTTTTCAGCATGGAGAATTTATAGCCTCAAAAATAAGACCCATTTCCTGATTCATCTTTATCCCACATATCTTAAAAGTTGCTGAGATTGAGAAACGCTGCTCTGGAATAAACCTTACTGTTTGTAAAGATAATATTAATATACTTATTACACAATGGAAACTCAGCCAAAGGATGCTTTGGTTCCAGATTGTAGCCATTCCATAGCGGTCTTAATCAAATAAAGTAGCTTTTTCCAATCTCAGAATGCTCCAAGACTGCAAATGTCGCAACTCTTCTGGAGGGCACCAGGTTGCTGAAGGCTTTTATTTATTCATTTCATATGGCGTAACAAAATACAGCATTAATGCATAAAGTTCATCCCAAAAAAACCCCAGCATATAAAATGTATAAAAATATATAAAACACCAAAACAGTGAATTAGTTTTAAAATGCACAATATGAATGATGAATACATTATGTAGGAGCAGTTACTAGAATGGCTAAGCCTATGGCCAGATATCTAGATCATTTAGCCATTGGGCAGCACTGCCCTCAAGATATGTAGTTCTTGCAGGGATCCAGGGAACCTCCTGAGGGGGCATTCTGTTGCAATATGATGTAAAGTTTGTGGGACGTTCGCACAGTCACAGTATTACTAACTAGCCCACAGTTGTATTTCCAATATTGGCACCTGCCATGGTTGCTTCAGTTCTTTTTTTAGAATAACGAAGTTGGAATGGACCTTGGAGGTCTTCTAATCCAACCCCCTGCTTAGGCAGAAAACCTTACACCACTTCAGACAAATGGTTATCCAACATCATCTTAAAAACTTCCAATGTTGGAGCATTCACAATTTATGGAGGCAAGTTGTTCCACAGATTAATTATTCTAACTGTCAGGAAATTTCTCCTTAGTTCTAAATTGCTTCTCTCCTTGATTAGTTTCCACCCGTTGCTTCTTGTTCTACCCTCAGGTGCTTTGGAGAATAGCTTGACTCTTTCTTCTTTGTGGCAGCCCCTGAGATATTGGAAGGCTGCTATCATGTCTCCCTCTAGTCCTTCTTTTCATTAAACTAGATATACCCAGTTCCTGCAACCGTTCTTCATATGTTTTAGCCTCCAGTCCCCTAATCATCTTGGTTGCTCTTCTCTGCACTCTTTTCTAGAGCCTCAAATTCTTTTTTATATCGTGGCGACCAAAACTGGGTGCAGTATTCCAAGTGTGACCTTACCAAGGCATTATAAAGTTGTATTAACGCTTCATGTGATCTTGATTCTTTCCCTCTCTTTATGCAGCCTAGAACTGTGTTGGCTTTTTTGCCAGCTGCTGATCTGGTTGAGCGCTGTCCAGTTTTTCCTTGGAAGATCAAAGTTGGAGGGGCATTGTAATGGATCAGTGGAGGTGACTGAATGGGAAGAAAATTTTATTTTGATCTTTTTATTTGATCTAATTTTTTATACCACCCTTCTCCCGAAGGACTCAGGGCAGTGTACAGCCCATAATAAAAATAACAGAGACACAAAAGTTAAAAACAATTAAAATAGATTCAATAAATTGGCCCGTAATAGTTAAAATCCCAAAGCTAAAATACCCATTAAAACTCATCATTCCGTCAGACCAGCTTGTTGGAATAACAGGGTCTTAAGGGCACAAAATGCAGGTCATGGATTTGTTTTTCCTGCCGGAAAGGATGTGACGCTACAATTATTCTTCCAGCTGTTATGCTTCTGCCACAGCTGTCATTGAATGGCAGTTTTAAGGAGCGTGCTATTCGACTGCAGACCTTCGCTTCAACTAGGCACATGCTTTGTTGATGTCCAGTTCCTGGCATTGTTCCATTTTCAAAATAACAAGTGATCTGCTCTGGAGCAGAGTAAACAAGCGAACCTGGGTTGCATTCTCGGGTGTCAGATTGTCAAGCTGCTACTTTAAATGACCATGGCTGACCAGTGTGTTTCACTGGGCCCTGAAGATCTCGCACCCCTGACTGAAGGCAGCCCCAGTGTTAAAGATTTAGAGCAGCTCCTGAATACTGGGAGCCCTTCCTGCCACCACACTGACGAAGTCTGGCCTAATCTTTTCTTAGGAGATCAGTAAGTATATTTGTAGGAGAGCATTTCAGCCCCTTTCCTACATAATTACGGCAACCATACAGATTGTGTCCAAGGATTACTTAATGCAGACATGTGATCAACTGCTGTAGTAATAGTTATATCCTCACCTGACAAGCCATAACTGTGGGTGTTACTGGAGCCTAATGTTTTATGAAATCATGTTCTGAGCAGATAAATTAGATTAGCAATTTGCCAGAAGACACTAACTTCTTCCAGTCTACACGATAAGTCTGCTTTGAGTCAAGCAAAGCCTCAATTGCACCATCACCCTGCCACCTTGATTTCTGACCAAAATTTGTCAACACCTTTCGATGGTATGAAATTGGCTTTTACTCCCTGTGAAACATTTCCCTTATGAAAGGTGAATTGATTTAAATTTTAGAGGGAGAGAAAGACCTAAATACAGGTGGTCCAAGACCTAAATAAATAACAACCGTAATTGAGCCCCAAAATTTCTATTGCTAAGTGAGATACTTGTTAAGTGAGTTTTGTCCCATTTTATGACTTTTCTTGCCTCAGTTGTTAAGTGAATCACTGCAGTTGATAAGTTAGTAACCCGATTGTTAAGTGAACCTGGCTTCCCCATTGACTTTGCTTTCAGAAGGCGGCAAAAAGAAATCCCATGACCTTGGGATAAAGCAATGGTCGTAAGTATGAAACAGTTGCCAAGCGTCTGAATTTTGATCACGTGACCATGGGGAGGCTGCAAAGGTCATAACTGTGGGAAATGGTCATAAGTCACTTTTTCCAGTGCTGTGGTAACGTTAAACGGTCACTAAATGAACTGTCGTAAGTGGAAAAACCCCTGTACGTTTTCTTGTTAATATCTGTCTCTGTGTCTTTTCTCCAGCGTAACAGCGCATAGCAGATTTGACTTATGGAAAATGGGGATTACCCACATTTTAAATGCAGCCCACGGCACTCTATATTGCCAAGAATCGCATGATTTTTATGGCACAACGATTGAATACCGTGGTGTACCAGCTCACGATCTTCCCGGTTTTGATATAAGCCTATACTTTTACTCTTCTGCAGAGTTTATACACAAGGCTTTGACTACACCCGGAGGTATGGAAATCATGGCAGCTGTTATTAAATTGTGACTGGGCATTCACTTGGACGTTTGTTCAAAATTATTAATAGATATAGATATAGATGTTTTCTGAGGTTTTCACGGGTGTTTATATGTAGGTCTTTGGTTGTTCGGGTGTTCTCCCGCGTAGAATTGGATGTGTCTTGGCGACGTTTCGATGAAGTCTCATTCGTCATCTTCAGGCTGGTGTTCTCGGCTTCAACGAAGCCGAGAACACTAGCCTGAAGATGACGAATGAGACTTCATCGAAACGTCACCAAGATGCTCCTGGAAGCACGAAGCCGAGAACACCAGCCTGAAGATGACGAATGAGACTTCGTCGAAACGTCGCCAAGACACATCCAATTCTACGCGGGAGAACACCCGAACAACCAAAGACCTACATAGATATAGATATAGATATAGATATAGATATAGATATAGATATAGATATAGATATAGATATAGATATAGATATAGATATAGATATAGATATAGATATAGATATAGATATAGATATAGATATAGATATAGATATAGATATATCTGAATATCTGAAGCTAAGGAAGAAAGATCATCACGTTGAGTTTTTATGAATCTTTCCCCCAACTTGTTTTTGTCAAGTGCTGAGGAAATCAGGAGATTCAGGCAGTTCAAATGAGTATGAAGATTGATTGCAAGCTTAAGCTCTTATTTTGGCCAACTGGCCCTTAAGGGAGATGCATGGGAGATAAGAGAGGCATTCATGGTGGATTGGACATAGATCTCTTGTGGGTATGCAGGGACTCACGACTTATGACACGTTTGACCCCTCCCTCGGGCTCAGCCTGGACATCTACGGTATTCTCTTCGATAATGTTTTCAAGCCAAGTGGCCATATTGCCTGGGTTCATGGCTTTCTGATGGCCTCGTCATCCTGGACCCTCAAGATCATAGTGGACCCGTGAGAACGGACGGAACCTCAGTGTGGTGAATCATACCACTTCTGTAGAACTCAAAGCAAACTGCAGCCATCTTGGACAGGCCCAAGTGACGCAATCCTGAAGGGCTGGTGGGAAGCAATTGCATCCAGTCCAGTGAATGGGTGGTTGTGTGAATTAGCAGGTCCTCGTGGCAGCCATTTTATGATGGCATCCATGACATGCCCTCAAGATGACCAAACTTTGCCCGAAAGCTTTTGCTTTCCTTTTGTGTGCTTTTTAAAAAAAACGCCATATGTAAAGATTTTTTTTTAAAAAAAATTATTTATTAATCAAATGTATGTGGCTGCTCATTCATGGAAAGTGACTCTGGGCAACGTACAGCATTTCTGTAAGAAGGGTCAATACATAAGACAATCCTTAGTTAAAACTAAGGTATGATCATTATTAAACAGCATTAGAAATAAGGAGAACTTTTCTGACAGTGAGAACAATCAACCAATGGTGCCATGCACTTCCATCGGCCGCCCTGTATGGCAAGTATAAAAAGATACCACTGATTGAAAGACTTTGTTCCTGTGGCTGAGGAGAGATGGAGAGAGTGGTGGGTTTCAAAATTTTTTACTAATAGTTCTATGGGCGTGGCATTGCTTGGTGGGTGTGGTTTGGTGGGCATGGCAGAGGAAGAATACTGTAAAATCTCCATTCCCACCCCACTCCAGGGGAAGGATACTGCAAAATCCCCATTTCCTCCCGATCAGCTGGGACTTGGGAGGCAGAGAATAGATGCGGGCGGGGCCAGTCAGAATTTTTACTACCAGTTCTCCGAACTACTCAAAATTTCCGCTACCGGTTCTCCAGAACTGGTCAGAATCTGCTGAAACCCACCTCTGGGTGGAGTCTGTGGGTCACATATTCCTTCAATGTTCCTTTTACACAGAGATTTGGAAAAACCATATTCTGCCAATAATTACTAGGCATCCTGGCCATTCCGACACTGATTATCTTCAGTGGCTTAAGGACGAACAGTCCATAATTACAGCACAGGTGGCTAGATTCTGCGCAGCAGCACTGGGGATTCATTGGAAAGACGTGTCTAATCCACCATAATTATGTTATATAACAAATGTGGCAAACCTTTTGCACTGCTTAATCCTTTCCCTTTTAGCATTAAACTGACTACTGGCCCCACAGTTTATAGACTGTAATTTTAGTACAGTTAGACCATGTATAATTGACAGGCTGGATTTTATCATAGAGTTTAGTTGTTATTTATTATTATATACTAGCATTTTAAATTGTATATTTATCAAGTGTTTTTATTTGTACCAGTCTCGTCTATGACTGTAATAAACTAAATTGAAATCAGGAACAGAAGTTGCCTTCAGAAGTTATGGCAGCTTCATCACTGGAGGCTTTCAAGAAGAGACTGGACTGCCATCTGTCAGAAATGGTATAGGGCCGTGATGGCGAACCTATGGCACGGGTACCACAGGTGGCACGCGGAGCCATATTGGTGGGCATGCGAGCTCAGCTCCGGCACGCATGCGTGCGCCAGCCAACTGATTTTCGGGCCTTCTAGGCCCACCAGAAATCAGGAAACACACTGTTTCCGGCCTCCAGAGAGCCTCTGGGGGGTGGAGAAGGCCATTTTTGCCCTCCCCAGGTTTCTAGAAAGGCTCTGGAGCCTGGGGAGAGCAAAAAACGGGCCTACCGGGCCCACTGTGCCATCACGTGCCAAAAGCGGGGGGAGCACAGGGGGGCGGGGCACATAGAATTATGGATGTGAGCTTGCGTGCGTGTGACCCCACCATGCTCCCCCCACTTTTGGCACGCAATGGCAAAAAGGTTAGCCATTACTGGTATAGGGCACAGGCATCAAACTCGCCGCGTCACGTATCGCAATGTTTTTTCCCTTCGCAGAGCTGGGGTGGGCATGGCCTGTACGTGACTCAACCGGCCCACAGGCCACCAGTTTGACACCCCTGGTGTAGGATCTCCTGCTTGGGTGATGGGTTGCATTAGATGACCTACAAGGTCACTTCCAATTCTGTTATTCTGTTAAATTATCAAAACAGAGAAGGGAGAGAAATAATAACGGAGGGATGTTAATAATAAGGGAGCCACCTCATGAGCTCTCCTGGGGTTCCCCAGGCTTAATAACCAGGTCTTGAGGGACCTTCAGGAGTGATGAAGCCAACATTATCTCAGGGAGGGGGGGAAGACTCCACAATATGGATGCCATAGAAGAAAAGGGCCCCCTTAGGGACCACCAATATGTAGCTCTGTAGGCAATAAAACCTATAAGAAATAAATTCTATTAGATCTGGGGAGGTGGGCAGATGAAATTGGGAAATGGGGGGAGTCCCTCAAGTAACTGATCCTGTGCATTGTAAGGCTTTGAAGTGAATACCAGCACCTTGAATTGGACTTAGAAATGTTGTGGCTGCTCTGCCAGAAACACATATAAATGCTTGCACCACTGCATTTTGCATCAGTTGAAATTTCTCGAACCCAACACTGAGTGCAGAGAAGAGCAACCAGGATGATTACAGACTAGAGGCTACAAAGAACGATTACAGGAACTGGGCAGGGCTAGTCTAGGGAAGAGAAGGACCAGAGGAGACATGATAGCAGTGTTGTAATATTTGAGGGGCTGCCACAGAGAGGAGGGGGTCAAGCTGTTTTCCAAAGCACCTGAAGGCCAGACAAGGAATAATGGATGGAAATCGATCAAGGAAAGATTCAACCTGGAAATAAGGAGAAATTTTCTGACAGTGAGAACAATCAACCCATGGAACAGAAGTTGCCTTCAGAAGTTGTCTCAAGTCTCACTTGAGACTTTCAGGAAGAGATTGGACTGCCATCTGTCAGAAATGGTGTAGGGTTTGCTTGGGTGGGGGTTGGACTAGATGACCAACAAGGTCCCTTCCAACTCTGTTAATCTAATCTAATTTATTGCCTTTATTTCCAGGCAAAATCTTTGTCCACTGCGCCTTTGGGATAAGCAGGTCCTCCACTTTGGTGCTGGCGTACCTTATGATCTACCATAATTTCTCATTGGTTAAAGCGATACAGACAGTAAAAGAACATCGGTGGATCTTCCCTAATCGAGGCTTCCTGAAACAATTAAGAAATTTGGACCTTCAACTAAGAAAAAAACCGAACAAATAAAGAAATGGAATATACACCTTTTAAAAAGACGACGAATCTCTTGCAGGCGTTCTGTCAATTGGTGCAATACATACCAAAATTATTCTTGTAGCTCGGTTGCAGATAATCGATTTTTGCCTAGTAAAATTCACAATGCTTGCAGAATGTCGTATTTTTGTATATTTGTTCACAGGGAACTGATGCAGACTAATGGGAGACTTAATAAAAAGAGGAAAAAAGAGCCTTGTGCAGGAAGAAGAAAACAAGAAATACAGAAAGTGTGCAGGGAGATCAGTGAGACATTTTAAGACATGCACCTGCCTCCCACTGTCAGATGTCAGAAAGTAACTGGCACACAACAACAGCAAGGCCCTGCAGTGATAGGATATGAATGAACTGTGCAACGAGCACTTGATAGCCAACTTACTTGCTTCTGAGGTCAACCACCACCCTTTGCAAATGGGCACCATCAGATCCAACATACCGTCCATGAAAGAACTGGAGTGCCGTATAGATAACTGTAGGTTGGAGTCACATGCACTAGACGAAGTGTGGCCCAAAATTTATATAGGTAACATGTAAGTATTATCTTGAAGGGAAGTATTGATTAACTGGGCTAAACAGTATTTACAGAGGAAAATGTTTTGGCAATGGAAAAATATTAAGTGTCTGAAGAAAACCTGTTGTTGAAGGATAAATGTACAGCATTGTTTAGCTCTCTTTCAGAAGGTTGGGAAGTTGGAATTAGCGTTCAATTAAAATAAAATAAAATAAAAAATATTTCTCTTTAGACTACTAATGCTAATAGACAGACAAGAAATCAGCAGGGACGATAATGTTCCATCAGCTGCAACTGTCTCTAAAATATATCATGGGACTCAATTGAATTTATACCTTCTGTTGCATGTTCTGTATGTTATACTTGTCCGAGATCTGTTCTCAAATTGAATTTCTGCTTTGGACTCAGATTTCTTTTTATTTGACATTGTCTTGTTGCATCTTTTACATCCGTGCCTCAAGGTTCCCCCTTCTTTCCATTGTAGGACTCAATAACTCAGTCCATCTCGAAGTATGGAACATTGCAACCCCAAGTGTGAAAAGATTAAATTGTAAAAAATATTAAGAATGAAAAAGAAGAATGTGTATCTTGTTTGCTTGTGAAACTCAAAAAGGGAATAGATCTCCATGAAGGGTTTATGAATGTAGGAAAGAGAAGCTGTACTATTAATTACCAAAATGACTATCAGAAAATATGAATTGAGCCATCCCTAATGTTGTGGATACATATACATACGATTTAATGGCTGGTGACACTTGTATTTCACTCCAGGAAACACTGATAATAGAAGGAACAAGGATGGAAAAAAATATTCTGAATGAATGCAATCCAGGGAAAACATTATTCTGGTATGGCACATGAAAGAATGGATGGGAATGAGATGAAAGAAAGCAGAAAAAAGTGATTGAGTTATTTAGAGCAGGGGTCTGCAACCTCGGCAACTTTAAGCCTGGAGGACCTCAACTCCCAGAATTCCCCAGCCAGATTTGCTTCCGGAAGTTGGCAAACAGGCCATTTTCAGCCTCCGGGGAGGTGGGGAAGGCTGTTTTTGCCCTCTCCAAACTTCTAGAAAGGCTCTGGATTCTGGGGAGAGAGAAAAACGGTCTTACCGTGCCATCGCGTGCCAGGAGCGGGGGGAGGGGGGGTCATGCGCACATGTGCAGGGGCAGGGCGCATAGAATTATGGATGTGGGCACACGTGTGCGACCCCTCCCCCCTCTCCTGGCATGTGATGGCAAAAAGGTTAGCCATCACTGGACTACTGTATTAAAAGGTGGATTAATTTCCCAATTAATTTGGGAAACAAATTCCCAACTGCAAGATATTTGCAGTAGAGTAGGTAAAAAGTGAAAAGAAACACTGAACACCAAAATTACATTAATGGGAAATACGAGAAAGAATGTTTAGTGAAATGATGAAAGGGAAAAGGGTATAAATGAAAAAAGTAGGAAGTAGGAAGTAATACAGAAAATATTTTCATGCGCAGAAATGGACAAATTAACTTTACAATTAAAAGATAAAGAGGACTCAGATTATTATATTGTATGGAATAAATGGTACCAGTGGACAAATCAGAGGAAGAGGAAAAATGAGTAAAGATGGACTCTAGAAGAAATTAACGCAATTAAAAACAGCACTGTCAGATGGATATAGTTGGAATAAATTATTGGGTGTATGTATATATGTATAGGTATATAAAAAATATATAGAAATTAGTCAATATGTGAAGTTGAGTATAGTATAAGTATATTTGTCTTGGTTTTTTTCTTTCGTTTGACTAAGAAATTTGTGTGTTTTAAATGTTTGTTTTTAAAGTCTTAATAAAGGTTTGTTTTTAAAATTAAAAAAAGAAAAAAAATCCACGTAAAAAAAGAATGATCCCTAAAAAGATTTGAGTGAAGGAAATATATAATGTATACAGAAAGCAACAAAGTCAAAAAGAGGAAGAAAGAGTTAAAATTAAAGAGAAACCAATATTATGCCCCTACACAAAAGGAACAATAACAACTCTGAATACAAAACGAGGGATGGGGAAGTATTCCTTGGATGTTTTTTTTGGTGGAATTCTGACTGAAAAGGCACCTGAGAGAACTATGATTAAAGCTGGCAAGTGCATTTTGGCTTTACTCTGGGCAAGGGGAGGTGAAGATCTGATTTTGGCTTTTTGCTAAGTTATTCAGAAATACATGAACATGGGGTTTTTTTGGGAGGGGATGTAGAGAAAGCATCTGATAAAGTGAATTATGGAATGTTTCCTGCAAATACAATTTTGCAGGTTGATCACCGAATGCAAACAAGGGATACAAGACTGAAGTTAAGCAGCATGAAATCTTTGCAAATGGTTCAGAAAGCGATTAAGAATAATTTGCAATGTTCCCGTTTGCGAATTGTAGATTGTGGGATGCAACAAGGAATATTTAACCTACCAAACACCAAAATATCTATGTTTGGCAGAGAAAATCGAATGAACTATTGCAATTTTTTTATACTGATAAATTGCATAAATAAACATAAAAATAAATAAATAAATAAACATAGAGCAAAAGAGTGAATTTATGAATCCTGTACAGTAATCCATTTACTGAAGATGGAGAAGCAGATGGAGAAATTTAAAGGCATGCAAAATACAAGGCAGAGGTTATCAATAGCATCTGGTCCGTTGGGAAAGAACAAATGTTTGTCAAAAGAAGCAAAATGGATATGTATAGCGCAAGATTTTTGGCCCCTGTTGATGTGTGAAATGACTATTGGATATCCCCGTGATGGCAAACCTATGGCAAGCATGCCACAGCTGGCATGCGGAGCCCTTTTGCCAGGCACATAAAACATTGCCCAATTCAGCTCCACCACGCACCAACCTCCTGCCCAGTAGCTGATTTTTGGGATGTGTGGGGGGGGGCACATGTAGGAAACACACATGTATGCATTGGGGGTTGCATGTTCATGCACGGGGGTCATGCAGAGGGTACGGCGTGCCCCCCACAGTCTGTTTATGGTCCAGGAGGCTGCATGGAGGCCTACTAAGCCCAAAATGGGGCATAGGGGGGGCTACAGCATGCACGGGGGGTGAGCATGGGGTCCTGCACACATGCACAGGCTCCCCACATTGCATTATGGGTGCCGGCACGCACATGCGCATGTGACGAGAAAAAGGTTAGCCATCACCGGGATATCCCAAGAAAAATATAAAAATTATACATATAAAAGCAACTTGAATAATGGGAGATGACTTGGCATTCTCACGCTAATCCTCTCTCACGTTGTCCTCCCAATTTGCACACCTGTGTCTGCGCAGGGTCACAGCGCACAACAAGGAGGAGCTGAGTCGACATGGCATCACTCACATACTGAACGCAGCACATGGTGCTTGGGGGAGCAAAGGAAACCAAACCTTCTATGGATCAGAATTCTCTTACTATGGCATAGCAGCAGAAGACTCTGTAGATTTTGACCTAAGTGTCTATTTTCATCCAGCCTCAAAATTCATCCACCAAGCACTCAGAGCCCCAAAAGGCGAGTCTCAGTCTTTACAGCAATGTTTCTCAAGTTTAGCAGCTTGAAGATGTGTGGATTTGAACCCCCAGAATTCCCCAGCCAGCATAGCAAAGTTGGAAAACAGTGCTTTCCAGAAACAGCCAAGACTGAAGTCATTATTTCATGTAGAAATCTTAGGTCACATCCAGAATTTGGAGCAATAATACTTCCACCATGTTCAGGGGTGAAATCTACTTATCTTCCCTACCAGTTCGGAAGTGCACGCGCCGTGTGCCTTATGTGTGCGCGCAGCTCCTCTGCGCATGTGCAAACCTTCCTGTGTAAGCGCAGAGGGTAAAAAACAGGTTACTTCCTGGAAGTAACGATGACCAGGGCAGGTGGGTGGAGCCTCGTGCTACTGTCACTATCGGTTCTCCAAACCACCACCTGCCATTGCTACTGGTTTGGCTGAACCTGTCCGAACTGGTAGCATTTCACCCCTGACCATGTTGTTTCTGTAACTCCAGAAACTTATTGTCTACATAAAGTTCTATCTCAGCACTAAAATTCGTAGAATTAGCGGACTGAGATTCTATATTAAAACAAAAATGGTTTCAGAGATGGTGTTATTAGCCACGTCAGATGGAATTGTTGGTATCTATTGAAGTCTAACACAACAGAATAACAAAATAACAGAGGAGAACTTGGAAGTCTTCCAGTGCAACCCCCTGCGCAAGCAGGAGACCTTGTATCAGGGATGTCAAACTCAATTTCATTGAGGACCGCATCGGGTTTGTGTTTGACCTCGGGGCGGGGGACGTGGCCAGGGGGTCAGCTCAACATCACTCGTGTCAGGGGTGCCTGTGGTGGCCCGAGCACTCTGCCTGCGAAAATAGGCTCTTGAGCTCTCTTTTCGGCTGCGACAACTTCCTGCAGCCCCCCGGAACTCCATTTTTGCTGCCAGAGGCACCATGGACCGATCCTTTGCTGTTTCCAGGGCGGCCCCACAGGCCAGATCTAAGCACCTTATGGGATGCGACCCACAGGCCTTGAGTTTGACACCCCTGCCTTATACCATTTCAGACAATTGGCTGTCCAGTGTTTTCTTAAAAATCTCCAGTGATGAAGCACCCATAACTTCTGAAGGAAAGACGTTCCTCTGATTAACTGTCTTCACTGCCAGGAAATTTCTCCTTATTTCTAAGTTGCTTTTCTCCTTGATTAGTTTCCATTCTTTGCTTTTTGTCTTGCCTTCTGGTGCTTTAGAGAATATTTATTTATTTAATTATTTATTTATTGGTTCGATTTATATGCTGCCCTTCTCCGGAGACTCAGGGCGGCTTACAATGCGTTAAGCAATAGCTTTCATACTTTTGTATATACCTGCTTAGTAGGCTTTCGGGCCCCCCCAAGCGGTGTTCTTTTTTATACAAAGTCAGCTTATTGCCCTCACAATCTGGGTCCTCATTTTACCTACCTTGAAAGGATGGAAGGCTGAGTCAACCTTGAGCCTGGTGAGATTCAAACTTGCAGTAATTGCAGGCAGCTGATGTCATTTAACACCACTTTAATCTGCTGCGCCACCAAGGCTCTTTTGACTTTTTCTCTGACTTCTTCTCTGGGGCAGCCCCTCAAATGTTGGAAGGCTGTTATCTTGTCACCCCTAGTTCAGGGCTGGGTTCTAAAATTTTTACTATTGGTTCTGTGGGCGTGGCTTATTTTGTGGGCATGGCTTGATGGTCATGTGACAATTATTTAGCATTTAGCAGAAGTACTGGTCTACCAGGCTTTTAACTGCTTGCAGAGCTGTACCGATCTACTCATTTATTTTTGCAGGCACTGATCTACTCATGTATTTTTGCAGGCACTGGTCTACTCATTTATTTTTTGCAGGCACTGGTCTACTCATTTGTTTTCTTTTAACACTGATCAGCTGTAGGGCGGCCCTTTGAAGCCCTGCGGCAAGAGTTTAAACAGTTATTTTCCCTCTAGCCATCAGCTGGGACTCAGGAGGCAGCAATAGATTGGGGGTGGGGGCAAATAAAAGGTAAGAATAACATGGGGGCGGGGGGCGCAGTGGGTGGGGGGGCAGAACTGGTTCGGTGATATCATTACTGCTACCAGCTCGGGAGATCCCTGCCAAACCAGGAGGAACCCAACACTGCCCTAGTTGTACTTCTCATTAGAGTAGGCATACCCAGTTCCTGCAACTGTTCTTCGTATGTTTCAGCCTCCAGTCCCCTAATCATTTTTGTTGCTCTTCTTTGCACTTTTTCTAGAGCCTCAACATCTTTTTTTATATCATGGAATATGTTGTATATATTTTATAACAAGGAAAGGCTATCTTAAAGCAAAACCAAAATTATCTTCATTTAACGACCCCATAATCCCTTGCGTGGTGGAGTTTGGGCAACTCAATGGAGCTAGCAGAGTGTTTTAATGGCCAGATGCCCTTCCTGTCGCCAGTGCGGAGTTTTGTTCGGCAGATATATTCTCAGTGTGCCCAGAGGAAGAAATAGCTGCCTCTACCTAGGATTGAACTCACAGCCTCCTGAGTGTGAGACGAGAGCTCCACCTCTAGTCTTACCGTACCAGTCCAAAGCAAAACTAAAATACCTTTTCTTAATGTTGTCTTCTTCTCTCTTCCTTTTCCCCCTGTGCAGGAAAAATCTTGGTTCATTGCATTCTAGGCAGAAGCAGATCCCCAGCTTTGGTTCTAGCTTACTTGATGATTTACCAGAACTTGTCTCTGGCTGACGCTCTTGAAAGGCTTCTGCAGCATCGAGCAATTTCCCCAAACCGGGGATTTCTAAAACAGCTTCAAGATCTAGACCTGGAACTGCGTTGCAAGAAAACCCTGTGTCAACTTTTATGATGTGAAGAAAAGGAATGAGGACTTTTGATCATATAGATATATATATATATTTGCCCATAGGCACCAAACCAAGAACATCAGCCAGAAGATGATGAATGTGATTTCATCGAAACGTCGCTGCTATCCTTCTAAAGATATGCTTACAATTACACGGGAAGAAACCCGAGATATTACCTGTACACACACACACACACACACACACACACACACACACACACACACATCTGTTTTCTGAGGTTTTCGCGGGTGTTTGTATTAGGTCTTTGGATATTCGGGTCTTCTCCCGCGTAAAACTGGAAGTGTCTTAGCGACGTTTCGACAAAGTCTTATTTGTCATCTTCAGGCTGGTGTTCTCGGCTTCGTGCTTCCAGGAGCCTGAAGATGATGAATGAGACTTCGTCGAAACGTCGCCAAGACACTTCCAGTTTTACGCGGGAGAAGACCCAAATAACCAAAGACCTAGATATATAGGTCTCCTCGAGAGTAAGGTTTGAGGATAATTGGCCACTCCCTTAGCCTATTTAAGTTGCCCGCAGTTAGTATATATATATATTAAAGATCTGTAGGAAGTTAGCACCCATCCCCTCTCCTAGAAGAATGAAATATTCTAGGAAATAATAAAAAGGCAGAATGTTATATTTCCCTGGATGAGAAATGGAGAAACATGTTTTTTAGGCAGGAAGCAGACTCACTCTTAATAGCCCTCACACCAGGGGTGAAATCCAGTAGGTTCTGACAGGTTCTGGAGAACCGGTAGCAGAAATTTTGAGTAGTTTGGAGAACCGGCAAATGCCACCTCTGGTTGGCCCCAGAGTGGGATGGGAATGGAGATTTTGCATTATCCTTCCCCTGGAGTGGAGTGGGAATGGAGATTTTGCAGTATCCTTCCCCTGCCATGCCCACCAAGCTACACCCACAGAGCCGTAGTAAAAAAAATAATAATTTCACCTCTGCCACCCACTTTCAATAACCCACAGCATATTTCATCACGTAAGAGATAAAGAGATAGCTAGGTTTATTCATAAGCAAATGCCCTCACCCAAGATACAACAAAGATAGGATTAGCCCTCTACCCATCTAGCAACAGAACTCACTACATGGTACCTGGAGAGATTGCATCACCCAGCAAGACTCAACCAAGCCTGAGACTCAAAAGACAACCCACAAAGTTACCACTGCATGGCCCCATGGGAGTCTGACAACCAATGTTGTGGCCTGCCAGTGGCCTGAGCGGATTGTGGCTGATCCCGATGACGAGGAGGCTGGTGTGCGCAGCCGGCACTCACGTCGGACAGCAAGGAGGCTGAAGAGGATGTGGTGCCAGAGGCAAAGACTCAGCCTGGGCCTTCAGAACCTCCAGAGGCTCCTTCAAGTGGAGAGAGTGAAGTGGAGGAGCCTCTCCTCAATGCTCAAGCATGCAGGGCTGCCAAAAGGCAGGAGTGGCTACTCAGGAGGAGGAGGTCTCCTCGAGAGTAAGGTTTGAGGATAATTGGCCACTCCCTTAGCCTATTTAAGTTGCCCACAGTTAGTAATTTCTTGCTAGAAACAACATGTAATTATTACAGAGCATTTTGGAGAGAGAGTGTCTTACCATATTTTGTTTTCTGGGCTGGTTGCCCACCTTTGCCGGATTTTGTTTATTTTTGGTACGTTATAAATTTGATAAGGATCGTTGGTGTGTGTCACAATCCTTGGGAATCCGGAGCTGGGGCAGAACAACCAATCAGAATACAAGCTCAAATTCAAAGCCCAACAGAGGGTATAAATAACCCCCCCCTCTCTCTTGTGCCCCCTTTTTTTTTTGCCCAGGACCTCAAAACCGTGTGGTCCTGTTCACCAACAAACCTTCTTTTCAAGCAGTCTCCATGTTTCCAATATCTTTCTCCCCACTTGGAACTGAACCCAGATGGACATTTTTTCCAACAGATCCTTATAATCTTCATCACCATTTCATTTTTTTTTCTCCACAAGCACAATTTATAAAGTTTCTATTTCAAGAAATCAAAGATCTGGACATCTACCAACTGCTTTTCTCTGGCCCACCTTTCTACCTGCACAGTCCCTTGGGTAGCTGTGAAGAGCATCTGGTCAGGACAGGACAAAGACCAACATCTAGATTCTCAATTGTTTTGCTCTGTAAGTAAGATTCAAAAAAATCTAGAGTTTCTGTCACAAAGAAAAGGGGGTCAACTTATGCTCTAAAGCATCTGAGGGCAGGAGAAAAAGCGATAGGTAGAAGTTCATCAGAAGGAGATCCAGCTTGGAACTAAGGAGAAACTTCCCAAAGGTGACAACAATTAATCAATGGAACAGCTTTCCTACAGGAGTTGTGGGTACTCCATCACTGGAGGTCTTCAAGGTTGGACCGTCATTTAATAAAAATAGGTATTTTATAGGTATAATACCAGAAAGCTATGATAAAAGGATTCTATAATTAATGCTTCATGTATTGACAGCAGCGAGAATTGTATTTGCACAATATTGGAAAAATGAGAACACCCCACCAGATGAAAACCTAATTTGGAAAATATTGGACTGTGCAGAGATGGATAGATTAACATTAAAAATAAAAGATAAAGGAGATACAAAGTATTATTCAGAGTGGGATAGGTTTCATCAGTGGTTAGATATAAGAGGTAGATGTTAGAAGAAGAAAGATTGTTATGTAAAAGATGAACCTTATTTATGACTATAAGCATGCTGGTATAATTAATATGATTATAAATAAGCTAATATAACTATGATTATTGCTATAATTACTATGCATATTATTATTATTACTACTACTAGTATACCTGTTGTTTTTCGGTAAAATGAAGTGCCTGGGCAGCACACTGTTTTAAAAATATTTATATATAAATAATTTTTTAAAAAAAGATTGGACAATCATTTGTCTGGAATGTGACGTCCAGAGTCTCTTCCCGGCCCTCAGATTCTACGATTCTGTACTACTTGCTAATAAAAAGTAAGTATCTCTTGAAATGTAGATTTCTAGATCCCTTTCAATGGTGGGTTTCACATTTTGTTACTACCAGTTCACCATGCAGGCACACGCTTGCTTCACGCTTTGTTCATGCATGTGCCAGAGGTGGGTTCTACTTACCTTTACTACCGGTTTGCAATGGGAGCGTGCGCGCTTCTGCGCATGCGTAGATCGTCAATTATGATGTTTGGGCAGGTGGGCGGGGCCACCCCACCCGTGATTTCCACTACCAGTTCGCTTGAACCAGCCTGAACCAACTGAATACCTGAATACCAGCTGAATATCTGATCCCTTTTGTAATCTAGAATACATGACATTAGGAATTAAGTATTTCTGGATTTTCTTTTTTAGGGAAACTGCATAGAAAGCTAGCAAGGTTAAGAAGAAAAGGAAACATTTGATCCCACTTATGGAGTCTTCAGTTGTGTAGCCCTTCATTTATACTCTACAATGGTTTTTTAAGGCCTCCCAGAGAGAGCAAGAAGAAAAATCGGATGAAAACAATTTGTTTGTGTTATTTGCCACTTAAGTCTCCTTTCTTCTGGAGCGTACACAACAATACATTCTTGTCTGGGAAGGTTTGTTTTCCACTTTTCCTTCCTGGAGAGCTCCT